>LFJQ01000054.1:1200000-1764810 GCA_001182835.1 Oropetium thomaeum
CCCCTCCTTCTCCCACTGGCGCGCTGCTTCTCCTCCGCGGCACGCCATCTCCGGCAGAGCACCGCCTCCCGTGACCAACAGCACACCGCCGCACCTCTGCCCAATCAACGGCGCCGCCTCACACCTCTCTCCCTTCCTGATCTCCTTCGGGTATTAAAGCCACAGCTCCCCCTCCTTTCCCTTCTTCCTCCCCTGCTTTCTTCTTCCTCTGCCGAGCGCCGCCACTGCCATAGCCGACCGCCGCCGCCGCCACCTCCACGACGCCAGCACGCTCCGACAGCTTCCAGGCCGCTCCACCGTGCCCGGAAGGTCCCTCTCCACTCCCTGAGGCTCTCCAACCACCAAGAGCCCTGGCCGTGCCGCCGTTTCTCCGGAACACCCACCCCTGTTCTTCGGCCGAGAACCTCACCATCGCCACCTTTCTCCAAAATTCGTCGACACGGTAGCTCGATTCTTGAATTCCTTTCACCGGCTAGATCCTCTCACCATGGTGCACCAATTTGATAAGCTAACGGCCGCAGATCATCGTCGGTGAGGAAGTTTCTCCCGCGCCACCGTCGGTCTTCACTGGAACTGCCGCCATTGCCATCGTCGCCGACCACCTTACCCTCTTCCCCGTGGACTTAATCCTCTCCAAATCAGTGCGTTGACACACGGTGATGCTCCACGACTACCCCCATCCTGCCCTAACCTTCTTCTCTGGCGAGATTCCCACCGGAGCACCGCCGCCCTGTTCTGCTCATTGTTACATCAATTTTTCCATTTTCCTTTAATTAGCTAGACGTTGTAAAGTGTGTAGAAAATTATGGAAAAATCTAAAAATGCCAAACCTAACTCTATGTGAATCTTTGAAAAATGAACTAATTTTATTGTAAAGCACGTTTTCAAAAATGTCCTTGGAACTTCTCTAATAATTCAATGTATTATTTCTGTTGTTGATTTTTATTTGAAGTTTTAGGAGGTTTCTAGGGTTGATTTTTGTACCATAATTGTATCTTGGCACGATGCATTTCCTACAATTTTACCAGAATTTTTCATGAACATTTGTGCATGCATGTCATTGATAATATCCCTAAAACCTAGTTTAATTGCCTTTATCTAAAGTGCATTAGGCAAGTCACCCAAAAGCCCAAGACCTTTAACAAAAACTTTAGTTTAGATACTCAGTAGTAGATCTATAAAGTTTCATGATTTTTCCATAGGTGTTAGTGCATGTTTCTAATGTTCTAAGTTTGGAAAATAGAACATTGTTTGATTTTTAGTAAATTCATAGAAGCTAACTTGACCCCGAACCAGAGCCAAAAGTCTTAGTTTAGAGCCTAATTTAAACTAAAAATGGTCCCATGCCTGTAACTTAACTTTGAATTTCACCGGAAAAGTCGTTACGACTTTTACGGCACCGTTACGGTTTTCCCCGATGTCGTAAACGGGCAACGACAGTCGGAGAGCTCGTGTTCCTGTTAACGCGAGTCAAAACTACTCAAAATTAGTCTCGTAGTAACCCAAGCCTCTTAGTAAAGCTCGTGCATGAGATGTGTTTTGGGATTTTTCCCGGAAACGACATCCGTGTGCCACCCGATATCAGAACCGGGAAACCCGTAACCTGAATCGGTAAAACTGTTTTGGGCATAACTTGAGCTGTAGAACTCCGATTGACTTCGTTCTTTTTATATTGTGTCTGTAGACTCAGTAGCTACCTCTCTGCATCGTATCACATCATTTGTGCATCATGGCATCATGGCATACATCTTATCGACGCGTTTTTACTTTATAGCTTACGAACCGCCAGAGAGTGACGCGGGTGCTGCTGCGGGAGAAGCACCAGAGATTGATCAAGCTACTGAGGAGGACACCACCACTGCTGTTGAAGGAAAGCACCTCATATTGCTACCCTAAGTAATTTACTTAATGATTAATATGAATGCTTACGTATAGGACTGCATTAAGTCGGGCATAGTGATAAAGTCGGGAATACCTGTTATTGTTGCATGTAACCCTCCTTGGTATTGATACGTCACCTTGACAACCTGGGTAGAGCGTCTTTGTTCGAGTCACAAAATGCTTAGCCATGCTTAGATAACACGGTAGAAGTCGAGTGGTAAGTCCCACTCGCACGTATAGGATTTATCCTGGTTGCTTATGAGCTTGTGGCAAGTTCATATGTTGGTAAAAGTTGGAAAGTGTTAAAAACTAAAATCCGGACGGTGGGATAGGAGTGCAGCAAGACACGGAGGTCTTGTGTGCCGTAGGCCCCGTCTGGGTTGACCTAGGACCCGGTCGTGTTATTCTTGTCCTGAGCACTTTCCGTTCATAACACATGTCCGATATAATGGTAAGACAAGCTGAGTATCTCACTACGTACCAACGTTTGGCCGATGACGGCACGGTGTGTGGAACGAGGGAGTCGTGGGTGCCTGCGAGCCCGTGATACCTGACGAGGGACTCACGTGTGCCTGCGAGGCCGTGGTACTCGGCACCGTGTGGATTTTCCAACCGTGTGGGCACGAGTGTGAAAAAGTTTGACATGAGTACCCCCTTATGTAACTTTAGCGGGTTGCATGAGCCGTATGGTCCTCAGTCGTGTGGGTACAGTTCGACTCCCCTGCAGGGTGTAAAATCGGTTCGAATCCGCTGCGGTCACGGTTATGATCAAGCTCAGTGTCCTTTGGATAATATCGTAGAGTTGTCACATAACATGTTGGAAATTGGAATATGGGTATTGGGGTATCCATGGTTCGGATGGAACATGGATGATGGTATGTAAATGGTTTATGGTTACATGGTACTTATGGATGGGTTTATTAGATGTTCATGCCCGCAAGAGTCCTTTTTACTTTATGCTTATTCACATATGCTTAGTTTCTGCTTTAAGTAATCGAGTCCATTCCTATACCTTATTTACCTTGCTACAACCTCATTGCATTATCCTTGGAGTCGGGAACTAATTCCCACAACAGGGTAAGACTTGCGAGTACCTTCATACTCAACGTTTGTTGCTTAATTTTTTGCAGGTGAGGATGAGTTGGTCTTCGGCTACTTTGTCCCCGCCGATGCCGACGAGGGCGAGGCGTAGTCAAGACATTCAAGTGACCGTGATTTGCGATGTTCGTGGGCTGGGCATCACAATTCTTCGATGTTTTCTCATTACAACTGCTGCGACCATCATCTTCCTTAGAATCGCTTCCGCTCTTTAATTTATTAGTTTCAAGACTTATGATGAACCTTGGTATGTAAGAATATTTTAAATTAATGTTATTAATTAATGTGACCTATGTGATGTATCACCTGTGATGTTACCGACGTGCTTGGGTCTTATGCATTGCTTGAGAAGCATGTCGGGGGACTGTCGGGTTTATATTCTCTTTTATCGGGTTGAGTTCTCGCATACCATGCGTGGGCCGCGTGTCAACTTGGTAAACTTGAATGTAAATTGGTCGAGTCTCTCACAGAAACCTAATTCCGGCTTTTTCCACGATCAAATCCTTGTCAAACGTGCTCACTGTGTTCGCGCGCAGCTCATCTCGTTGTTGTTCACTGGAATTGAGGTCCCCATCGCCCGAAACACTAGCTCCGCTGTGGGAGAACGCAGTTGTCACCAAGGCTCACGGTGAGACCCTACTTCCGGTGGGTTTTGATCCACACGAGCATGTTAGTCGTGTTGTCCATGATCTGGTGAAGCCACCGAGCCGACTGTGGCCTCCCGCAGCGTCGAGAGCTCCTAAAACGCCATAGCGGCGAGCTATCTTTTTCCGATCCCTGTCATCGAGCATGTAGCGAGCCATCCCGTGGTCTTGTTCCTCTATGCCTAGCTTCGCAAAGTCGCATAGATTGTTTAGGGTAAAGTTGTTAGCTCTCGCAGCCTCTAAAGTGCCGCCGCACCATACCAGAGTTCCATTGATCGCGCCGGCGATGGTTATCGTGCTCACGGCATTCCCCACAGAGAGCTGTGCTAGTGGTGCCCTTTCCGAGGTCTCCCGTCGCCGGCAGCGCCATGCCCTGACGCGGACCCGCCCAGAAAACCCTCATTTCGGTACGGATCCTGTCAGTCTTTGAGCCAGGATCCTGTTGGGCAACGCTCGGCAAAGCGAGCGTACACACGATACAACACAGGCAAGAATAAACAGCAATAATTTACAAGGAGAGAGAACTTAATACATCATTGGTTCATAGTTTGAAACTTAAGTCTTACAGTGAATCAGAGTACGCAATTAAAGTTTTGGAAATAACAGCGGAAGACTTCATCGATTACAGACTCCGGCGCTCAGACTTAAGCAAAAGCATGCACCGTGCCCACGGGCGTCATGCTACTAGCCACTTCAATGTTCACTGCGGCGACTCGCACAACTCCCATTGGAGGTTCCCGATCTCGGGGTGAGACTCCTCCCAATAGATGCTACCAGCTTGGTCCCGCATATCGCTAACGCGTGAGCTTCTAAGAAGCTCAACAAGACTTACCCATTCACGTGGCTGACTACAGCCGACTCCTAAACATGCTGGCTGACTCGGGTGGGTTTACTTGCAAAAACGGACTCACAAGCCTGCACTACTCTTGGTCAAATTTTAGCACCAGATGAAGTGATTAGAATATAAATTTAGTTCGCCGTGAACTAATCAAACATAGCAGAAGCAACAATAGCAATAGTAATAATCATAATTCATTCTCATTGTATCTCAACCTATTTACTAGAACGTGACAGAGAGTTCAAGTAAGCTCATAGCTGAGAGCGACAGCGATTCGAACCGATTTTTATACCTCTGCAGGGTTAACCTGATCGTACGACACGTGCGTGTCCCAGACTCGCACGTGGCAACCGTTCACACCAGCTCCTGCAACGTTAATTCCCTCCTACGCCTGCCTTAGCAGCGCTGCATCCCACCAGACAACACGTCCCAGACGGTTTCTGTGGAGTTCCCACGCTGCCCGCCCCAGATCTCCTCGTAGTCAGACACCGTAGGGGCAGGTTCGACGTTGCAATCACTAGGCTACATAGGTTTACTGAGACCCATATCACCCAGCATACGATCAGTACATTCAATACTTGCCCAGCTGTGCCACACGGATCAGACCAGACTACGGTCACCCTGGTCCCGGACCAGTCCCCGACCTACTTGTACCCGGTTTGACCCTCAATCTTTTATCTTTCTTACTTATTCACAATCATGTGGCACATCTCATGTAATGGTTTCATTCAATATCTCCTACCACTCGCGAGCAGCGTCCACTCTGCTCGACTTCTACCGGCAATTATCTGCTAAGCATAGCATACTAAGGGTATCTATACCAGCTACCGTCAGGGTTTCCTATGAGAAACAATGCAACTATGGTTTCAATCAACTCCTAGCACTTATGCACAAACAAGACACACTGAGTTATAAAAGCAAAATTTTAAACATCGATTGTGCATTGGGGCTTGCCTGGTTCTCCGGAGCTGTTGAAGACTTCTTCGGCGGAGGTCGAAGCAACTGGATCTGCAGCTACTTCGTGCGCTTCAGAGTCTACATGATGCATCATGATTAAGATAAGTTTAATGACAAGAGTCACAATGCCTTTATTAAGGACTAACTTGGGTTTCGACGTTTAGGAATTAGGGTTAATCCTAATTCCTCGATTTCGTCGTTTTTATTAAGTGTTGATTTTTATGATTTGTGGTTGAAAAGAAACTTCTCATTTTCTTTTCAGGAGATGAATTTTAGTTGGCATGTTCTTAACATTAAGATTTTCAACTTTGGTTAAGGTTAATTCGAACCTTTCTTCGGGTATTAATTATTTAATAACTATGACTATTAACCTAGGGTTAAAAATAAAACTTTTAACTATACCTCAAAGGTATTTTTAGTTGATATTACTCTCTGAATAGGCATTTTGAACTTTGGTTGAGGCCTAGATGAATTCTGTAGATTTTGTAAAAGGTCATCAAAGTTCCTGTTATTGAATCTTATAAAATCAGAAAACCATAGTAAACCTTAAAATAGAATTATGAAATTTTATGTAGGCATTCATGAGCACCAAAGCTACAATTTTTCTTTTGGGTCTAACCTTTTAAATGACTTTTACAATGTACTTTATAAAATGGTACTTTAACTAGGCAGATTGGAGTGTTTTAAAAAGGGTTATATGCAACTTCTTGGTCCTAAAATCCTCACAAAATTCCGGAAGATGTGTTTGGTGTATTTGTGGATCGAAGCTTAGCCCTAGAATTTCTCTAGAATTCAATCTAAAATTCAAAAACGGAAAAGAGTGTTCTAATTAATTCTGCAAATTTTGGTAATTTTCTAAAAAGTGCTTTAACAGAAAATTAGTTCTTTTCATGAGGTTCCTAAAAAATTTAGGGTTGAGATTTTTGGAGCTTTCTATGAATTTCTATGGATTTTACAAAACAGAGAAATATTATAGAAAATAAAAGGAAAAGGAGAAACAGGGGAATTGCGCCGGCGAGCTCCTACGAGCAGTTGCCGGCGATGGGGTGGTCGCCGGTGGTGAGACCTTGGTTTTCCACGATCTACTCGACACGGGGATGCTCGGCAACATGATGTTCATCGAGGTTTTGCACAGGGGAAGGGTGCTCACCGTGGAGGGCGTCGGTGGCGGCGGCGGGGGGAAAGTTCCGGCGAACGGAGCGTGGTTCCGAGGATTGGGGAGTGCGGTGAGCTTCACGGGAGGGAGAGAGAGTGATTAGTTGAGGAAGAAGGAAGGGAGAATGGCCACGAGGTGATGCTCACCGTGGAGGTGGGCCGGCAATGGTGGCGGTCGGGCTAGGAGGAAGAAGGGAGAGGAACTTCGCGTGCGGGAAGGAGAAATGGAAGGAAGGGAAAAGTGGGGAGGGGAGTGCACCGTTTTAAAGGGCTCGGAGTAGGGAAAAATAGGGGGGGAGGAGGAGTATGACCGGCATGGCCGGCCATGCCGGGCGGCGCTCGGGCGCCGCGACTTGGAAGACGGGCGGGAGAAAAATGGGAGAGAGAGGGAGAGAGAGAGAGAGAGAAGCACTGGAGGGCGCTTGAATGCGACGTGGGGGGGCTGCGGCCGTGTCGGCTGGGACGGCATGGTCCAGCCGCCCGCCGCTCGGTCGGGCGGGCGGCGGGACTGTAGCCCACCTGGCTACGCTTTCTTTATTTTTTTTATTATTTTGCTATTAGTCAAAGCCCGAATGTAATTCAATTGAATGGCACACTTCCCGAGCTCAACAATTTTTGAAAATTTTTGTGCAGGCTCAAAATTTATTTGGAGCACTTTTCATTTAGGTTTCGAGTCATGATTTGGCTTCTAAAAATTCTTGAATTTCCACGATGATTTCTGCTTGTGTGAATTTTTAAGAGGTCTAATGCTTTTCCAAAAATCTTGAATAAATTCCCAAAATTCTATTTTGAAGTGTACTTAATTGTTATGCAAAAATATGGCTAGGTTTTATGGAAATTTTGATAGTCTCGGATTAGGGTTTGGATGTGGTCCCTGTTAACAGGATTTCGACATTGTTAGTTGAAATTTTTCCGAATCTAGCTACAGTGTTTTGTTGTTTGTCAAAATTCTCGTAGTGTTCCTTTAGAGCATTTCAAACAACATTCCTTTTCACTTCCAGTGTCAATTTTTCTTTTAAGTGTGTAATTTATCAATTAGGGTTTCGAATTAGAGTGTAAATTCTTACCCGGTAGGAAATGACAATGTACCGTGGATTGAGGGCCCCTATTTGGTGAAAGTGTTCAAAAATTAATACCAAAACTTTTTAGTAGGTTAATGGAAGCGTTTTAAGCAACATTGCTCATTAGTTCACGTGCTAATTTTGCTCAAAAGTGCAAAATTTTCTTTTTAGGGTTTACGATTTGCCGGACACCTGGGGTGTCACACGCCGCCACCATACGGCGAACCTAGCGTAGCCAGTTTGCCCTAGGGTTTAATTTCTGATTTTTTTTTCAATATTCTTTTAATTTGACTGAAACTTCAATAAATCACAAAATATCATAGAAAATTAAAAAAAAAAACAAATTTGAACTGATCTGGATTCAAAGAGTCTTTAGTTTCTAGGAAAAAAAACTTGTATGTTTTGGGAAGTAGGCATTGTTTAATTGCTTTTAGGCTAAATAATTCTAGAAAATTATACAAAAGTGTATACTGTGGGGTTTATATCAAAAATTGCATGATGTTCAGGGGTGTGTCTCTTTGGTGTAAATGGGAGTAGTAGTAAGTGCTTAGGGGTTTACTTAACAAGAAATCAAAGTAATGAAAAGGAACAATTCAAAATAATCATTTGCTCCACCAATTATCTTATGTAACATTTAGTTTTATCTTAATTTTGAGAAATGATTATATATTCCTATGGAATCATGTAGAGCCCGAAGAGAACGTGGTAGTACTCGAGCAGGAAACCGGGTTCGTAGAAGAATAAACCGCAGCAGAACCCTCAAACCAACCACAAGGCAAGCTCTGGTGCACTACTATCTTTTAAATGTATTGTCTCACAATACATGTGTGTCATGGATGGTGCATTAGGTTTCTCTAGGAGTTGATTGAAACCCTACTTGCATATGTTGTGGGAGTTCCTGTCTTTTGATAATATTGGTACAGGTAGATGTAGATGCTTTGCTTAGCAATATTATACGATAGAAGTCGAGCAGAGTGGACGCTGCTCGTGATATGATAGGAATTGGTTGAAACTTTCATCCCTCATGGAGGGCTGGTAGCTAGTTCATATTTTCATGAACAGAAACTGGTTGTAGGTTGGCCACAGTACAGGAGTCCTGTGTGCCATAGTCCTGTCTAGTCCGTGTGGCATAGTTGGTCAAGTATTGAATGTAATGATCATATACTAGAATATATCGGACCCAATAAACCTATGTAGTCTAGTGATTGCAATGTCGAACGCAACCCATGGTGTTTGACTAGAGGCGGTCTGGGAAGGGCAGTGAGGTAACCTCTCACCGATACCGTCCAGGACATGTGATCTGGTGCAGTAGGCTCTCCTAAGGCAGCATAGGACCAAATTGATGTTGCAGGAGCTAGGTGAATGGTTGACACGTGTGGCTTGAAGCAACCATGTATCGTTTGATCAGGTTAGCCCTGTAGGTGTAAATCGATTCGAATCGCTGTCGCTCTCAGTCTATAGTTTACTTGTCCTCTCTATCGCATATGTTAAGAAGTGAACAATGAGAATGAAAACAATTACTTTGCTGATTACTGTGAGTATTGTTTGATAACCATGTTTGTTTAGCTATAGTGCAAATTTAAGTTAGGAATTGGAAACTTTACTTGAGCTAAAATGGAAATTAGGAATCACTAATTAGAGCGAGTCTTTTCTGCACTTACCCCTACCTTGAGTCAGCCTTGCGTGTCTAGGTGTCGGCTGTAGAGAGTCACGTTGATGGGTCAGTCTTGCTGAGCTTATTAGAAGCTCACGCTTTCCGACTTGTGGTTTCAGGTGAAGTAGGTTCGGAAGATGTTAGTGGCAGTCCACTCTGTGAAGGTCAGCTCCCTGTCTGGGGATGTGCCAGTGGGAACTCTACGAGTAGCCACTTTGAGTGATGTATGGCTAGTAGCACCATGTCTGTGGGTAAGCCAGGTGCTTTTGCTTAGTAAATGAGCCGGAGTTGTATATAGGTTTTATGCTTCCACTTTATCCGTTTTCAAAACTGTTGTAGCAGGTAGTTGGTACTAATAGAACTCTGGATGTATAATTATCAACTCATGTAATATTTCCGTCCTGTAAATTGTTCTTTTATCTCCCTGTATTGTACCATGTGTATACTCGCTTCGTCGAGTATCGTCCAGAATAGATCCTGGCGAGATGGATCATCCCTAGTTTGGCGTGGTTCGTCACAGCTGGTATCAGAGCTATTCTGGGATTGGTACCACGTTTTCAAAGGCATATTTTTGAAAGTTGTATTAGGTGGCAAGCTAACCTACTGTAGAGGCTAACTGAACCCAATTAGACTTATTTTTCTATAACGACGCACATATGCTCAGGTAAGCGAGGTAAGATACGCCCTTGAGTGCTGTGAAATGTCGAGAAACCCCTGTTGCGAGTGGCAACCGTTGCGTTCCGTGCCATGACGGTACGGGAGGCGGGTATGTTCTTGTAACATATTACGCCCCTTTGCTGCTTAAAAAGAGAAGCAGACCTCTGTCGTACGAGGTGTGGGATACGGGTCCTATTGGAATCAGATTCTACAATAGTAGCGTCTTGTGTCTGTGGCACACAAGAGATGAGTCTGTTCTTCACGACTTAGGTCTTACAGAACTTTCTCATACCTCCGCTGCCTGACGTGAACTGCAGTCTATCACCGCGCAGTGAAGGCCGGACACATGACCCCGTACGTGACCTACTCGGGGCAACCCATATGGCAATAATATGGCTTGATGTCTTTATTTCGATATATGATATTGTACTGCCCGTGTGTGATCTTCTGCAGGTATGCTAACCATAAAATTCGTATGATTCAAGTAGGAACAATTGACCGAGAGTGCGATCTGCCACGGCTTAATGAGAGTATTTTTGCATTGGTAAGGGTGTTCCATGTTTAAAGATTTAAGTGATCACCAAATAAAAACTAAAAATTCAATAGAATGTGTAAAGAAAATAATGACTAATTTGGGTAAATGGGTCGATCATGGCAGTATCGTGTTGGATTATTGTTTCACCCTGAGATGATAATATTTTAATCATCGGAAGGATTATGCATGCTTTGCACTTCTTGTCAACACGTGATTTCTGTGTGATAAAATATTTTTGATCTCTAGGGATGGAGATGTCAAGCGGATTTGAGGAGCATGAGGTAGAGCATTCCACTCCCCTTCTGTGCACCCAATCATCGAGACGTATGGGTTTCACAGGATTGTTGCACTTGACACTCCAGTCTTTTGGATGTGTTGAGATACCGTGGTACGAGTATAGGGAGTACACTTAGCATGGTCAACATCATTGTACTGCCTCTATGTCCATCCCCGCCCACCCTCACCAAGCAGATTGGCGCCGTTGGACCACCACCTGTGTTGGTGCTGACAAGATGGAGGCTATGGAAGCTACTGCTCACGAAACTTTGTTGGAGTTTTGTGAGAAGTACACGAAGGAGATGTCCGATAAGCCAGTCGTAATATATACGATAAGAGCCAGATCGACAGCACATGGCACAGGAACGACAGAGCAGCCAAGGATGCAACACTTAAGGGAGAAAAGGATTTCTTGGAACCATTAGTGCGACAGTGTCTACATGCTAAATTTTTATGAAGACACAGTGAGCACAGCTAGTTCGGATCGTCGAGCTTTAGGACATATGCATAAGAAGTTAACCTCTGCAGAGCAGAGGATTCGGAGTTTGGAAGGTAGGAACAATGGATTACGTGCTCGCTGTAAGTCCCGGGGGCAACGTATAGAGGAATTGGAGCAGCTCTAGACCAAGGACCTACAGATCAGCTTGAGAACCAGAGGGACGCCGCACTGCAGGAGGTGCAGAATGTGCAGGAACAGATGGACCCTCTGCAGCAGGGGGTGCATGACTTCTTAGAAGTGCAACAGCAGCTCCTACCTCCTGAGGACGATGACGACCCCGAGTCGGAGGTGTCATATCTGATGACTGCTACGTCAGAGTTTGGTGTAGCATCTGATGCCGGTAGTGATGCAGGATACTAGGTCGCCAGCTTAAGGGTTGTACTCATAGAATGGGTATGGGAATAAAATGTAAAATACGAACAGCAAGAATGCAATGTAAAATATTCTCTTGTATGGTTGTACTAAGGGTGTGACGATAGTAGTAGCAGGTTTCGTATGGTTGTAATAGTTGGACGGCATGACGTGGTGATTGTAATATAGAGCAAGTGTATCGTCATGATTTTGGGAATGAATGCTGTTTGCTGTTGTGTGCTTAGAGTGTGTGCATGAGTTTATTCTATTATTCTACCCTGATGAAGTTATTAGAATTATGGGCTGATAGAACTCCTTTTGCACATTTCAGCATGGTGAATACACGGAACCGAAATGAAGCAGAGTCTTCCCGAAGAGGGGAGGAAGGAACCCCACCCGCTCCACCAGAAGCACCTACACTGGCCAAAGCTATGGCGGCCATGATGCACAGCTCTCAGCAGTAGAGCGAAATGCTGCGGATGTTGGTGGAAAACAGCCACCAAAACCATGGACATCAAGGGCCACGGGAACTGCCTCAATATAGTACTTACTCTGACTTTATGGCCACTCACCCTCCGGATATCAAGGACGCAAGGGAACCCCTGGAGGCAGATCACTGCTTCATGCTATCGAAGCCAAATTTGGTTTGATCAGATGTACCGAACAGCAGAAGACACTGTTTGTGGCCCAAATGTTGCATGGTCACGCTAGTGCCTGGTGGGCAAATTATGCTGCTACCTTTCCACCAGACTACCAGGTGCCGTGGCAACAGTTCAAGGAAGCTTTCCGTGCCCATCACATTCCGGCCAGACTCAGGCAGAGGAAAGCGAAGGAGTTTCTGGCGCTAACTCAGGGAAGCCGTTCAGTGCATGAGTACTCTAGGGTATTCAACCAGTTATCCCTGTATGCGTCAGAACACGTCGACACTGATGGGAAGCGTAAGAATCGTTTCATGGAGGGTATGGATATCACTCTTCAGTCCTGCATGGTTCTCAATCAAGGAGGGTCATACAATGAGTTTGTTAGCAATACACTCATTGTGGAGGAATACCTCTAGAAGGAACACCTGGAGACCAAGAGGAGTAGCAGTGGTTCATCCAGTACACCTTCCCAGAAGTATCATATGATATACACAACACTAGACGGGAGGAGGTTCAGCGACCCCCGTTCCCTCCGCCGCAGTCACAATACAGGCCACCACACCCGCTCAACAGGCCACCACAGTATCCACCGCAGGGTGGTTACCGTGCATCTGCTCCACCCCCACAGCAGCAGAATAGAGATGCCGTTCCACCTCAACAGGGCACCAGGCTAGGACAAGGAGCTCCATGTTATACCTGTGGTTTTTTGGGACACTTTGCTCGTGATTGCCCTACCACTAAGCAGGATAATACCAAATGCCAGCAGGGACCGGGAAAGGGCCAACAAAGGGGTCAGAAGGCGTCCAGGACCGGCCAAGTATATTATACCACGACCGACGAGATATCGGGGGGAGAACCGGTACTTGCGGGTATGTTTTCCCTTGTTGATCATCCTGCTTTCATGCTATCTGATTCTGGTGTATTGCCTGAATTCATCAGTAAAGCTTTTGTTCAAAAATATGCTCTCAGTACAACTTCACTAGAACCTCCATTTATAGTTACATGACCGGGGGACAATGATATCATGTATAGGACTTCAAAAAACCCCACTGATCCTTGATAGAAAATCATATCCTACTAGTTTTTTTTATACTAGATGCGCAGGGCATTGATATAATCCTCGGAATGAGATGGATGAAACACCATAATTCTCTGCTAGATATACCAAACCGTACAATTTTCTTAAACTCTCCACTACATGGGTCGGTTTGTCTAACTTTAGTACACCCAAAACCCACCTCTACCCAAGTCTATCATGTTACCGAAAAAAAGTTGGAGAGATACCCGTAGTAAAAGAATTTCCAGATGTATTTTCGGATGATCTCCCTCGATTACCACCAGATAGGGATGTGGAGTTCATAATTGACTTGCAGCCAGGCACGGCCCAAATTTCTCGGAGACTTTATAAGATGGCGCCAAAAAAATTGGCCGAGTTAAAGGTGTTGGGGGCCGAGGCCCATCTACGGCCTCTTTTCGAAGGATGGCACAAAGCCCACTTAGGCCTGCGATCGGGAGAGCTCTTAATCTGCTTAAGATTAAGTTACCAAATGCCCTGTAATAAAGCAGAAAGGACGAGGGTATTCCTGTAATAAGACTAGTAAAAGTGTAATGGCTGTAACTTTAAATAGCCCCCCAGAGCTACTATAATGGGGACTGAACATTCTGGAGATTCACTAATACTTTCCGCTCCAAAGAAAACCCAAACCAACAGCTGGCACCGTCCGTGTTGTTCGGACAAAAAGTCTATTAGGATGGCCGGAGCTCAAGGGAAGGCAAAGAAACCGCAACGAGATGGTGAGGGTTCTTATCCCGAAGATGAAACCGCCTCTGCTGAGCAACGGAGGCGGGAACGAAGACCTCCGCTCCTGTGCTCCCATCAGACAGGTTGGCGGCCGAAGGCTTGACTGAAGCCGGTAATCAAGACCTTCCACCTCAACAAGTCGAAGCCCTTGAACACCTCTAGCAAGAGAAAGAAGCGACGGTGGTGGAATAACGGAGAGCTGCGGAGCTTATGGCAGAGCTCGAGAAAGCTAAGGCGGCGGCAGAAGAGGAGCGATTCCGACGGCGGGCTCTGAAAAGCATGTCCAAGGAAGAGTCCGGGTACAAGCTACGAGCGGAAGCCGCCCGATGGCAGCAGGAGCTACTTCGGAAGCAAATAGAGGCTTTGAAGAGGGTTGGCATTCCGGAAACCGAAGCTTCGGGTTATGCCTCTTTTGATGAAGCTTCTCCTCCGCCGTTGTCGCTAGTGGCACCTTATGACAAGAACTCACCGTGGGCTCCAGAACTTCAGCAAGCACCCTGGCCGTCGCGCTTTGCAGCGGTCAAGCTTCCAACATATGCAGGCATCTCTTATCCCCGAGAATTCTTCATGAGTTATGAGTTATGAAGCAGCCATTGAATCCATTTTAGGAGATGCTGTCAAGGCAAAGGCCTTTGTGCTGGCCATCGAGGGAATCACTCGGACTTGGTACACTAGATTGCATCCGCTAAGCATCTTCTCTTGGGGTCAGCTGAAACATGAAGTATTAGTGCATTTCTGGGTAATCACGCCCGTTCTGTAAGCTCCGGAGATCTGCACACTTGCGTTCAGCGCGATGACGAAAGCCTAGCGGCATATGTTCGGCGATTCATTGACCTGAAATGTCAAGCCGAAAACATCAATGATGCCACTATTATTGACTCCATTACGAAGGGGCTTCACCTCGGTCCTGCTAGGTCTGAGCTACGCAAAGTGCAACCCAAGACTCTGGATCGCATGCTGAGCATCTTGGAAGCTCAGGTCAGGGTGGAGGATGACATCAGGCGAGAAAAAGAACACCACTTGGTACAGAGAGGTGGTCACCTTGAGAGGCGTCGGTCTTCCCTTCATCGACACCATGGCAAGCCTTATGAGGTACCTCATCATGAAGTGTTGCCCATTCAGAAAGATCCCGAATTATCCCGAGCCAGGTCCCCACCGCGCAATCATCAACTGAGTCGCTGTGACACCCCAGGTGTCACTGCGGAATCGATCGGCAAATTTGAAACCCTAGAAATTTAAAACATGTACTTGGAAACAAAACTTACACTTGAGCTAATAAGAGATATTTTTTAAACACTTCCAATAGCATGCACAAAATTTTGATAAATTGCAGAACACTTTTATTAAATCAAGAGATTTTAGTCCACAGCAAAAATCATTTCTTAACAGGGAAGAATTCAACACCACTTTCAAAATCCATCAAAAGTTCTATGTAACCCTAGCAATATTTTTGCATGACAATTAAGTCCACTTCAAAATGGGATTTTGGAGATCTAATCAGAATTTTTGGAAAAGGTTTAAACCCCTTAAACATTCAAGCAAACTTGAAGATATTTAGAAATTCATGAATTTTTAGAAGCCGAATTAGAACTTTATCCTTTAATGAAAGTTGTTCCCAATAATCCACTGAGCACCCACAAAAAGTTTGACAATTTTTCGAGCTGGGGAAGTACAAGTTCCATTTGAATTTGGGTTGGGATTTGGAATTTATTGGCAAAATAAAAAAAAAGAGAAACAGAGGGTCGGCCCGCCGCCCAGCGGCCAACCGCCGCAGCGGTTGGTAGCGCGGCAGGCGCCGGCCGGCACACCTTTTCCCACCTTGTTTTGAAGGAGACGCGAGAATCCCGCTCGGAGATCCTCCTCCTCTCTCTTGTCTTCTCTCTCCCCGCGCCAGCTCTACTTCTCCCCCGGGCGTACGCCACCGCCGGCTCCTCTCCAATCGTCGTCTGGCGCTGCCACCTCCTCCTTCCTCTCTCTCTCCGCTCCTCCATCAGCGATGCGCTCCAAAAAAATCCATACGACAAAACCTATTCCCTCCCCGGCTTCTTTCTCGCGCCCCCCCTTCTCCTCTCGAGCACACCAAGCCGCCGCGCGCGCCAATCGCCACGCCTCGCCATTAAAACCGCCCCCACTCTTCCGTGGACAGCGCAATACAAAGCAAACTGAGCTGCACCACCTTTCCATTCGTACTCCCCAGAGCTCCTTCTCGCTCACTGCAAGAGGAATCGCCTTGTATCGCCACCAATTCATCGAAACGCCACTCCGGCCGAGAGCGCCGCCGCCGGTAATAGAGTTTCGAGTTCGTCGTCGTGGTACCCCCTCGCTTGAATTCTTCTCTCCGGCTACTCCCTCTAACCCGTGCGCATTCCCTTGACATGTCCTCGTCCATAGATTGTCGATGGAGAGGACGACCGCCGCGCGCCACCATCGGATGACCGGACCGCCGCCGTGACTTCACCGCCGATCCCCCACCTCCGGTCATCCCCGAGGGCTTTAGCCCCCTCCACTTGGTTCGTGTCGGATTGGTGAAGCTCTCCCCACTTTCCTCTGTGCCGTAAACCCCTCCCTTCCTCTGCGCAGCTCGCGGAGCTCGGCCAACGCCGCCCTGCTCAGCTCCCCTGTTCTGCCCCCCCCCCCCCTTCCTATTTAATTTTGATTTTCTATTACTTAACCGGATTTGTAAAATGTATAGTAAATCAAGGAAAAATCTAAAAATGGTAAATCAAATTTTACTGGAATCCTTGTAAAATAAACTAATTTACTGCTGAAACATTTTTTCAAAAACGTTCATAGAACTTCCACAATAAATACATTGCTCATTTCTGTTTTTGAATTTTAGTTGAAGTTCCATAGAAGTGCTAGCGCTGAAACTTGAACCATAATTGTAACATGGTAGTACAAACCTCCAGAAATTTTATTAGGATTTTACAACAACAAAGTTATATGCATATCATTGAAAATACTCTAAACTGCCAATTTAATTTGTCATTTTCTAAAATACATTATGAAAGTCATCCAAAAATCGAAACCCTTAAGCAAAACTTTAGATTAGGTGCTTACTCGTGTCTACTTCAAGTTTCATGATTTTACACTAAGGTTTAATTTTATACATTTAATTAACAGAAATTTTGCTGAATTTTTATAAAATCCAGAAAAATTATTTTAACCTCGATCCAATTTTAAAATTCATAATTCAGAGAACAATATCAAATAAAAGTAGCCTCCTGGTCAACTATGAAGTATCACCTCAGTCAACACTCATTAAGGGTAATATGCTTTAATAAAATGCCGAAGTCGAGAAACTAGGGTTAGCGCTAAACCTCTTAATTATAAAAACACCCTTTGTAATCAATAATGAAAACATCATATTTCGTTATTTAATCATAACTCATCTTGTTCACGTTGCATCATGTAGACACCGAAGCACACGAGGTAGCTGTCGAACCGGAGTCTTCGATTCACGAAGAGGTCGTCATCACCAACCCAGGAGACCAAGGCAAGCCCCGGTGCATGTGACACCCCATGTGTCACCAGGAACCAAATTGACAGCTTTAAATCCTAATAAAAAAAAATTACACACCAAAAAGCAAAGTCTACACTGGAAGGAAAAGAAATGTTGTTTGAAATACTCTAAAAGATCACTACAAAAATTTGACAAACAACAGAACACGACTAGTAGGTTCAGAAAAAGTTTCAACCAACAGTGTCGAAAACTTTCTTCTTCGGGAAGGAATTAAACCCTAATGAGTGATCTATCAAAATTTCCATAAAACCCTAACCATGTTTTTGCATAACAATTAAGTTCACTGTAAGATAGAAATTTGGGAACTTACTCGAAATTTTTGGATAAGATTTAAACCACTTTAAAATTCACACAAACTAGATTATATCTGGAAATTCAAGAATTTTTAGAAGCCAAATCATGACTTAAACCTTAAATGAAAAGTGTTCTAAATAAATCCCTGAGCTTACACAAAAAGTTTCAAAATTTTTCAATCGCAGGAAGTAGGGTTCTCACTTGCATCCATCTCAGGCTTTTAAATAAAATCAAAAGATTTTGGAAAGAAACAGTGCCAGTTGATTTGAAGCCGCCGCGCCGCCCGACCAACGGCAGCACGGCAGGAACGTCGTCTCCGCCGGACGGCACGACTTTTGGCGCCATGCCTTCAAGTCGGGGATCGGCAAAATCTTTCCTCGGCATCCTCTCCCTCTCCTTCCTCTCTCCCTCGTGCGCGGCAACAACCTCACTGCAACACTCCACCGCCCGCTTTGCCCAATCGTCGGTGCTGCCGAACTGCCGCCCCTGTCCCCGCTCCCACGGCCTATAAAATGCGTGCACCCTTTTCCTCGTTCCTTTCCTTTTTCCCTCGCAAGCGCCCGCGCCATTCCCTCTTACTCGCATTCGGTTGCCGCAGCCGCCATTGCCGTCGAGAGCACGCTCACGGTGAGCTTCATGCTCCAGTCCTCCTCCGCCCTCCTCTCCTCGCCTAACCTTTTCTTCTTACCCCTGTGCAGCTCACAGTGCTCTCAGCTCTCGGGATTCTTGCTCCGTTCGCCGGGACATCACCTCGCCACCGCCACCGTCGCTTTTCCCGGTGAGAACCACTCCCCGGTGTAGAAACTCGAGCTTTGTCGTGTGGCCGAGACTCCCCGTAGTTTGTAGATGGTGTAGGGCAAAGGATCGAGCGGCGCCGAGCACTCTTTCACAAGGAAATCACCGCCGGAGACTTCGCCGGACCCCTGCCGCCATTTCCCCTGTTTCGGCCGCCTTCTTCCTGTTAATTTTCTTTTTCCAATTATTTGCCCTGCCTTGTAAAATGCCTAGTAAATCGAGGATAAATCTAAAAATGGTAAACCTATGTTTACAGAACCCTTGTAAAATACACGAAAACATCTGCTGAAACACTTTTTCCTAAAACTCCTTGAACCTTCTGTTTTTGCCTTACATCTGTAGAACCAGAACTTCTATCAAATGTACGTCATGGCAAGCAGAACGCTTATGTTCTGACTTCGCCTAACATCTGAACTTCCAAAACTTTCTCAAATTAGAGCTTATGTCAGATGTGCGTCATGGCAAGCAGAACGCTTATGATCTAACTTCGCCTAACATCTGAACTTCCAAAACTTTCTCAATTTAGAGCTTCATGTCAGAAGTGCGTCATGGCAAGCAGAACGCTAATGTTCTGATTTCGCCTAACATCTGACTTTGCAAAGCTATTCTCAACGGGAATATCCATCAGATGTGCGTCAGGCTCAGCAGAACCCAAGTGTTCTGTTTTTGCTCGACATCTGGAGAATTTCAAAACATCTGGAACGGAGACTTCTATCAGATGAGTGTTGTGGTATTCCGAGCTCAATGTTCTGATTTTGCGTAGCATCTGGCGTTCCCGAACTCATCTAGGTTGGAGTTCTGTCAGATGTATGTCACGACACCCAGGAATGAATTAACGTCTGAAATTTTAGGGCTCCTCCGGAGATGGAGCTTTTGTCAGATGTCTGTCTCAACAAACACTTCTCCTGTAAATTTTCCCCAGAACTTGACCTCAATAACACCCCCTTCCCTACCTATGAAATATGAATAACCTCCTAACAGAATCTGATAGATTTCATAATGGGCCATGGTTGTTAAGCAAATAATCAACTTATCTAACAGCCAAAGTCAAAATAATAAATGATAGTCGAAACCACCTTGTCAAAAAATAACCTCTTGATTACTCTTAAAAGAGAACCACCATATTTCTTTATTTAAAATAACAACTCATGTTCATTTTACATCATGTAGACTCCGAAGCGCTCGAAGTAGTTGTAGATCCCGGATCCTCGATCTCCGCCGAAGAAGTCAACATCAACTTCGAAGAACCAGGCAAGCCCCGGTGCACAACCGATGTTTAAAATTTTCCTTTTATAACTAAGTGTGTCCTGTTTGTGCATTAAGTGCTAGGAGTTGATTGAAACCATAGTTGCATTTGTTTCCCATAGGAAACCCTATCGGTAGTTGGTATAGATAACTCCTTAGTATGCTATGCAGGTATTGCCGGTAGAAGTCGAGCAGAGTGGACGCTGCTCGCGAAAGGTAGGTTGTTGGATGAAACTACCATTTGCTACATTATGACACCTGATGATGAGTTAATTAAGGAAAGATAAAAGTTTGAGGGTCAGACAGGATACCAATTAGGTCAGCAACTGGACCGGGTCCAGGGTGACCGTAGACTTGTCTGATCCGTGTGGTCCGAGACTGATCGAGTGTTGAATGTACTGGTTGTATGCTGGGTGTTATGGGCCCCAGTAAACCTATGTAGCCTAGTAATTGCAATGTCGAACCTGCCCTACGGTATCTGACTAGGAGGAGATCTGGGGTGGGCAGCGTGGGAACTCCATAGAAACCGTCTGGAACGTGCTGTCTGGTGGAATGCGGCGCTGCTAAGGCAGGCGTAGGAGGGAATTGACGTTGCATGAGCTGGTGTGAACGGTTGCCACGTGCGAGTCTGGGACACGCACGTGTCATACGATTAGGTTTCTGACGCGGACCCGCCCAGAAAACCACGTCTCGGGACGGATCCGGTCTGTTGTTAAGCCAGGATCCTGTTGGGCAACGCTCGGCGAAGCGAGCGTACACACGATACAACACAGGCAAGGGATAAACAGCAATAACTTACAAGGAGGGAGAAATTAATACATCATTAATTCAGGGATTGAAACTTAAGTCTTACAACAAATTCAGAGTGCGCAATAAAGTTTTAAAAATCGTAGCAGCGGAAGACTCGATTGATACAGACTCCGACACTCATAAATTAAGCAAAAGCACGCACCCTGCCCAGGGGCGTCGTGCTACTAGCCACTTCAATTACTGCGGCGATTCGCACAGTTCCCACTGGAGGTTCCCAACCTCAGAGTGAGACTCCTCCCAGTGGAAGCTATCTTCCTGATGCTGCGCGTCGGTGCCTGAAAACCACATGTCGCTAACGCGTGAGCTTCTAAGAAGCTCAACAAGACTGACCCGTCAAAAGGCTGACTACAGCCGACTTCTAAACATGAAGGCTGATGGGGGTGGGTTTCATTTGCCAACGAACCCGCAACCTGTACTACTCTTGGTCAATTTTAGCACAGATTAAGTAGTTAGAATGTAACTTTAATTAGCACTGATCTAATCAAGCATAATAGAAGTGACAAGTAAATAGTATCATCATAGTGTCAACTCATTGCATCTCAACTTATTTACAAAAAAAAAATGTGGTGCGTTTCACGAGCATGCTCACCAACTGGGAGCGACAGCGGTTCGAAACGATTTTTATACCCTGCAGGGGGAAACCTAATCGTACGACACGTGCATGTCCCAGACTCGCACGTGGCAACCGTTCACACCAGCTCCTGCAACGTCAATTCCCTCCTACGTCTGCCTTAGCAGCGCCGCATCCCACCAGACAACACGTCCCAGACGGTTTCTGTGGAGTTCCCACGCTGCCCACCCCAGATCTCCTCCTAGTCAGACACCGTAGGGCAGGTTCGACGTTGCAATCACTAGGCTACATAGGTTTACTGGGGCCCATTACACCCAGCATACGACCAGTACGTTCAACACTCGATCAGTCTCGGACCACACGGATCAGACAAGTCTACGGTCACCCTGGACCCGGTCCAGTCGCCGACCTAATTGGTATCCTGTCTGACCCTCAAACTTTTATCCTTCTTTAATTATCTCATCATCAGGTGTCATGATGTATCAAGTGGTAGTTTCATCCAAGATCCTACCTTTCGCGAGCAGCGTCCACTCTGCTCGACTTCTACCGGTAATAACTTGCTAAGCATAGCAACTATTTGGTCGTCTATACCAACTACCGGTAGGGTTTCCTATGGGAACAATGCATCTAAGGTTGCAATCAACTCCTAACAACTTAATGCACAAACATGACATGACCCACTGAGTTGTAAAAAGAAAATTTCAAACAGAGGTGGTGCACCGGGGCTTGCCTGGCTCTTCAGCTTCTTGGTTGATCTCTTCTGCTGGAGCGGAGGAGTCGGGCTCTGCAGCTACCTCACGTGCTTCGGAATCTACATGATGCAGTATGATTAGGATAAGTTTAATTGAAAAGGCTTGTTGCTTTTATCGATAGTAATTTAGGGTTCCGTTTTGGCGACGCCCAGAATTAGGGTTAACCCCAATTACTCGACGCCTAAAATTAGGGTTGGGATGAAAGTTTTAATTCAACCTCAAGATTATTATTAGTTGATAGAACTCTTTGAA
Source organism: Oropetium thomaeum (assembly GCA_001182835.1). Lineage (NCBI taxonomy): Eukaryota > Viridiplantae > Streptophyta > Magnoliopsida > Poales > Poaceae > Oropetium > Oropetium thomaeum. The sequence continues at coordinate 1,222,291 of LFJQ01000054.1, forward strand.
TTAAGCATTTTGAGCTTTGGGTGGGGCCAAGATGATTTTTCTAGATTTTATAAAAATTCATCGAAGTTCCTGTTTTCGAATCTTGTAAAATCAAAATGACCTAGTAAATGTTTGATTCAGTCTAAAATATTTTATGTGGTCACTCATGAGCCTCAAATCTACAACTTTTATTTAGGGTTTCATCACTGAATAGGACTTTTGCAATGTATTTTAGAAAATAGTATTTTAACTAGGCAGATTGCAGTTATTCAATAGGGTTACATATTATCACATGTTCCAAAAATCTTCATAAAATTCCAGGAGGTGTGTGTGGCCATGTTGTACTTGTAGATCAAAGGTTAGACCTAGTATTGCTCTGTAATGCAATTTAAAATTCAAAAACAGAAAGGGGTGTTTCTAATTAATTCTGCAAATTTTTGGTCATTTGTTAAAAAGTGTTTTAACAGAAAATTAGTAATTTTCACAAGGGTTCTAACAAATTTTGGTTTGGCATTTTTGGATTTTTCCATGATTTGTTACATGCCTAACAATCTCTGGTTAATTAAAAGAAAAATCAGAAATTCAATGGAACAGTACGGCAGAACAGAGCACACGGCAGAGCGGCTGCTCCGGTGAGCTCCTCGCCGGAGAAGAGGGTTAGGGCAAGAACTAAGGTGTCGTGGAGCTTCACCTCGACTCACTACACTGGTTTGTGGAGGATGGAGACTGCGGTGAAGGGTGGAATGGTGCTGGCGACGTGGAGGTCGAGGTGGCGTCAATGGCGGCCGACGGGGTGGCGCACGACGTTCTTCTCCGTCGACGGTCACCTGTGGCCGGATTCAAGTCAAAGGGATGCGCAATAACCAGAGGAAGTAGCCGGTGATTTGAATTGAAGAACCATTGTACCGAGATGACGAATTTTGAGGAGAGGCGATCGGCGGCGAGGTACTTCGGCCGAGAGGATGACGGCGGCGTTCCGGCGAAGCTAGGGCACCGCCGGCTGGCTTGGTGGTCTGAGAGCACCTGGGGGTGGAGGGGAGTCTAGGGGGCACGGTGGTGCGGTTTGAATCTCGCCGGAGTGGCCTGTCGACGTGGAGGTGGAGGGCGGCGGCAATGGCGGAGCGCGTCGTCCAGAGGAAGAAGAAGGGAACAAAGAGGATGAGGCAGTGGAGAGTTTGACTCTGGCTTGCGTTCAAATGGACGCGTACACGAGACTTAGGGAGACTCAGGAGTGGAGGTGGCGTGCGAGCGTGAGGAGGACGGCGAGTATTGGCTCGGGCGGGCGGTGCGGCAGGAGCAGAGCAAAGCTCTGACGCTGTTGGCGCGGGGAGGAGAGAAAGGAAGAGAGAGAGAGAGGGAGGGAGAAGGAGGAGGAGTAATGGAGAGGATCTTGGCGGGATCGCCTCGGCGCCGAAGGAAGCGCCGGCCGGCGGGAGTGGCGCGTCCTGCCGCTCGGCGGTTGGTCGCGTCGGGCGGCAGTACTGTAGCCGGTAAGGTTATTGTCAATTTGATTTTTTGAATTTCCTTCAAGCCCTTCCTTGATTCAATTGAAAACCTTACTTCCCCAGCTCAGAAAATTTTGAAACGTTTTGTGCATGCTCAGGGATTTATTTGGAACACTTTTTATTTAAGGTTCGAGTTCTGAATCAGCTCCCAAAATTTCTTAAATTTTTGAGTCCACTTTAGTTTGTGTGAATTTTAAAAGGGTTTAAATCTTATCTAAAAATCTTGAATAAATTTCTAAAATTCCATTTTGAGGTGAACTTAATTGTTATGCAAAATACAGCTAGGGTGTTGTGGGAAAATTTGATAGGCCACTCGTTAGGGTTTAAATTCTTCCCGAAGAATAAAGTTTTCGACACCGTGGGTGGAAACCTTCTGAACCTAGTAATTGTGTTCTGTGGATTATCAAAATTTTTCGTAGAGCTCCTTTCGGGGTATTTTGAACTACATCGCACTTACTCTCATTGTTGATTTTACTTTTAAGTGTGAAATCTTGTCGATTAGGGTTTTAGTTGTCGATTTGGCCCTGGTGACACCTGGGGTGTCACAGCTTCCCCCTGCAGGGTATAAAAATCATTTCGAACTGCTATCGCTCCCAGTTGGTGAGCATGCTCGTGAAACGCACCACATTTTAGTAAATAAGTTGAGATTCAATGAGGATGTTACTATGATGATTACTATTACTTTGTTACTTCTTTCATGCTTGATTAGTTCAGTGCTAATTAAAGTTACATTTTAATCACTTAACCTGTGCTAAAAATTGACCAAGAGTAGTACAGGCTTGCGAGTCCGTTTTTGTAAGTAAACCCCCCCCCCCCACCATCAGCCTTCATGTCTAGATAGTCGGCTGTAGCCAGCCAATTTTGACGGGTCAGCCTTGTTGAGCTTCTTAGAAGCTCACGCGTCAGCGATTTGTGGCTTTCAGGCGCCGACATGCAGAACCAGGACGATAGCATCCACCGGGAAGAGTCTCACCCCGAGGTTAGGAACCTCTGGTGGGAACTGTGCGAGTCGCCGCAGTAACTTTGAAGTGGCCAGTAGCATGACGCCCCTGGGCATGGTGCATGCTTTTGCTTAAAGTATGAGTGTCAGAGTCTGTAAGCGATCGAGTCTTCCGCTGCTATGTTTTCAAAACTTTATTTGCGCACTCTAAATCTCTTGTAAGACTTAAGTTTCAATCCATGAACTAATGTTGTATTAATTTCTCTCTCCTTGTAAATTATTGCTGTTTATTCCTGCCTGTGTTGTATCGTGTGTACGCTCGCTTCGCCGAGCGTTGCCCAACAGGATCCTGGCTCAACGACCGACCCGATCCGTCCCGAAAAGAGGTTTTCTGGGCGGGTCCGCGTGAGTGCACAACCCACTTTAAAGTTTTTCCTTTTATAACTGTGTGTTTGTGATTGTGCATTAGGTTTCTAGGAGTTGATTGAAACCCTAGTTGCATCTGTTTCCATAAGAAACCCTATCGGTAATTGGTATAGGTAACCATTATAGTGTGCTATGCTTAGCGATACTTACCGGTAGAAGTCGAGGAGAGTGGACGCTGCTCGCGAATGGTAGGGTTTGATTGAAACTCTCACATGAAACATATGACACATGGTTATGGATGGTTAAGGAAAGATAAAAACAGGGGTGTCAGACAGGGTACAAAGTAGGTCGGCAACTGGACTGGGTCCAGGGTGACCGTAGACTTGTCTGATCCGTGTGGTCCGAGTCTGATCGAGCATTGAATGTACTAATCGTATGCTGGTATAATGGGGCCAATAAACCTACGTAGCCTAGTGATTGCAAAGTCGAACCTGCCCTACGGTGTCTGATTTGGAGGCGATCTAGGGTGGGCAGTGTGGGAACTCCACAGAAACCGCCCGGGACGTATGTTCTGGTCGGATGCGGCGCTGCTAAGACAGGCGTAAGAGGGAATTGACTTTGCAGGGTCTGATGTGAACGGTTGCCACGTGCGGTTTGGGACGTGCGCATGTCGTATGATTAGGTTATCCCTGCAGGCGTAAATCTGTTCGAATCGTTGTCGCTCCTAGTTCTTGAGTTTGCTCGTGAAACGCACCACATTATATTAAGTATGGTGATGGGTTATATTGATGATGACTAAGTTATGATGATATTATCTATTGTTTTTGTGATTGACTAGATCAGTGCAAACTAAAGTTACTATTCTAATCACTCAACCTGAGCTAAAACTTGACCAGAATAGCTTAGTAATGCGAGTGCTTTTGGCAAAACAACCTCCCCTGAGTCAGCCAGCATGTCCAGGTGTCGGCTGTAACTATCCAATTTGACGGGTCAGTCTTGTTGAGCTTCTTAGAAGCTCACGCTTTGCGAATACGTGGTTTTCAGGCGCCGACGTGTACACTCATGATGATAGCCAGTGGGAAGAGCCGCTTCCAGAGTTTGGGAACCTCCAGTGCGAGCGTTGTGGTTCGCCGCTGTGAAATCTTGAAGTGGCTACTAGCATGATGCCACTGGGCAAGGTTCATGCTTTTGCTTAGTCTGAGAGTCGGAGTCTGTACCTCGTCAAAGTCTTCTGCTATATTTCCATGATTTCAAAAACTCTTTCGTACTCTGATAGAACTAAATTTCAATTGTGGAACCATGATGTATCAAATTCTCTCCTCCTGTAAAAGATTGCTGTTTATTCAGCCTGTGTTGTAACATGTGCATGCTCGCTTTAACGAGCATTGCCCAATAGGATCCTGACGAGATGCGGGATCCGTCCCGGACTGAGCCGTCTGGGGCGGGTCCATGTCAGTCGCGGTGACGCGGACCAGCCCCAGAAAACTCAGTCCGGGATGGATCTAGCATCTCGCCAGGATCCTGTTGGGCGTGCTCAGCGAAGCGAGCATACACATGGTACAACACAGGCAGGATAAATAGTAATCTTTTACAAAGAGGGAAGATTTAGTACAACAGGGTTTCATAACTTGAAATTAAGTCTTACATCAGAGTACGAAAGAGTTTTCGAAATCATAGAAAAACAGCGGAAGACTTTGACGAGTACAGACTCCGACTCTCAGGCTAAGCAAAAGCATGAACCTTGCCCAGTGGCATCATGGTACTAGCCACTTCAAGATTTCACTGCTGCGAACCACAACGTTCCCACTGGAGGTTCCCGAACTCTGGAAGCGGCTCTTCCCACTGGCTATCATCCTAGGAAAACACGTCGGTGCCTGAAAACCACGTGTTCGCAAAGCGTGAGCTTCTAAATAGCTTAACAAGACTGACCCGTCAAATTGGCTAGCTACAGCCGACACCTAGACATGCTGGCTGACTCAGGGTAGGTTTACCTTTGCAAAAAGACTCGCGTTACCTAAACCATTCTTGGTCAAGTTTTAGCTCAGGTTAAGTGATTAGAATGGAAATTTTAGTTGGCACTGATCTAATCAGTCATAAATAGAACAACAGACAAAATCATCATTATAACTTAGTCATTATCCTCATAGCTCATCATCTTAATGTATGTGGCAGAGAGATCAACTAACTCATAGACTGAGAGTGATAGCGGTTCGAAACGATTTTTACACCCTGCAGGGGGAAACCTAATCATACGATACGTGCGCGTCCCAGACCGCACGTGGCAACCATTCACGCCCAATCCTACAAAGTCAATTCCCTTCTACGCCTGCCTTAGCAGTGCCGCATCCCACCAGAACAGACATCCCAGACGGTTTTTGTGGAGTTCCCACAACTGCCCACACCAGATCATCTCCGAATTAGACACCATAGGGCAGGTTCGATTTTGCAATCACTAGGCTACTGTGAGAGACCCGACCAATTTATATTCAAGTTTACCAAGTTGACTCGTGGCCCACGCATGGTATGCGAGAACTCAACCCGATAAAAGAGAATATAAACCCGGCAGTCCCCCGACATGCTTCTCAAGCAATGCCCAAGATCCAAGCACGTCGGCAACGTCACAGGTGATACATCACATAGGTTACATTAATTAATAACATTAATTTTAAAATATTCTTACATACCAAGGTTCATCATAAGTCTTGAAACTAACAAATTAAAGAGCGGAAGCAATTCTAAGGAATACGATAGTAGCAGCGGTTGCAATGAGAAAACAGCAAAGGATTGCGATGCCCAGTCCACGAACACTCGAACGTCTTGACTACGCCTCGCCCTCGCCGGCATCGGCGGGGACAAAGTAGCCGAAGACCAACTCATCCTCACCTGCAAAAAACTTAAAACAACAAACGTTGAGTACGAAGGTACTCGCAAGTTTTACCCTGTTGTGGGAAATAGTTCCCGACTCCAAGGATAATGCAATGAGGCTGTAGCAAGGTAAATAAGATATAGGAATGGACTCGATTGCTTAAAGCAGAAACTAAGCATATATGAATCAGCATAAAGTAAAAGACTCTGCGGGCATGAACTTCTAATAAACCCAATCCCTAAGTACCATGTAACCATAAACCATGTATATGCCATCATCCATGTTCCATCCGAACCATGGATACCAACAACCATATTCCAATTCCATCAACAATATTCCAATTCCCATCATGTTATGTGACAACTCTACGATATTATCCAAAGGACACTAAGCTTTGATCATAACCGAGATCGCGGCGGATTCGAACCGATTTTACACCCTGCAGGGGAGTCCAATTGTACCCACACGACTGAGGACCATACGGCTCATGCAACCCGCTAAAGTTACACAAGGGGGTACTCATGTCAATCTTTTTCACACTCGTGCCCACACGGTTGGAAAATCCACACGGTGCCGAGTACCACGGCCTCGCAGGCACACGTGAGTCCCTCGTCGAGTGTCACGGCCTCGCAGGCACCCATGACTCCCTCGTTCCACACACCGTGCAGTCATCAGCCAAACGTTGGTACGCAGTGAGATACTCAGCTTGTCTTACCATTATATCGGACATGTGGTATGAACGGAAAGTGCTCAGGCCAAGAATAACAAGGCCGGGTCCTAGGTCAACCCAGACGGGGCCTACGGCACACAAGACCTCCATGTCTTGCTGCACTCCTATCCCACCGTCCGGATTTCAATTTTTAACATTTTTCAACTTTTACCATCATATGAACTCGCCACAAGTTCATAAGTAACCAGGATAAATCCTATACGTGCGAGTGGGACTTACCACTCGACTTCTACCGTGTTATCTAAGCATGGCTAAGCATTTCGTGACTCGAACAAAGACACTCTACCCAGGTCGACAAGGTGACGTAATCAATACCAAGGAGGGGTACATGCAACAATAATAGGTTTTCCCAATGTTACTACTAAGCCCGACTTTATGCATTCCTATACGTAAGCATTCATATTAATCATTAAGTAAAATACTTAGGGTAGCAATATGAGGTTCTTGCCTTCAACAGCAGCGGTGTTGACTTCCTCAGCAGCTGGATCAACCTCTGGTGCTTCTCCCGTAGCAGCACCCGCGTCACTCTCTGGCGGATCGTAAGCTATAAAGTAAAAACGCGTCGATATGAGATGCATGTCATGATGCCATGATGCACAAATGATGCGATAAGGTGCAGAGAGGTAGCTACTGAGTTTACAAACACAATGCAAAAAGAACGAGTTCAATCGGAGTTCTACAGCTCAAGTTATGCCCTAAACAGTTTTACCGATTCCGGTTACGGGTTTCCCGGTTCCCGGGTTTCCGGTTCCGATATCGGGTGGCACACGGATGTCGTTTCCGGGAAGAATCCCAAAACACATCACATGTACTGGCTTTACTAAGTGGCTTGGGTTACTATGAGACTAAGTTTGAGTGGTTTGGACTCGTGTTAACAGGAACACGAGCCCTCCGATGGTCGTTGCCCTGTTTACGACATCGGGAATACCGTAACGGTGCCGTAAAAGTCGTAACGACTTTTTCGGTGAAATTCAAAGTTAAGTTACAGGCATGGGACCATTTTTAGTTTAAAGTAGGCTCTAAACTAAGACTTTTGGCTCTGGTTTGGGGTCAAGTTGAGCTTCTATGAATTTACTAAAAATCTAATAATGTTCTGTTTTTCAAACTTATAAAATCAGAAACATGTATTAAAACTTATGAAAAAATCATGAAACTTTATATATCTACTACTGAGCATCTAAACTAAAGTTTTTGTTAAAGGTCTTGGGCTTTTGGGCGACTGGCCTAATGTACTATAGACAAAGGTAACTAATCTAGGGTTTTGGGGATATTAACAATGACATGCATGCACAAATGTTCATGAAAAATTCTGATGAAAATGCAGGGGATGCATCATGCCAAGATAAAATTATGGTACAAAAATCAACCCTAGAAACCTTCTGTAACTTCAAATAAAAATCAACAACAGAAATAATACATTGAATTAATAAAAAATTCCAGGGACAATTTTGAAAAAGTGCTTTAACAGAAAATTAGTTCATTGTTCAAGTATTCAAATAAAATTTGGTTTGGCATTTTTAGACTTTTCCAAGATTTTCTACACACTATGCAACTTCTAGCTAAATAAAAGAAAAATAGAAAATTGAATGGAACAGTAACAGAAACAGGGGAATAGGCAGTGGCGGTTGCTCCGGTGAGAATCTCGCCGGAGGAGGGGGCTAGGAGGGGGATGGAGCGGTCGTGGAGCTTCACCTTGAGACGTGGAATTGATTTGAAGAGGACGATGGCCACAGGAAAGGCAGCAGGGTGGTTGGCGACGGTGAGCTCCGGTGGCAGCTTCAATGGCGGCCGACGGTGGCGTGAGGTGTTCCTTCCTCACTGGCGATGATCTGCGGCCGATAGCTTATCAAATTGGTGTACCATGGTGAGAGGAATAAGCCGGTTGAAGGAATTGAAGAATCGAGCTACCGTGGTGACGAATTTTGAAAAGAGGTGGCCGCCGGCATGGTTGTCGGCCGAGGAACAGGGCGGCGACGTTCCTGAGAAACCAGGGCACGGCCGGCGATCTCGGTGGTTGGAGAGCAACAGGGGGTCGAAGGGGATCTTCCGGGCACGGTGGCGAGGCTTGGTAGTGGCCGGAGTGAGCTGGCGTCGGTGGGGCGGCAATGGCGGTGGTGTTCTGTGGCGTGCGGCAGAACAGAGAAAGAAGAAGGGAAGGGAGGGGGAGCTGGTGCTTCGACCTTGTACTCGAGGGGAAACTGAGCCAAGGGAGGGAGAGAGCAGTGGCGCACCGTTGATTGGTGAGGGGAGCGGTGGCCGGCGATTGGCGCTAGGGGCGGTGGCTTCGGCAGCGACAATGCCGTGCCTGAGCGGGGAAAAGACAGCGCCAGTGGAGAGAGAGAGGAGAGAGGAAGGGGGAGGGGAAGTGGAGCAGTGAGGGAGGAAATCCTTTGCCCCGATCCGCTCCGAGGAGTAAAGGCGCGCAGGGCACCGGCCGGCCGGCGCATGGCTCGGCGGCGGTTAGCTGTGGGTGGCGGTGCGTGCTGTAGCCCGTCACCCTGTTTTCAAATTCAATTAATTCAATTCCTCCTTCAAGATTCGATTGAAAACTCTATCTCCCGAGCTCAAGAATTTTTGAAACTTTTGTGTGTACTAAATAAATTATTTGAAACAACTTTTATTAAAGGAAGGTTCACTGATTCAGCTTCTAAAGATTTGTGAATTTTCAACTTAGTTTAGATTTGTTGGAATTTTAAAAGGGTCTAAACCTTTACCAAAAATTTTCATAAAATCTCCAAAATTCTATTTTAATGTATAGTTAATTGTTATGCAAAAACATTGGGGTAGTTTTATTAAGAAAACAAAAGTCTTCTTGAAAGTCGATTAGGGTTTTGCGAAAACGACGAAGACTTCGAAACCCTGACCTAATTCAAAACAGGAAAAGGTCGAATTCAAATGATTGAATCAGTGAGCTCATCATCAAAAGAACAAAAGATTGAAACTTTTGGGATGTGACAGCTACGTAGGTTTACTGGGCCCCATATTCCCAGCATATGATCGGTACATTCAATACTTGAGCAACTGTGTCACACGGATCAGACAAGACTACGGTCAACCTAGACCCGGTCCAGTCACCGATCTACTTTTACCCTGTCTGACCCTGAAGTTTCTATCTTTCCTTAAACCTGAGCCATGTGACATATGTTTCGTGTGATGTTTCAATCATTTCTTATCATTCGCGAGCAGCGTCCACTCTGCTTGACTTCTACCGGTAAGTTCTAAGCACAGCATACTACAGTGATTACCTATACCAAGTACTGGTAGGGTTTCCTATGAAAAACAGATGCAACTAGGGTTTCAATCAATTCCTAGAAACTTAATGCACAGTCACGACACATATTGTTAAAATAAGAAAACTTTAAAACTGATTGTGCACAGGGGCTTGCCTTGGTCTCCGGGATTAGAGATGACGACCTCTTCTGAAATCGAAGACTCTAGATCGACAGCTACCTCACGCGCTTCAGTGTCTATATGATGCAATCATGAATAAAAATGAGTTATGATTAAATAATGTAATATCATGTTTTCATCATAGTTTACTACGGGGTTTTCATCATTACCACATAGAGGTTTAGGGTTGACCCTAATTCCTCGACTTCGGTATTTTATTAAAGCATTTATTCTTATTGAGTTGGACCAAAGTGAAACTTCAGAGTTGACCAGGAGACTAATTATATTTGATAGTGTTCTCTGAACTATGAATTCTAAAATTTGATTGAGGTTAAAATGATTTTTCTGGGTTTTATAAAAATTCAGCAAATTTTCTGGTAATTAGATTTATAAAATCAGAATTAAATAATAAAACCTTAGTGTAAAATCATGAAACTTGATGTAGACACCAGTAAGCACCAAATATAAGTGTTGCTTTAGGGTTTCGATTTTTGGGTGACTTTCATAATGTATTTTAGAAAATGATAATTTAATTTAGTAGTTTGGAGTATTTTTAATGACATGCATAGAATTTTGTTGAGATTAAATCCTGAGAAAATTTCATGGGCTAGACACCACCATGAGACAGTTTGGTTCAAATTTCAGCCCTAACACTATTCTAGAACTCCAGTTCAAATTCAAAAAGAGAAAAGATTCACCTATTTATTTAGGAAGTTCCATGAATGTTTTTGAAAAAGTTTTTTCAGCAGAAAATTAGTGCTTCTTACAAGGATTCCATCAAATTTGGTTTGGCATTTTTAGAGTTTTCCTCGATTTACTAGACATTTTACAAGATGGGCTAAATAATAGGAAATCGAGAATTAAAATGAAGGAAGGGGCAAAACAGGGGAAGCTGCCGACGGTGCTCCGGCGAGCAATTGGCGGCGGGAGAGGGCTCGCTGGCGATGGGGAAGACGGGAGAAAGGCTTCCTAGGCTTGCGTGCGGGGAGGGGGTACTCCGGGGAACGTCGGCGATCGGCGGCGACCCCCAGATGACATTGTGCGGCGGGCGGCGGTCTCGGAAGACTTCCGGCGAGTTCGCGGTGGCGCATCGGAGTACGGCGGCGTGTGCGCCCAAAACCTATAACTTCTACGTGCTCCGGAGAGGACCGGCAACACCACGGAGGGAACCAAGACTCACCCAAACGTCGTCGGCGACGAAGCGCCTGGCGGACGGCGGCGAGCGGACATTCCCATCGAGCGAGTGGACCAGAAGCTGCTCTAGGATGAGGGGAAGACATTAGACATGGTGTGACACGGGGATATCCACCGGAAGAAGGAGCTCACTGTGCGACGTTCACGGCGGCAATGGCGGACGACGCTCGGATAGAGGAGGAAGAAAATGGGCGCGGGCGTTGTGGACGGAAGAAGGAATGGAGAGTGGCGCAGAGTTGGGAGGTTCGGGCGCAACCTTAATGCGTTGCGGAGAGAGAGGGAAACGGGAGGGAGTGGAACAGCACACCTCATCGGGGATTGGAGCCCGGCGGCGGTGGCATGTGGCAGGAGAGAAAACAGAGAAGGGAGAGAGGGCGCCGAGCGCGGGAGAGAGAAACGAGAAGAGAAGAGGGCCTCGACGTGGGATTTTCGGCGGGGAAGTGACGGTTCGGCACAAAAAGGAGTGCCGGCTGACGCTAGGCACGCTGCGCCGCTGCGGCGCGCCGGATTGGCCGCTATGGCGGCCGGCGATTTAATTTGATCTTTTTGCAATTAATTCAAAATCCCGTTCAAAATTTGATTGAAATTCATACTTCCCGAACTTGTAACATTTTGAAAATTTTTGTGTGTGCTCAGTGGTTTATTTGAAACAACTTTCATTTATGGTCAAGTCCTGATTCAGTCTCTAAAAATTCATGAATTTCCAACTAAATCAAGTTTGTTTGAATTTTTAAGGGGTCCAAATCAAAATTTTTTATAAAATCTCCAAAATTCTATTTTGAAGTTAACTTGATTGTCATGTAAAAATATTGCTAGTGTTACATAGGATTTTGGATGGATTTCGAAGTGGGTGGTTGAATTCTTTTCAGTTAAGAATTAATTTTGGCACTGTGGGTTAAATCTCCTGATTTAAGAAAATGTCCTATTATTCACCCAAACTTTTTATACATGCTATTGGAAGTGTTTTAAATAATAGTTCTTATGATCTCAAGTGTTGGTTTTACTTTAATGTGCATGATTTAACTGTTTGGGTTTAAAATCTGTCGATGGATTCTGCAGTGACACCCGGGGTGTCACAGCCCTCCCCCCTAAAAGAAATCGCGTCCCGAGATTTAAGAAGATGGTACGGTAAGCAAGGGTATCTAGGGGGCTGGGAGTAGCTCGGGGTAGTGCGCTCGAAGGAATTCTGCAGACTCCCACGTGGCTTCATCTTCCGTGTGATTGCTCCACAGGACTTTGTAGAACTTGAGTGTCTGCTTCGTGGTAACCCATTCCTTCTCATCCAGTATCTGAATTGGACGTTCTGGGTATGTTAGGCCTTGTTGCAATTCTTCCACCTCTGGAATTACTTGATCCACGGGTGCCTTTAAACACTTCTTCAGTTGGGAGACGTGAAAGACATTGTGTACCCCCGATAACCTTTCTGGTAGTTCCACCCGGTATGCCACTGGTCTGCACTTAGCTATGATAGGATACGGATCGATGTATCGGGGTGCTAACTTGCCTCTGACTCCGAATCGCTGACCTCCTTTCGTGGGCGAGACTCTTAAGTAGACGTAGTCGCCTATCTCGAAGCTCAATGATCTACGCCTTCTATCTGCATAGCTCTTTTGTCTAGACTTGGCAGTCTTCAGATTAGCTTGAATGACCCGTACTTTTTCCTTGGCCTGATGCACTAGATCAGGTCCAAGTATGATTCTTTGCCTGCTCCGACCAGTTGAGCGGTGTTCTGCAACTACGGCCATAGAGTGCCTCAAAAGATGACATCTTGATACTTTCTTGGTAGCTATTGTTGTACGAGAATTCCACCAGTGATAAATAACTATCCCAACTTTTCCCATGCTCCAAAACACAAGCTCGGAGCATATCTTCAAGTATTTGGTTTACTCTTTCAGTTTGACCATCTGTCTGTGGGTGGTCGGCAGAGCTATGTATTAGTCTAGTCCCTAGCGATTCGAGGAGCTGCTTCCAAAAACGTCCTATGAATTGGGTACCTCAGTCGGAGATTATGTTCTTAGGCACTCCATGAAGACACACTATTTGCTCAATGTATAATTCTGCATACTTTTTTATTCTATAATTGGTACTGACAGGTATGAAATGAGTGGACTTTGTCAGATGATCCACCCAAATGCAGTTATGCTGTCGAGAGGTTACGGGTAGCCCAACAATGAAATCCATGCTAATATCTTCCCATTTCTAGGACGGAACACTTAGAGGTTGCAACAATCCTGCGCCTTTCAGATGATCTGACTTCACTCTCCGACAGGTGTCACACTCTGCTATGTACCGAGCGATCTCTCTCTTCATCCTTGTCCACCAAAACTTGTTCCTCAAGTCTTGGTACATCTTGTTGCTGCCAGGATGAATGGAGTATTTGGACAAGTGAGCTTCATCCATGATCTTCCTTCGGAGCTCGTGATCTTTTGGCACTACCAATCTGTTCTTTAACCACAAAACTCCGTCTTCGTCCTCCCGAAAGCATTGCATCTTCTTTTCTGTTAGCCCTAATCTGATCTTTTCCATGCCCTTGTCAAGCTGTTGGACCTTAGCTACCTTGTCTCTAAGTGTTGGCACTAAAGCTAGGTTGTATAGGGATCCATGAGGTAGAATTCTCAAGGTCGGCTCTGGTTCTGCCATTGCAATCCCTTGATCTAGGTAATGGCAGTGAGCGTTCCTACTCAGTGCATCTGCAACTACGTTGGCCTTGCCTGGATGGTAGTGAAGCTCCAGTTCATAATCCTTGATTAACTCCAGCCATCTTCGTTTTATTTTAGCCTCATGTTCAACTTATTTTGAGTGAAGATGTACTTTAAGCTCTTATGGTTGGTGTAGATGTTCACTAGATTTCCCAGTAAATAATGCCTCCACACCTTCAGAGCTAACACCACAGCTGCCAACTCCAAGTCGTGTGTGGGGTAATTTAGTTCATGCTTACGGAGTTGCCTTGAAGCATAAGCAATGACCTGTCCTTCTTGCATCAACACGCATCCAAGTCCAATAACTGACGCATCACAATTGTGACACCCCAGGTGTCACCAGGGCAAAAATCGACAACTGAAAACCCTAATCGATAATTTCACTCGCTTAAAAGCAGATTCAACCTTGAAAATAAAAAGAAATATTGTTTAAAATGCTTTAAAGGAACACTATGAAAAGTTTGACAAACAACAGAACACAATAGCAAAGTCTGGGAAAATCTCAACTAACAGTGTCGAAATCTCATTAACAAGAAGAAATCCAAACCCTAACTCATGGCTACTCTAATTTCCACAGAACCCTAGCCATATTTTTGCATAACAATTAAGTACACTTCAAAAGAGAATTTTGGGAAATTATTCAAGATTTTTGGACAAGATTTAGACCTCTTAAAAATTCAGAAAAACAATAACCATCTTGGAAATTCAAGACTTTTTTAGGGACCAAATCATGACTTGAACCCTAAATGAAAAGTGCTCCAAATAAATTCCTGACCATGTACAAAAATTCTCAAAAATTGTTGAGCTCGGGAAGTGTGCGATTTCATTGATTTGCTACAGTGCCCGCCGCCCGCCCGACCGAGCGGCGGGCGGCAGGACGCCCCTTCCGACACGGCTTTTTCTTCCCCGGCTGTGACATGCACGTCGCCATCAATTCGCCGCCTTCTTCCCCTCCCTCTCTATCTATCTCTCTCCCTCCCTCTCTACTCCCCCGCGCCGCCCGAGCCGTGTTTTCCACAGCACGCAGCCGCCCGAGCGCCGCCCGGGGCCATGCCCCCCTGCTCCCCCATTTTTCCGCCCCAAAAATCGGCACGCACTCCCTTCCTTCCCTTCCCTTCCTCCTTTTCCCGCAGAGCCGCGCCGAATTCCTCTTCTCCCTGCCGCCGCCGCACGCCATTGCCGCGAGCTCGCACCTCCACGGTGAGCGCCACCTCCCGACCACCCTCCCTTCCATTTTCCCCCACTAATCACTCTCCCTCTCTTCCGTGTAGCTCATCGCACCTTTCCCTCTCTGGAATCAAGCTCCGTTCACCGGAATTTTGACCTCGCCGCCACCACCGAGACCCTCCACGGTGAGCACCACCTTCCCGGCCAAAACCTTGATAAACATCGTGTTGCCGAGCTTCATCGTGTCGACTGGATCATGGAAAGCCGAGGTTCGACCGTCGGCGACCACCCCATCGCCGGCAATTGCTCACCGGAGCTCGCCGGCGCAATCCCCTGTTTTTTCTTTTTCCTATTTATTTTCCAGATTATTGCTCTGTTTTGTAAAATCCGTAGGAATTCACATCGAAATCCAAAAATGGCAAACCTAAATTTTTTAGAAACCTCATGAGAATTACTAATTTTAATTAAATCACTTTTTAGCAAATGACCAAATATTTGCAGAATTAATTAGAAACACTCCTTTCCGTTTTTGAATTTTAGTTTGAATTATAGAACAATGCTAGGGCTAATATTTGATCCACAAATACGCCATGGCTAGAAACACACTCTGGAATTTTATAAAGATTTTAGGACCAAGAAGTTGCATCTAACCCTTTTAAAATACTCCAATCTGCCTAGACAAAGTACCTTTTTCTGAAATGCATCGTAAAAGTCATTTAAAAGGATTAGACCCAAAATCAAAGTTGTAGCCTTTGGTGCTCATGAATGCCCACATAAAATTTCATAATTCTATTCTAAGGTTTACTAGTGCTTTCTGATTTTATAAAATTTAAAAACAGGAACTTTGATGAATTCTTATAAAATATAGGAAATTCATCTAGACCCCAACTAAAGCTCAAAATGCTTGCTGCAGAAAGTGCTATCAACCAAAAATAATCTTGATGTGGAATTAAAATTTCCATTTTTAGCCTCGTTTAATAGCCGAAGGAATTAAATAATGTTTAACCGATGAAAAATATCGAATTAACCTCAACTAAAGTTGAAGTTGTTGAACATGCCGACTAAAAGTCTCCTCATGGGAAATTTGAATAAGATTTCTTTGAACATCAATCACAGATTAAGAAGTGAATTAAATCGACGGCGTCGAGGAATTAGGGTTAACCGTAGTCCCTAAACGTCGAAATCCTTAGTTAACCTTTAACAAAGGCATTATAACCCTTTTTCATTGAACTTATCATAATCCTACTGCATCATGTAGATTCTGACGCACACGAGGTAGCTGCAGATCCGGGTTCTTTGAGTTCCACAGAAGAGGTCAACAACGACTCCGGAGAACCAGGCAAGCCCTGGTGCACAACCGTTGATTCAAATTTTGCTTTTATAACTAAGTGTGTCCTGTTTGTGCATTAAGTGCTAGGAGTTGATTGAAACCATAGTTGCATTGTTTCACATAGGAAACCCTGACGGTAGCTGGTATAGATACCCTCAGTATGCTATGCTTAGCAGATAATTGCCGGTAGAAGTCGAGCAGAGTGGACGCTGCTCGCGAGTGGTAGGATATTGAATGAAGCTATTTCATGAGATGTGCCACACGATTGTGAAGAAAGATAAAAGATTGAGGGTCAGACCGGGTACAAGTAGGTCGGCGACTGGTCCGGGACCAGGGTGACCGTAGTCTGGTCTGATCCGTGGGGCACAGCTGGGCAGGTATTGAATGTACTGATCGTATGCTGGGTGATATGGGCCCCCAGTAAACCTACGTAGCCTAGTGATTGCAAAGTCGAACCTATCCTACGGTGTCTGATTAGGAGGAGATCTGGGGTGGGCAGCGTGGGAATTCCACAGAAACCGTCTGGGACGTGTTGTCTGGTGGGATGCGGCGCTGCTAAGGCATGCGTAGGCTGGAATTGACGTTGCAGGAGCTGGTGCGAACGGTTGCCACGTACGAGTCTGGGACACGTACATGTCGTACAATCAGGTTAACCCTACAGAGGTATAAAAATCGGTTCGAATCGCTGTCGCTTGAGATACAATGAGAATGAATCATGATTATTATTATGGTTATTGTTGCTTCTATTATGCTTGATTAGACTAGTGCTAATTAAAGTTACATTCTAATCACTTAACCTGTGCTAAAATTTGACAAGAGTAGCACAGGCTTGCGAGTCCTTTTTGCAAGTGAACCCACCCCCATCAGCCTTCATGTCTAGGAGTCGGTTGTGGTCAGCCACTTTTGTCGGGTCAGTCTTGCTGAGCTTCTTAGAAGCTCACGCGTTAGCATTATGTGGTTTTCAGGCGTCAACATGCAGGACCAAGCTGGTAGCACCCATTGGGAGGAGTCTCACCCCGAGATCGGGAACCTCCAATGCGAGTTGTACGAGTCGCCGCAGTGAATTTTGAAGTAGCTAGTAGCATGACGCCCGTGGGTACGGTGCATGCTTTTGCTTAAGTCTGAGCATCGGAGTCTGTAATCGATGAAGTCTTCTGCTGTTATTTTCAAAACTTTAATTGCATACTCTGATTCACTGTAAGACTTAAGTTTCAAACTATGAACCAATGATGTATTTAGTTCTCTCTCCTTGTAAATCATTACTATTTATTCCTGCCTATGTTGTATCGTGTGTACGCTCGTTTCGCCGAGCGCTGCTCAACAGGATCCTGGCTTAACGACCGACCGGATTCGTCCCGAGATGAGGCTTTCTGGGCGGGTCCGCGTCAACAATACACGTCAAAGGGCTTGTTCAAGTCTTGTTGGGCAAGTACCGGTGCTGTGGTTAAGTGTTTCTTCAGAGTTTGAAAAGCCTCTTCACACTTTTCCGTCCATTTGAACTTCTGATCCTTCTTGAGCAGCTCTGTGATAGGTTTGGAAATCTTGGAGAAGCTGGGGATGAAGCGATGAATAATATCCCACTAATCCCAAGAAACTTCGCACTTTGTGGACTGTTGTGGGTGCTTTCCAATCAACGACATCTTGCACCTTCCTCGGATCCACAGAAATGCCTTCAGCGGACACCACGTGACCCAGGAATTGGACACGCTCAATCCAAAATTCACATTTGCTGAATTTGGCATAGAGTTGATGGTCTCTGAGTCTCTGTAATACTAACCGGATATGTTCAGCATGTTCATCGGCAGTCTTGGAGTACACTAGGATGTTACCAATGAACACCACTACAAATTTATCCAGCTCCTGCATGAAAACTGAGTTCATAAGGTACATGAAGCATGCTGGTGCATTAGTGAGTCCAAATGACATCACCAAGTACTCATATAGTGACGCGGACCCGCCCAGAAAACCACGTCTCGGGATGGATCCGGTCGGCCGTTGAGCCACGATCCAGTTGGGCAACGCTCGACGAAGCGAGCGTACACACGATACAACACAGGCAGGGGTAAACAACAATAATTTACAAGGAGAGAGAATTTAATACAACATTAATCCATAGATTGAAACTTAAGTCTTACAACAGATTCAGAGTGCGCAAATAAGGTTTTGAAATCGTAGCAGCGGAAGACTCGATCGTTACAGACTCTGACACTCATACATTAAGCAAAAGCATGCACCATGCCTAGGGGCGTCATGCTACTGGCCACTTCAAAGTTACTGCGGCGACTCGCACAGTTCCCATTGGAGGTTTCCGACCTCGGAGTGAGACTCCTCCCAGTGGCTGCTATCGTCCTGGCTCTGCATGCCGGTGCCTGAAAACCACATATCGCTAACGCGTGAGCTTCTAAGAAGCTCAACAAGGCTGACCCGTCAAAATGGCTGACTATAGCCGACTCCTAAACATGAAGGCTGACTAGGATGGGTTTACTTGCAAAAACGGACTCGCAAGCCTGTACTACTCTTGGTCAAATTTTAGCACAGGTTAAGTAATTAAAATGTAACTTTAATTAGTACTGAACTAATCAAACATAATAGCAGTAACAAAATAAAAGTAATCATCCTAGCATCATCCTCATTTCACCTCAACTTATTTACTAACATGTGACAGAGAGTCCAACTAAACTCATAGCTGAGAGCGACAGCGATTCGAACCAATTTTTATACCTCTGCAGGGTCAACCTAATCATACGACACGTGCGCGTCCCAGACCGCACGCGGCAACCGTTCGCACCAGCTCCTGCAACGTCAATTCCGTCCTACGCCTGCCTCAGCAGCGCCACATCCCACCAGACAACACGTCCCAGACGGTTCTGTGGAGTTCCCACGCTGCCCACCCCAGATCGCCTCTGATTCAAACACCGTAGGGTAAGTTCGACGTTGTATTTACTAGGCTACGTAGGTTTACTGGGCCCCATTATTCCCAGCATATGATTAGTACATTCAATACTTGCCCAACTGTGCCACACGGATCAGACCAGACTACGGTCACCCTGGTCCCAGACCAGTCGCCGACCTACTTGTACCTGGCCTGACCCTCAACCTTTTATCTTTCCTTACTTATTCACAACCATGTGGCACATCTCATGAAATAGTTTCATTCAATATCCTATCAATCGCGAGCAGCGTCCACTCTGCTCGACTTCTACCTGTAAGAACTTGCTAAGCATAGCAACTAATTGGTCATCTATACCAGCTACCGATAGGGTTTCCTATGGGAACAAATGCAACTAAGGTTTCAATCAACTCCTAACAACTTAATGCACAAACATGACACACTTAGTTGTAAAAGAAAACTTTAAACACTGGTTGTGCACCTGGGCTTGCCTGGTTCTCCGGTGTCGCGGTTGACTTCTTCTGCGGGAATGGAGGAATCGGGCTCTGCAGCTACCTCGTGCGCTTCGGAATCTACATGATGCATTATGATTATGAGGAGTTCAAAGAAAAGATAACAAAATTCTTTTATCAAGGAGTATTCTAGGATTTCAATCGGTGACGTTTAGAAATTAGGGTTAACCCTAATTCTTTGACGCCACCAGCTTAATTATGTTTTGACTTTATGAATGGGGTTCCAAGAAATCTACTCAATTTCCCATGAGGTGATTTGTAATTGGCCATATTCCCTGAATCAAGCAATTCAAACTTGGGTTGAGGATTGATCGGCACTTTTCTTCGAATAATAATTATTTAATAAACTACGACTATTAGTCTTAGGGTTGAAATGAAAATTTTTAGTTGAACTAAAATTTTATTTTTAATTGATAGTTCTCTCTGAAATATGAATTTTGAAATTTGGTTGTGGTCTAGATGAATTTTCTAGATTTTATAAATATTTAACAAAGTTTCTGTTATTTAAAATTGTAAAATCAGAAATAATTATTAAACCCTAGAATAAAATTATGAGATTTTATTCATTCACTCACGAGCATCAAAACTAAAGTTCTGTTTTTGGGTTCAACTTTTTGGAGGACTTTTCTAATGTATTTTAGAAAATATAAATTAGCTAGGCAGAATGGAGTATTTTAAATAGGTTACATGCAACTCTATGGTCCTAAAATCCTCATAAAATTCCAGAGGATGCCTACTGCCATTCCGTATTTGTAGATAAAATTTGAGTCCTAGCACTGCCCAAGAATTTAAACTAAAAATTCAAAAACAGAAAATATTATTCTAAATATTTCTGAAAATCCCTGGTCGTTTTGGAAAAAGTGTTTTACAGAAAATTAGTCCATTTCACAAGGATTCTAACAAAATTTTGTTTGGAATTTTTGGATTCTTCTATGATTTGTTTGTTATTTTATAAGATAGGACAATTTAGGAGGAAAATAAAAATAAGCCAGCTGCCTAGGGCAGAACAGGGGCGCCACCTCCGATGAGTTCCAGCGAAAGGGTGGTCGGCTGCGCTTGATTCTTTTCCCTACACCATCTACAAGCTACGACGAGGCTCGGCAATACGACAACGGCCAAGTTCCATCACCGGAGAGAGGTGCTCACCATGGGGGTCGACGGCGGCCGCGGCGAGGAGGAATTCCCGACGAGAGGAGCAAGTTTCCAGAGAGAGGAGGGCGCCGTGAGCTGCACAAAGACCTGACAAATGAATTGGGCTAGGTAAAGAGCGGGGAAAACGGCCGGAGCAGGGGGCTCACCGTGAGCTTGCTCCGCTCGGCAATGGCGGGCGACGGCAGTGAGTGTTCCCGACGAATGGGTGGATTGGAACGTCGCTTGATGGAACGGAGCTGTGTTAGGACAAGAGGGAGAGGTTAGGCAAAGTGATAACGGTGGAGAATGGCCGGAAGGGTCGACTCACCGAGTGACCTTCGTCGGCAATGGCGGGCGGCAGTGGCCGAGCAAAGAGGAACAACAATTGCGCGTGGAGGAAACGAAATTGGGCGTCGAGGAAGGAGTAGGGAGGCTCGGGCACGCCTTTAAGGTGTTGCGGAGAGAGATAGGGAGGGGGAACAGAGAGGGACGGCGGGATTGGGCCGGCGGGGCGGTGGCGTGCTGTAGGGGCTTTGCCGCGCGGGGAGGAGCGACGAGAGAGTGAGAGAGAGAGAGGAGGAGGAAGCAGGGGAGATCAATTCGCAAGATCTTGTTGGAGGCTTGAATGCTTGGCGCCGAGACGTGACCCCTGCCGGCGGGAGAGGCGCTCTACCGCTCGGTGGATTGGCCGCGGCGGGCGGCCGAGACTGTAGCTCGTCAGCTCGTTTTCAAATCGATTTTTGAATTACTACAAAGCCCCTTCTTGATTCGATTGAAAACCCTACCTCCCCAGCTGAGAAATTTTTTAAACTTTTTGTGTATGCTCAGAGATTTATTTGGAACGCTTTTTATTTAAGGTTCGAGTTCTGAATTGGCTTCTAAAATTTCTTGAATTTTCGTGTCCATTTTAGTTTGTGTGAATTTTAAAGAGGTTTAAACCTTATCTAAAAATTTTGAATAAATTTTCAAATTCTATTTTGAAGTGTACTTGATTGTTATGCAAAAATATAGCTAGGGTGTTGTGGAATTTTTGATAGGTTACTCATTAGGGTTTAATTCCTTTCCGGTGAAGAAGGTTTTCGACACGGTTGGCTGAAACTTTCTGAACCTATTAGTCGAGTTCTGTTGTTTGTCACAATTGGCGTAGTGTTCCTTTGGAGTATTTCAACAACATTTCTTTTTACCATCAGTGTCGATTCTGCTCTTAAGTGTGAAGTTTTTGTCGATTAGGGTTTTAAGTTGTCGATTTAGGCTCTGGTGACACCTGGGGTGTCACAGCCCTCCCCCCTAAAAGAAATCGCGTCCCGAGATTTAAGGAGAGGGTTAGGGTAGGCATAGGTACCTATGGGGCTGGAAGTAGTTCGGGGTAGTGGGATCGAAGAAACTCTGTAGACTCCCATGTGGCCTCGTCTTCTGTGTGGTTGCTCCACAGAACCTTGTAAAACTTGAGTGTCCTCTTTCTAGTAACTCATTCTTTTTCATCCAGTATCCGAATTGGACGTTCCGGATGGGTTAAGTCTGGTTGCAACTCTTACGCTTCTGGAATCACTTGGTCTACGGGTGCCTTCAGACACTTCTTCAATTGGGAGACATGGAAGACGTTGTGTACCCCCGATAATCCTTCTGGCAGCTCCACTTGATATGCCACTGGCCCGCACTCGGCCGTGATAGGATACAGACCTAAGTACCGGGGTGCTAACTTGCCTCTGACCCCGAACCGTTGAACTCCCTTCATTGGCGAGACTCGTAGGTAGACGTAGTCTCCCACTTCGAAACTTAGTGGTCTGCGCCTTCGATCTGCATAGCTCTTTTGTCTTGACTTGGTGGCCTTCAGATTTGCTTGAATGACTCGTACTTTCTCTTCGGCCTGCTGCACTAAATCCGGTCCCAATATAATTCTTTCACCTGCTTCTGACCAGTTGAGCGGCGTCCTGCAACTACGGCCATAACACTACTACAAAACTGGTTTATACCAGCGCCCCCCCATCCACAGTACAAGCGGTTCTAGTATGTGTACCGCTTGTAAAGTGGATTGGGTTGAGAACCGCTGCCATAAATCCATCTGTACCAGCGTTTCTCATAAGCAACCGATTGTATAAATGGATGACATTTATACAAGCGGTTCTCTTAGGGAACCGCTTGTAAATGAGAGATTTATACAAGCGGTTTATAAAGACAACCGCTTGTATAAATGCCAACTGTGTAATTGCCTCCTCTCTGCTGCTCCCCACTGACCACGAGCTGCTCGAACAGAGCAGTCGGCGGCGGCCGGGAAGAAAGACCAAAAATAGGGAGGAGAGGTGTTGTTTACAAATCTTTTTCAGATTTGGCTCCGTAAGTTAATTCTTTACCATCCATTTCATTCTTTGCTATGATTAAAATGTAAGTTATGGCTTCAATTTCTTGATTTCACGAGACCTAGGGTTTGCTAAGTTTCTGAGTATTTGTTTTGTATTGGTCGTAATTTGTGATCTTTTTCTTTAGTAACATTCTAGGATGGACCGAATATGGATGTGCAATGCGCCTAGGCCTTCTCCAGAGTATTTGCAAGAGGTTGCTTCATTTGTTCAAGTTGCCAAGAAACACGCAAAGAGGAAAAAAGAAAATGAGATGTTCTGTCCATGTGTTGATTGTGCCAACGAAATAGGTTGGTCAGATGCTTCAGTAATCCAGTCACACTTGGTCAAGAGAGGATTTACAAAGGATTACTTCATATGGACAAAACATGGGGAGATAGATATGCAAGAAAGAGATGATGTGATTAATACCAATTTTGAGGGAGGAGATGGAAGCAACACCAATCATGCTGGTATGGATTCTAGTTGTGATAATCGAGATGATGATGATGATGATGATGATGTTCTATTTGACATAGAGGATTTGTTGCGACATGTTGAGCCACAGGTCCTAACAGCAATGGGGGTAGAGAGAGATCTAGATAATATGGAAATGTTGGAGAAGGCATCAAATGATCTTTTATACGATGAATCAAAGGGTTGTGATAAAGAGTTTATAACTTTGCGTGGTGTGCTGGAACTTTTAAAGTTGAAGGCAGTCAATGGGTGGTCTGACAGCAGTTTTACAGGGCTTTTGGGTCTCCTTGCAAGAATGCTTCCAAAGCCTAACAAACTTCCCACAAACACTTATAGAGCAAAGAAGCTTATATGCCCATTATCGTTGAGTGTCCAAAAAATACATGCATGCCCGAACCATTGTATTCTATATTGCAAGGAGTATGAATTGGAGAAAAAATGTCCAGTATGTGGTGTCAGTCAGTACAAAAAGAGTTACAACCATGTCTACATTAGCAAAATGAAGAAGACAGTTGAGAAGAGGAGGAACACCACTGCTATTGGCCCTGAGAGTGATGATGACACATGCGAAGAGACCGATGGAAAGAGAAAGGTCCCTGCATTGGTGATGTGGTACCTTCCAGTGATTGATCGCTTGAGGCGTCTATTCTCAAACCCAAGGGATGCTGAGTTGATGCGGTGGCATTCTGAAAAACGCAGGAAGAGTGTTGGAAAGCTTCGACATCCGGCAGATGCGACTCAGTGGAAAGAATTTGATATTAAGTATCTAGAATTTGGTGAGGAAATTCGAAATATAAGGTTTGCATTAAGTATTGATGGAATGAATCCGTTCGGTGAAAATAGGACCATACACAGCACCTGGCCTGTTATCCTAACCATGTACAACCTTCCAACATGGTTGTCTCACAAACGAAAGTACGTTATGCTATCTATTCTTATCCAAGGCCCAAAACAAGCCGGCATCGATATTGATGTTTTCCTAGAACCTTTGATGGAAGATATGGCAAAATTGTGGAATGAGGGGGTCCGAATGTGGGATGAGTACCAGCAAGAATACTTCACTCTAAGAGCCATTATATTTGTGACCATCCATGATTATCCTGGTCTCTTTACGATATCTAGACAAACTAAAGGGAAGCAAGGATGTGTAGTATGTGTTGATGGAACTGCATATATCTACCTTCCCTCATCCAGAAAGTTAGCGTATCTAAGACATCGATGATTCTTAAAGAAAGATCACAAGTACCGCAAGATGCAAAATCATTTTGACAACACTGTCGAGAAAGATACAGCTCCAAAACATTACAATGGAAACTTGTGTTTGAAATAGTTAAGAAGATCAATGTTGTACTTGGGAAGGGAAAGATCAAGGGAGTAAAGAGAAAGAAAACCGCATCTTCAATCGGCATGGCATTCAAGAACAATCAATTTTTTTTAAATACCTCCCTTACTGGAAGGACTTGGAGGTTTGCCATATCATTGATTTGATGCACGTTACAAAAAATGTGTTTGATAGCATCATTGAAACCTTGCTCGACATGCCAAGAAAGACAAAGGACGGGGCTAAAAGCACGGAGGGACTTACAACATTTAAATATGAGGCCAGAGCTTCACCCTGAAAATAAACCCAATGGGAAGCATTACCTGCCCCCAGCTAGCTATACCCTAACAGTTGACGAGAAAAGGGCACTTTGCAAGTGCTTACGTGGTGTCAGAGTGCCGACGGGTTTTTCTTCCAACATTAGGAAATTAGTCTCTGTAAATGAGTTCTGTCTCTTCGGGTATAATTCTCATGACTGCCATATGATGATGACTGTCTTCCTCCCAATTGCAATTAGGGCCATAAAGCCGGTGCATATGAAAGTTGTTATCACACGGTTGTGCTACTTCTTCAATGCAATTTCACAGAAAGTGATTGATCTTGAAGAAATGGATGATCTGAAAACATACATTGTTGAGACTATGTGTATGCTTGAGATGTGCTTCCCTCCGTCCTTTTTTGACATGCAAGTACACCTCATGATCCATCTCGTGGATCAAATAAAGACACTAGGACCCCTATACTTGCACCATATGTTTCCATATGATCGATACTTATCAATTTTGAAAGGCTATGTGCGGAATCGTGCACACCCTGAGGGTTCAATTATGGAGGGATACACAACAGAAGAAGTGGTTGAGTGTTGTGCAGATTACATTAAAGATGGCAAAAGGATAGGTTTGCCTATACCGCTACATGAGGGTAAGTTGGCTGGAAGAGGGAGAATTGGTCAGAAAATATTTATTGATGAGGATTATAGATCTGTAAGCGAGGCACATTTTAGTGTACTTCAACAGCTTGCTATCGTTGAGCCATACATCAAGGAACATCTCAATGAGCTTCGAAAGCAATATCATGACCAACCTTATGCTTTGATCATGAAAGAGCATAGGCGTTGTTTCGCAACATGGTTCATGGATAAAAACATACCACATGGAGAGACAATAGAGGAGAAAACAATAAAGATGTTGGCTTGTGGTCCATCAACTTTAGTTACTTCTTGGCAAGCATATGACATTAATGGATACACTTTTTACACTAAAGGTAAAGATAAGAAGAGTGTTGCCCAAAACAGTGGCATTCGGATAGAAGCATTTGACCCACTTGGGCAAAAGAGCACATACTATGGTTTCATAGAGGATATTTGGGAACTTGATTACGGAGAAAGAATGCAGATACCCGTCTTTCGATGTCAATGGGTCAAACACCCAAACGGCGTGTACGTGGATAACTACGGGCTCACACTTGTGGACCTACATAATGTAGGCCACAAAGAAGACCCATGGGTACTTGCTGATCGTGTTGCACAAGTTTTCTATGTAGTTGATCCTGCAAATGAGAAACAGCACATAGTTGTTTCAGGTAAACAAAGAATTATTGAAGTTGAGAATGTGGGTGATAATGATGAGGATTACAATCAACATGATGAGATGATGCTATTTACCAATCCAAAAAATATCAGGAACATAGAGAGAACCATCGCTAAGACTCTGATACCCTACATGCGAAGAGATGGTAAAGGAAAAACTGTTTGAGGCCATACCACATATGCTATTTCCTGTTTTTAATGGAGTCCTGGAGTCCTATATGGCTATATATTGAACCAAATTTATATGTAACCAAGTTATGAAAATGACTTACATTCAGTCATAGACTTCTGTATCTTAACTCTTTTTTCTCAGATTATTTGCGGTTATCTATTTTAGTCCTTTTGGCATACATATGTATTTCTGGAACGAATGACTTGTGGACTTGTATATCTGCATAACTGATAAATAGAATTCACATTTGTACAGGCGGCGGATTAAGACAACCGCTTATAGAAATGATTTATACAAGCAGCAAGTTAAGAGAACCGCTTATAGAAATGAT
This sequence comes from Oropetium thomaeum, assembly GCA_001182835.1. NCBI lineage: Eukaryota > Viridiplantae > Streptophyta > Magnoliopsida > Poales > Poaceae > Oropetium > Oropetium thomaeum. The sequence goes on from LFJQ01000054.1 coordinate 1,249,215, forward strand.
TTATACAAGCGGCAGGTTAAGAGAACCGCTTATAGAAATGATTTATACAAGCGGCAGGTTAAGAGAACTGCTTATAGAAATGATTTATACAAGCGGCAGGTTAAGAGAACCGCTTATAGAAATGATTTATACAAGTGGCAGGTTAAGAGAACCGCTGGGAGAAATGATTTATACAAGCGGCTGGTTAAGAGAACAGCTTATAGAAATGATTTATACAAGCGGCAGGTTAAGAGAACCGCTGGGAGAAATATAGCTTCGTATTTTCTTTCCCTCCGTCCCCAAACCCTAAAGGCGCGCCACCACAAATTTTCCTTCGCGTTGGTCCTCTCCCGGGCGCACGGCCAACAGCGGTGGGCGAGGCGGCCCTCTCTCGGGCCAGCGGCCATCTCCACGGCAGCAGCCATCTCCCGGGCCAGCTCCCGGCCGCGCGGCCATCTCCCGGGCCGCGGCCATCTCCAGGGCAGCGGTCCTCTCCCGGGCGCATGGCCAACAGCGGCGGGCGAGGCAGCCCTCTCCCGGGCCAGCGGCCATCTCCACGGCAGCAGCCATCTCCCGGGCCGCGTCCATCTCCCAGGCGCGCGGCCATCTCCAGGGCAGCGGCAGGCTCTACATTGCGCCCATCTCCAGTGCTGCAAAGGTCTGCTTCATCCTCAATCCCATGTCCTAATCCCCAAATCAGAAGCTTCTGAACTTCCTTTGACTACAAGATTTCCTGTTTAGCAGTGTTGCAGCAATTGTAGTGCTTGTCAAATTAATCTCTTTTTTTTATTTTATTGGACCTTCGTATGATAGCATTACAGAATGGCCTTGCTTCATTTGTGTTATCAAAGTCCTTGACAAAAGAAATCTGCAGTACTTATGTTAGACCTTTGTGTGACAGTTTTGCAGACACCCGCAATGGGTGGGAGTAACTTGCAAGATGTGCCTGCGGAAAATAATGATGTACCCAGACTTGAATGGAACTCAGAGCACGGTGACGATGGCAGTGGCACTGAGACCTCATATGAAACTCCCAGCGATCCTTCACCAGTCCCTGATAGGCGCCGGAAACGATCACGGAGCCTAGACCCTGATTATGTTCCCAATGAACAGGTAAAATATGGGCATTGAATGATAAGCTGAAAATATGTTGTGATATAACTTTTGCTTGAGAATTAAATTATTCCACTTGATGAACAGATTGGTGGTCAAGAGGTGTCATCTGTGCCATCACAGGAGGAGGCCTGCACTGTGCCACAACCTTCTACCCCCTATGGGAGTCAGCTAAAGCGAAAAAGGGGTGAGCGAGGTAAAAGCCAGATGCCACAAGGTATTTACATAACAGAAATCAGTGCCACAGGGGTTCCTCTTCGACCCGCCGAGGCATGTAGAAAGTATCGTCAGGCATGTGGATTTCTTGTTCGGGACAACATCCCGATCACCATTAAAGATTGGCGGTTGGTTGATGTGGAGGATCAGGATAAATTATGGAGAAAGTTGACAGAAAAAATCAAGTTTCCAAAAGGCACGGAGGTCCTGGCAAAGAAAAGTGCATTGTCCTCTATGTCCACCATGTTTCGTGGCTGGAAAACTCAAATGAATACTAAATTTGTAAAGAAGAACTTGGTTCCTACGAAGATGGGAAAAATTACAAAAGACCAATGGGAAGAATTTGTCGGCAGAAGACCACACCAAAGGCCCTAGCTTTGAGTGAAATTAACTCTGCGATGGCCAAGAAGAACTTATATCCCCATCACCTTGGTTCTGGTGGATATGTTACCAAACTTGCAGAATGGGAGAAGAAAAGAGTGGAGGATGCTAAGGCAGGGAAGCATGACCCACTTGAAGGCTATGATGAACGAACTAGGAACTGGATCACTGCCCGATCAGATGTAACCGAGGACGGACAAATTGTGTACAAACGGCCACAAGCAGCAGAAGTGGGCAAGAAAATAGTGCAGATAGCTGCACAACAAAAGCTTGGGTTGTTCAAGCCCGATAGGGAGAAAGATCAGCTTACTGCTGCCTTGGGCAACCCAGAACACCCTGGACGTGTTCGAGCCGTCTCTTCAAAAATGACCTGGAAAGAGGGGTTTCCACATGATGCAGCTAGCTACAAAAAACGTGATAGATATAAGAAGAGCCTTGAAGAGACTATTAAGGAGTAGGTCAATGCAACCTTGAAGACGAGTTTGATGGAGTTCATGCAAGAGCAACAAAAATACCTTCAAGAACAGCAGGCTAATGGTAGCAGCATGCCAACCCCTGGATTCATCCTTACTATGCCAAATGAGAATCGAGCAGTGGAATCATGCCAACACCAAGCTTGGTCGTCCCAAGTAGCATGGCCTCCACGCCAGCCTAGGAGTATCCTGTTGATGCTATTGTGAAGAGCACACCTTGTCACCTTCATGTCCCTTTTGGCAGAGCATCAAACAGGACAATTGCAGTTGCCACAGGTTTGGCGATTCCGGGTCACATCTTCCACGGTAGTACGATACCGAATGATTATGCTAGGGTACAAGTTACCATGATCATTGACAAGGACTACCTCAATTACAAACTGGACCACATCACACCTGAGGGAATCTCACAACTAGGACAGGCAGTGAATGAATTCATCCTTTGTTATCGACGTGATATTGTTTTGTGTGATATGTTGCCTCCTCCCAATGATGAGCAAGCACTTTTACCCACACCACCTTCTCCTAAGGGCCAAGCAAATTTTACTGAAGCACCTTCTCCCAAGTCCCCAGCAGATTTTACTGAAGCACCTTCTTCCAAGGCCCAAGTAGAGTCTCCCTCTACCAAGGACCAAACGTATTCAGCTGCACCACCTTCTCCCAAGGCCCAGGAAGATCCACCTTCTACCCAAAACCAAGCCGCTGCACCCCTGCCACCTCCAAAAGAGCAAATAGTTTTTGCTCCACAACCACCTCCCAAGACACAAGAACCGTCGTCCGGCCCTAGACAAGTCCACCTCCAAATTGCCTCCTACAAAAAACTTCTCATGATAAGGAACCACTGCTATCTCATGATAAGGATCAGACGCAGAAAGGTACAATGTTAGATACTTGGGAAGAAGCTGGCAAAGTCTATACTCGAGAGGAAGTATTTTTGCCAAAAAACAGCCCGATATGGCGTAAGGTGGATGTTCCAGAATGTTTTGTCGATGGCAAGCCATTCTTGACCTCAGTACAACTGAGTCAAGTACACTACACGCTGCGGAGATTACATGATTGGTACATGCATGCAAGTGCTTTGGGGATCACTCACGTCCCGTTTCATGTTCCAGATAGGGCATTTTGGAGCGGAAACAACATGCTTTCTTTTAGTTTTGAGGACTTGTTCCGTATGTACCGCAAACAAGGACTTGATATCAATCTCATGGTCATCTGGTGCCTGTAAGGAAAATATTACACCCCATGTTACATGTTCGTAATGTATTAATATAAAACATGTGATACTAATGGCTAGCAATTTAATGTGCAGGATGCAATACATGGATGGCAGCAAAGGTAACTTGAAGACGAAGACTGGGATTTTAGATCCAACACGGATTTGTCAGGCTAACTTTGCTATGCAGTTTGATAAAGAATCAAGCCAATACAAGGGGATGACACAAAAGAAGTTTGATGAAGCAAAGAAGACAGCGCGTCGAAAAAAAATGAAAGAAGTGGCGACCTACATTGCACATGCCATGCATAAATTTGTGTAAGATGGCAAGGAAGAAGTATGTGCCCCATATGCTTTTAAGTAAGTTCCATTACAGATCCAAATTTTTTTTTCCTAATACCAAGTTCTATAGTAAACTAACACCCTTTTTCTTGTATGTAGTGACCACTATATTTGTATTGTTATAGAACCAAAAACAGCAAAAGGATTGGTCTTAGACTCACTTGACTACCCCTGTAACATTCCGAACTAAATTCTCGCTAATCAATTGTCAATAAAGGCTTAATTGTGTTCAATAAAAATCTCAAAACCCAAAGTAAATGAAATCATAGGATCTAATCTAAAGAACTTAAATTCAAAATCTAATTTGAAATCCAATCTTCATTTTCTTTTCTGCTTCTCTTTTCCTCTCTGCCGATGCAGATTTGACCCGGCCGGCCCTTGCCCAGCTGCGTCGCGCTGCTGCCGTGCTGCTGCTTGCCGCCGTCGCTGCTCGCCGTAGCCGGCTTGCCCGAGCCTGCTCTCGCTAGCGCTGCCGGAACCCCCGCTCTCCACCGTCGCGCCGCCCGACCTTGCTCCTTCACCCGTGCACCGCCGGCCTTGCTCCGCCTCCGAGCAGGAACGAGCGCCGCCCGAGCCGAAGCCACCGCCCTGCTCCGGCCGTTCCGACTCTCGTCGACGAGTCCGGTCTCTTCCCCGAGTTTCCGCGAGGTCGTAGCCGCTCGCCGTCGGTTTTCCCTGCCACTGTCTCCGGCTGCCGCCGACGCCACCCCTCCGAGTCGCCGCCTCTCGTCGCCGACCCGATCCGGCTAGCTCCGCCACCCCCGTCTTGCTCAAATCGATTCTCCGCATCACTCCGAGCGTGAAGCTTCCCTCCTTTCCGCCGCCGTCAAGCCACCGGCAATTCCCGCCGTCGAGCTCCACCCCGGGCGCCGCTTCCCTGTTTCCTTTCCATGTCTTCCCGACCCCGTCTTTTGTGAGTCCGTTTTCGTCGGACCTCCGACCCAGAGGTAGGAGGATTTTTGCGATTCGCCCGACCCCGAACCCCAGTGGTCGGACATTATTTCCGTCTCGTCCGATCCTTCGTCAGCACTCTCCGCTTCACTTGACCCGTCGTCCAGGAGGTCGGACAAGCCGTTTTTCGCTCCGCCTCGCTCGACCCCGAGGTCGGACAAGCCGTTTTTCGCTCCGCCTCGCTCGACCCCGAGGACGGACAAGCCGTTTCGCTCCGCCTCGCTCGACCCCGAGGTCAGACAAGCCGCTTTTCGCTCCGCCTCGCTCGACCCCGAGGTCGGACAAGCCGTTTCGCTCTTGACGCGGACCCGCCCAGAAAACCACGTCTCAGGACGGATCCGGTCTGTTGTTAAGCCAGGATCCTGTTGGGCAACGCTCGGCGAAGCGAGCGTACACATGATACAACACAGGTAGGGATAAACAGCAATAATTTAAGGAGGAAGAAAATTAATACAACATTAGTTCCTGGATTTTAGCTTAAGTCTTACAAGAAATTCAGAGCGCACAATAAAGTTTGAAAATCGTAGCAGCGGAAGACTCGATTGGATACAGACTCCGACACTCATAAATTAAGCAGAAGCACGCACCCTGCCCAGGGGCGTCGTGCTACTAGCCGCTTCAATTACTGCGGCGACTCGCACAGTTCCCACTAGAGGTTCCCAACCTCGGAGTGAGACTCCTCCCAGTGGAAGCTATCTTCCTGGTGCTGCGCGCCGGTGCCTGAAAACCACATATCGCTAGCGCGTGAGCTTCTAAGAAGCTCAACAAGACTGACCCGTCAAAGGCTGACTACAGCCGACTTCTAGACATGAAGGCTGGTGGGGGGGGGGGTTTCATTTGCCAACGAACCCGCAACCTGTACTACTCTTGGTCAATTTTAGCACAGATTAAGTAGTTAGGATGTAACTTTAATTAGCACTGATCTAATCAAGCATAATAGAAGTGACAAGTAAATAGTATCATAATAGTATCAACTCATTGCATCTCAACTTATTTACAAAAATGTGGTGCGTTTCATGAGCATGCTCACCAACTGGGAGCGACAGCGGTTCGAAACGATTTTTATACCCTGCAGGGGAAAACCTAATCGTACGACACGTGCATGTCCCAGACTCGCACGTGGCAACCGTTCACACCAGCTCCTGCGACGTCAATTCCCTCCTACGTCTGCCTTAGCAGCGCCGCATCCCACCAGACAACACGTCCCAGACGGTTTCTGTGGAGTTCCCACGCTGCCCACCCCAGATCTCCTCCTAGTCAGACACCGTAGGGCAGGTTCGACGTTGCAATCACTAGGCTACATAGGTTTACTGGGGCCCATTACACCCAGCATACGACCAGTACGTTCAACACTCGATCAGTCTCGGACCACACGGATCAGACAGGTCTACGGTCACCCTGGACCCGGTCCAGTCGCCGACCTAATTGGTATCCTGTCTGACCCTCAAAATTTTATCCTTCTTTAATTATCTCATCATCAGGTGTCATAATGTATCAAGTGGTAGTTTCATCCAAGATCCTACCTTTCGCGAGCAGCGTCCACTCTGCTCGACTTCTACCGGTAATATCTTGCTAAGCATAGCGACTATTTGGTCGTCTATACCAACTACCGGTAGGGTTTCCTATGGGAACAATGCATCTAAGGTTGCAATCAACTCCTAACAACTTAATGCACAAACATGACATGACCCACTGAGTTGTAAAAAGATAAAAATTTCAAACAGAGGTGGTGCACCGGGGCTTGCCTGGCTCTTCAGCTTCTTGGTTGATCTCTTCTGCTGGAGCGGAGGAGTCGGGCTCTGCAGCTACCTCACGTGCTTCGGAGTCTACATGATGCATTATGATTAAGATTATGAGAAGTTCAAGGATTGATAACCAATAACTTAAAGCTTTTGCTAAGGAGTATTTTAGGGTTTCAATCTGCGACATTTGGAATTAGGGTTAACCCTAATTCCTCGACGCCACTGGTTTAAACTATTTGACTTAAAGAATGGGGTTCGGAGTCACTCATTCAATTTCTCACCATGTGATTGTGTAAAAAGGGTCATATTCTCTGAACCAGTCTAAGCTCGAATTTTAGGTTGAGATTCATCGGCATCTTTCTTCGGAAAATAATTAATTAATTAAACTACGATTATCAACCTTAGGGTTGAAAATGAAAATTTTAGTTGCACTAAAATTTTATTTTTACTGGGTAGTGCTCTCTGAATTATGAATTTCGAAATTTGGTTGGGGCTTAGATTAATTTTCTAGATTTTATTAAAATTCAACAAAGTTTCTGTTATTTAAAATGGTAAAATCAGAAATAATCATTAAACCTTGGAATAAAATGATGAAACTTTATGTAATCACTCATGAGCATCAAAACTAAAGTTCTGTTTTTGGGTTTAACTTTTTGGAGTACTTTTATAATGTATTTTAGAAAAAGGCAAATTAGTTAGGCAGAAAGGAGTATCTTGAATAGGTTACATGTAGTTCTGGGGTCCTAAAATCCTGGTAAATTTCCAGAGGATGTATTCTGTTATGACACACTTGTAGATCAATTTTGAGCCCTAGCATTGCTCTACAATTTGAATTAAAATTCATAAACAGAAAAGATTGTTTTAATTATCCCTAAAAATACTAGGTCATTTAGGAAAAAGTGTTTTAACAGAAAATTAGTGAATCTCATGAGGGTTCTAACAAATTTTAGTTTGGAATTTTTGGACCTTCCTGTGATTTGTTTGGCATTTTACAATACAGGACAATATTGAAGGAAAATAGAATTGAAACAGTGATTAGGGCAGAACAGGGGAGCTGAGCTCCGACGAGCTCCGGCGGTTGATTCGGTCAAAATTAGTGGTCGGCTGCGCTCGATCCTTGGCTCTACACCATCTACAAGCTATGGCGAAGCTCGGCAGCACGACAATGGTGAGGGTCCATCACCGGAGAGGGGTGCTCACCGTGGGGGTCGGCAGTGGCGGCGGTGAGGAAGGGTTCCCGACGAGATGAGCTAAATTCCGGAGAGAGGAGAGCGCCGTGAGCTGCACAATGACTTGACAAGTGAGTTGAGCAAGGGGAGGAGCACTGAAATTGGCCGGAGCATGGCCGGCGGCGAGGGGTGGCAGCTCTGCCCGAAGCTCGATGAAGGAATCACCGGAGGAACGGCGGAGGAAGAAAATTGGTTGGTCCAGGAGACTCACCGTGGTGCAGTGAACCTGTTTGACGGGGTTAGGGGTCGCGGGGATGGCTGGAATACCAAGGTCGACGGTGAGCTCAATTGGCGGCAGAAGGGGGGACTGGCGGCGGCGCAGGCGTTCTGTCGTCGCCGGCGAGTTTCTGCGGCCGAGCACTTGTCAAAATCGATCACCGGGATGAGATGAAGCAGCCGGATGAAGGAATTGCAAAGTGAGTGTACCGTGAAGATGAATTCGATGGTTGAGGGTCGGGGCGGTGCTCCTGTTGCCGGTGAGGACGACTGCAGTGTTCCGGGCGGAGGGAGCGACGGGAGTGCAATTCGATCAACTGAAAGCTGCACCGGGGCGAGGGGAGTCGTTTAGGCAAGGTTGGATCAGTGGAGAAGGGTCGGAGGTGTGGTCTCACCGTGAGCTCCCCTTCGGCGGCAATGGCGACGGTGGCACCCGAGTGAGGGAAAACGGCAAGGCTTGCGTAGGAGCGAAATTGGGCGCGGGGAAAGTGGGAGGAGGGTTCAGCGCACTCTTTTAAGTCGTTGCGGAGAGGGTTTGGCGAGTGGACAGGGAGGGTGGCGGGATTGGGCGTCGGGGGCGGTGGCTTGCCGCAGGGCTCTGCCATGCGACGAAATGGCGTGCAGCAGTGAAGACAAGACGGGGAGAGAGAGAGAGGAAGCAGAGGGGAGGAAGAAGATCCGGCAAGATCCTTTGCTCGGTGCTTTGAAGGCGGGGCGCGAAAAGGCGAGCCGGCCGGCGGAGGAGGCGGCTCTGCCGAGCGGCGGTTGGGCAACGGGGGCGGGCGGCACTGTGCCTCGTCAGCCTATTGTCGAATTCAAATGAACTGCTACAGGTTCCTTCTGGTTTTATTTGAAAACACCACTTCCTCAGCTCAGAAAATGATGAAAATTTTTGTGTATGCTCAGGGAATTATTTGGAACACTTTTTATTTAGGGTTCGAGTTCTGAATCAGCTCCAAAAATTTTTTGAATTTATGGGTCCACTTTAGTTTGTGTGAATTTTAAAAGGGTTTGAACCTTCTCTAAAAATCTTGGATAAATTTCTAAAATTCTATTTTGAAGTGAACTTAATTGTTATGCAAAAATATAGCTAGGGTGTTGTGGAAAATTTGGTGGGTCACGCATTAGGGTTTCATTCCTGCCCGAAGGATTGAGTTTTCGACACTGCGGGTGGAAACTTTCCGAACTTGGTGAACGTGTTCTGTAGATTGTCAAAGTTTTTGTAGAGCTTTCTTTGGGGCATTTTAAACAACATTGCACTTACTCCCATTGTTGATTTTGCTTTTAGGTGTGAAATGTTGTCGATTAGGGTTTTTATGTTGTCGATCTAGGTCCTGGTGACACCTGGGGTGTCACAGCTCTGCCTCGCTCGACCCCGAGGTCGGACAAGCCGCTTTTCGCTCCGCCTCGTTCGACCCCGAGGTCGGACCGACTCGTCGGACCCGAGTTCGGAGCGGCCGCGCCATTAATGCTGCCGGCCATCTTCCCAACCGTAAAAGCGCCTGGCCGTACACAGCAGTGCCGCCTCCGCGCTGAAAGTCTTCGTGATGGGACGCGCACGCCTGGCGCCCATGCGCTGCAGTACGCTGCCGCCGTGCCAACTTGCGCCGTGTCCTGGAGAGACAAAAGGAACGGAGACTGATAATTTCCAGAGACAAAACGTTTCACTCGTGCGCATTCATTTGCTCTTTCTGCACGCTCGTTTCTCTGCTCTCGTCTCCCCTGCCTTACGCCATTACCGTCGAAGAGCTCCGCGGGGCCGAAACAGAGCAAGTTTCTCTCGTGCTCAGGTGAGCTCGGTAACCTATGCCCTGCCGACGGTTCCGTCATCCACCGTTATCGTCTCTAACCGCCGCCCCATTCTTCCGTATTATTGTAGAAGTAGCGGCGCGTCAACATCTCTTTTCCGGCGACCGGTCTCCGTTGTCGTTCGTTCTTACCGTCAGCCCTCTGGTAATCTTTGCCGTCCGACCAGTCTAGATAAATCCCGTTTACCGAAACAACACACTAAATTTGTTAAAAAGAAATTCATGCACCTTCACTTCTCTGTTAATACAAGTTACCACCACCAGCATTGAATCCCTGTGTAAACTAAGTTACCTTGCATCTTCATATAGGAACTGAGCTGCAGACGGCCACCGAGGCTGAGGAGGATTTCCCCGCTGCCGACCCCACCATCGACTGTGCTAACTTCTCCCCGAACCGAGGCAAGCCCCGGTGCATACCTATGTTTAAAGTTTTACTTTCTCACTGTATATGTAGGTTTTTGTTGTGCATTAAGTTTTAAGGCTTGTGTGAAAACTTAGTTGCATGACTTGTTAGGATCTCCTACGGGTTGTTCTATTAGAGCCAGTACGTTAGTGCTATGCCTACTGATAGGGCAACGAAGGGGTTTGAGTGGTATGGAGACTACTCAGGGGATTATTTATAGAAGTATTTGAGAAAGTCAGGACCCAACATTGTGTGAATAAAAAAAATTGAGCACGGTGTCGGGTGCGGTTGCATTGGTCAAGTTTGAGTTGTGTACCGAATACATACTGGCATATGGGACCCAGGAAACCGACGTAGCTCATTGCATAGTGTTTGGACAATTGGCCATCTCTTTTTCATGGTGAACGGACCAGTATGGTGGATGAATTCGCATTTCTGTTTTTCTTGGGCATGTGCTAGTGGGAAAGGCTTGGGGCCGTACAGGAACGCAGGACGTTGCCTGGAGGACCATGTCCTTGGAGAGATGGATGTTGGACCAACTCTGTCGCGATGCAGTGAAAGGTGGCCACGTGTGACTCGTGGAGTGCGCATGTGTCGTGTTATTCGGGTTTCTCCTGCAGGATGTAAAATCAATTATAATTGCCGTCCCTCCCGGTATTGAGTACCACTTGCTCCTTTCTGCCGTGGCGACACTATAAAATGTGGTAGCAGGAATTGTGATTGGAGGTTTGAGAATAAATTTCAGAACTGTTGTATTGCACTTGCTTGCTTAGTTGCTGTCGCACTTAGTAAAATTTCCAATAGAAATTCTGATAACTTGGCTAAAATACTGAAAACCACTAGTAGTGCTGTATTTTGCAAATATCTACCAGCTGCCACCAATATTCCAGCATTCTAGGAGTCGGCCTTAGAAGGCCTATTGACGGGTAAGACTTGCTGAGTGTCAGTCGCTCACGGTTTGTTGATCGTTGTTTTGCAGGTAATAGTGCTGACTGTAGCCAGGGTAGTTGGGAAGAGGAGACGCCCTCGGAGTGGACTTTCGAGTGGGTCCCCGCTTCTCCCTCCCGTGGAGATTAAACACCATCGGGCTGGGGTGTTTAATCGAGGCGTCGAGTGTTAGATTTTTTTTTCGCTTCCGCTGAAATCCTCGTGTTTGTTATCAAAACTACGTTACCACACTTCCAAAACTCCTAAAATCAGTTGTAATATAACTAGAATTAATATATCTTTAAGTCATTTATGCGAGTCCTTGTTAATTATTGTACTGTAAAGTCACTTGTTTCGGCAAGCGGCCCCCCCGAATGATCCTGGATGAGCAACCATACGATTTTATCGGACGGGGTTGCGACACGTGGTATCAGAGCTATTTGGGGGTTAATACTCTAATTAACGAGGCATGTTTTCAAAAAATTGCGCTACGGTGAGGTACGGTATAGAACAGCCCATAGTGGAGGTTAGAGTTAGGAAGGTGGCAAGCTAACTGTGCATTCACGCATTTTACCTTCCTGTAAGTTTATGATTATGTAACGACGCACCAACGAACTACGCGAAGGTACGTGTTACAATTTTTGCAACGACGCACCAACGAACTACAACGAATGTACGTAGTCCTGCCGTGGGATAATATTCACGGTCGCTTGGTGTTCGCGTTGCTGGTTCACCCATCTTGCCTGAGATGCTTTTCATGGCCGCTAACGGCAAGGCGTTACTGGTTGCCGCCGGTTGCCATGAGTCGTGACTATCATGGCCATATTGCATACCTGTTCTGTGATGTGATTTTCTGCAGGTACACTGACTATCGTTAGACCGTGTAGAAAACGTTTTATGTTCGAGGGAATGAGTAGTGCCACCGAGGTTCCGAACTAGGTTTCCTTTTTGGTGAGGATGAATAGGTCGCATCATTCTTTTCCTTTTGCATGGTACTAAAAATGGTAAATCTTGAACAACAAGAAACGTAAAATTCGCCTTCTTGTGTTCAGCCTGGTTCTTGTTCTCTGAAGGCTGATCCAGTCCTTGGAACTATCGTTGAATCATTTCACCTGGCTTTCCGTTTCTTAAGGGGGAAGGTGTCCCTCCGTTCTGGGAGAAAAGGACATCGGACCATCCGGTGCAGGACCGGACAGTCCGAAGACACTCCCTCTGGAATGTTTTTTTTTTTTTAGGCCACCGGACATTCCGATGTGGGATCGGACCTTCCGGTAAACACCTCTCTGGACTGAAATCAACCAAGCAGGGATTTCAGCAATGAGTCGTTTTCCAAAGCTTGTAGTTTTGCGCCTGTTATTCTAAAAATGTGAATGGGCACAATTTGGAAAGGTGTGAAAAATATCTACGACTTTTGTAGTTGGGAAATCTTGTGATTCCAATCCCCACTACAGGAAAAATGTGTTTTTCTCTCTGCTGCCATAGCAGGACAGAAACATGTTATTGTTCAGAAAATCCCATCCTTGATTGATTCTTCCCATTTTAGGTCTTGCACATTATTCCTCATTTGGTTGAGAAATGAGTTGTAGTGTAGGACTTGCGCCTCTCATTTTGGAAATGAGGGCTAATTGTTTCAACTTCTTACACAGATGGTCCTTTCTGACGCGGACAAATGTGCTGCCCTCGAAGCGCGTATCGTCGAGCTCGAGGCCGACCTTGTGGAGATGGCCCAGGCTCGCGAACAGGCGGAGCAGTCCTGTTCCGAAGAGGAGCAGGAGCGCCTGAAAGTGCTTTTGGAGTGGCTTGAGGTTTCCTACAAGTTAGAAAAGGTTAAAGCGGAGAATTGTGGTTTAAAAGCCCAAGTCGAGGAGTTGCAGCAGCAGTTTCAGGAGCAGAAGGCCCAGGCCGATCAGCAAATCGCTGAGCTGGAGGGTGAGCGCGACGACCTGAAGTTGTAGGTCAATGAGCTCGAGGCTGAGGCAGAATGGATGGATGAACTGAGGCTTGAGGCAGAGAACGAGACTCATGATGTTCGCGCTCAGCTCCACAATGCCGAGCAGACCATTGAGCAGATCCACGCTCAGTGGGAGGACGCTGTGATGGACCTCGAGATGGCTCTTCAGCATCAGGCCCCACAACCGATGCAGGCACCCGATGTCCCACCTGATGAGGAGTCAGGCATGTCTGGCGTGGAGAACGAGCGTCCCCCCATCGCCCTACGATGAGGAGATGCATTCCGACGCTGACAGCCCTGCGCCCTAGTCCTCTATCGCGGCCTAGGTTGCGTACATATATGTGTGCAACTAGAACTTATGACCTCGTAGTATCTTTTATCCCGTGTCGAACTATTATTAGTGGGCATACATCCCGTAGACAGCGTAGCTATGGCTCGGTGTCGCTACGCAATTTTGTAAAATGTGGCTATGCCACTTCGGGATGTAATGCGGGTACTCTTTCATGTATGCCACCGTTTACTTTCTCATTAATGAAGTGATCCAAGCTATGTGTTGCCTATTTCCATTGTCATAACACATATCTGGTTATGCCCTGTTTGAATGCATTCTGTTGGCCTGTGTGTATTCAAGCGCATGATCAATCCTTTAATGGAGTGGAGGTGTTCTTATGACAGATGGCAGGACGTACTCGCGGATCGAGCGGGCAGGACCAGGCTAGTGGCTCTAATCTTCCCCCACTGCCGCCCCCACCTCCAAGGATGTGGGAACAATTCATGGCCACCCAACAGCAGCTCATGCAGATTCTGATCGAGCAGAATCGTCAGGGTGGTCGTCAGCGTGCACAGGCACCCCCGCCAGAGAGCTCCTATGGGGACTTCTCAGCCGTCCATCCGCCAACCTTCGCGGATGCAGCTGACCCATTTGGACGCTGACAACTGGCTGCACACCATCAAGTCCAAGTTTGAGCTCCTTCATTGCACCGAGCATCAGAAGACTCTCTTCGCGGCTCAACAACTCCGCGGACTGGCGAGAGCGTGGTGGTTTAATTACACTGCCTCTCTTCCCGATGGCCACCAAGTGCAATGGACGGAGTTCCGGGAAGCTTTCAGGGCACATCACATTCTTGATGGCCTCATACAGCGCAAGACGCGCGAATTTGAAGAACTGCGTCAAGGCCACATGAGTGTTTATGAATACTCGTGCAAGTTCAACTACCTGGCGCAGTATGCTGGACACCACGTGGACACAGACGCCAAAAAGAGGGGCTGTTTCATGAAGGGCTTAAACTCCAAGCTGCGTGATCGCCTAGCCCTCCACAACAGCGCCAATTTCAACACCCTGGTGAGCGCTGCCATTACTCAAGAAGATGCTACACGCGCTCACCAGGGGGAAAAGAAGCGCAAGCGTGCAGTTGGGGGTCCCTCTGGTAACCAGCCGCCCCAGAGGTACCGTTGGCTATCACTTCCCCGACGGGCCAGAAGTTCCAGGCTGCAATGCCACCGGGTGGAGGTTATCGTACATCATCCTCCCAGCAGTCCATGGTACGCCAAGGCCCTCAGTCTGGGCAGCAGCCTGGCTTCAACTCCGGGGGTCACAGGCAGATGATCCAAGCTCCTCGTCTACCGCAACAGTACAACAACACGGGCCCAAGGCCATGTTTCAATTGCGGTCGTCCCGGCCACTTTGCTAAAGATTGCCGCCAGCCTCCTCGTCAGCAGGGTAATGCCCAGCAGGGCAACTCCCGCAACAACAACAATTTCCGTCCCCAGCCTGCGGGGGGCGCACCTACTCACGGCCGTGTCAATCACACTGTGGCTGAGGAAGTTCAAGAAGGTGAACAAGTCCTTGCGGGTATGTTTTCTATTCGAAAGCAGCCTGTTTTTTCGTTTTATTTGATTCGGGTGCCACCCATAATTTCATTAGTAGGGTGTGTGTCCAAAGGTGTGGTCTTCTCACCGCCATCACTAAAACCCCCTATATTATTACCTCACCCGCCGGAAAAATATCTACCACATTAAAAGTCCACCAAGCACCACTAAATCTGGGCGGAAAAATATTTAAACCCCAATTCATCGCTCTTGACCATCATGGCATAGATATAATTTTAGGCATGGGTTGGATGGTGTACCATAACGCCGTGTTGCATATTTCCTCTCGAGATATTCAATTGAATTCCCCTCTACACGGCTCCATATCCTTTCAAGTTACATCCCCCACTCCCAAGTCACCTAGCCTTCATCAGGTCTCCGGTAAAAGGTTGGAGGATATTCCAGTAGTGTGTGAGTTTCCTGATGTCTTTCCGGAGGATTTACTGGGATTGCCACCCGATCGGGACGTCGAGTTCAAAATTGAACTCCAGCCCGGTACCGCTCCCATCTCTAGAAGACCGTATAGGATGGCTCCGAATGAGTTGGCCGAATTAAAAATTCAACTAAAGGAGTTGTTAGACAAGGGTTTTATTCGACCTAGCTCGTCTCCTTGGGGTTGTCCCGCCATATTTGTGAAGAAGAAGGATGAGACCCTGAGACTCTGTGTTGATTATCGACCGTTGAATGCGGTCACCATCAAAAACAAATATCCTTTGCCCCGCATAGACATCCTGTTCGATCAGCTTGTGGGTGACACGACCCGCCCAGAAAACCTCGTCTCGGGACGGATCCGGTCAGTCGTTAAGCCAAGATCTTGTTGGGCAACGCTCGGCGAAACGAGCGTACACACGATACAACATAGGCAGGAATAAACAGCAATAATTTACAAGAAGAGAGAACTTAATACATCATTGGTTCATAACTTAGAAGTTGAATATTACATTGTTTCAGAGTGCGCAACAGTTTCGAAAACGATAACAGCGGAAGACTAGAACTATTACAACTCCGACACTCGGACTTAAGCAAAAGCACGTGCCGTGTCCACGGGCGTCATGCTACTAGCCACATCAACATATCACTGCGGCGACTCGCACAGCTCCCACTGGAGGTTCCGAAACTCGAGGGGAGGCTCCTTCCAATGGAAGCTACCTGCTGGTTCCTGCATGACGGCGCCTGAAAACCACAAAACGCTAACGCGTGAGCTTCTAAGAAGCTCAGCAAGACTTACCCGACAAAAGGCTGACTACAGCCGACTCCTAGACATGAAGGCTGACTCGGGAGGGTTTACTTGCAAAAGGACTCGCCAGCCTATACTACTCTTGTCAAGTTTTAGCATCAGATTAAGTGATTAGAAAATAAATTTAGTTAGCACTGAGCTAAACAAACATAACGGAATCAACAATAACAATATTAATGTTCATAATTCATTCTCATGGTGTCTCAACCTATTTACTAAAATGTGGTGCGTTTCACGAGCATGCTCACTAACTGGGAGCGACAGCGGTTCGAAACGATTTTATACCCTGCAGGGGAAACCTGACCGTACGACACGTGCATGTCCCAAACTCGCACGTGGGAACCGTTCACACCAGCTCCTGCAATGTCAATTCCCTCCTACGCCTGCCTCAGCAGCGCCGTGTCCCACCAGACAACACGTCCCAGACGGTTTCTGAGGAGTTCCCACGCTGCCCACCCCAGATCTCCTCCTAGTCAGACACTGTAGGGCAGGTTCGACGTTGTAATCACTAGGCTACGTAGGTTTACTGGGGCCCATAACACCCAGCATACGACCAGTACGTTCAACACTCGATCAGTCTCGGACCACACGGATCAGACAAGTCTACGGTCACCCTGGACCCAGTCCAGTCGCCGACCTACTTTGTATCCTGTCTGACCCTCAAACTTTTATATTTCTTACTGATTCACATTCGTGTGGCCCTTCTCATGAAATAGTTTCAATCAACAACCTATCCTTTCGCGAGCAGCGTCCACTCTGCTCGACTTCTACCGACATATACCTACTAAGCATAGCATACCAAGGGGGTGTCTATACCAACTACCGTTAGGGTTTTCCTATGGGACCAAATGCAACTATGGTTTCAATCAACTCCTAATACTTAATGCACAAACAAGACACACTCAGTTAAAAGTAAAACTTGAAAATTTGGTTGTGCACCGGGGCTTGCCTGGTTCTTCGGTGTTGTTGCAGACTTCTTCGGCGGGGGTCGAAGAACTTGGATCGGCAGCTACCTCGTTAGCGTCAGAGTCTACATAATGCGTAGGATTACGATAAGTTTAATGAAAATGAAACTTACTATTATTATCAATAACAACCTAGGGTTTAGATTAGCGACGCCCAGAATTAGGGTTAACCCTAATTACTCGACGCCGTCGATTAAATTAAATTCTTACTCTGTGAATGATGTTTAAAGAAGTCTTTTAAACTCCCATTAGGTGACTTTTAGTTGGCATGTTCATCAACTTCGACTTTAGTTAAGTTAATGCGACACTTTTCATCGGTTAATATTATTTAATTACTTCGGCTATTAAACTAGGGTTAAAATGAAGATTTTAATTCTTCCTCAAGATTATTTTTAGTTGGTAGTACACTCTGGAATAAGCATTTTGGGCTTTGGGTGGGGCCTAGATGAATTTTCTATATTTAATAAAAATTCATCAAAGTTCCTGTTTTTAACTCTTGTAAAACCAGAAAGCACTAGTAATCATTAGAATAAAATTTATGAAACTTTTTGTGAGCATTTCTGGGCACCACATCTACAACTTTTCTTTTGGGTATAACCTTGTAAATGACTTTTACAATGCACTTTAGAAAATGGCATTTAGACTAGGCAGATTGAGGTTATTTAATAGGGTTAGATGTCGTTTCGTATTCCTAAAATCTTCATAAAATTCCAGAGGGTGTGTAATGCCATGGTGTACTTGTAGATCAAAGGTTAGCCCTAGCATTGCTCTATAATGCAATTTAAAATTCGAAAACAGAAAGGAGTGTTTCTAATTAATTCTGCAAATTTTTGGTTTTTTGTTAAATAGTGCTTTAACAGAAAATTAGTACTTTTCATGAGGTTTCTAAAAAAGTTTGGTTTGGAATTTTTGGATCTTCCTGTGATTTTCTAGGGTTTTTAGAAGACAGAGCAATAATTCTGGAAAACAATTAGAGAAAGGAAAAACAGGGCACAGTCTCCGACGAGCTCCGGCAGCCAATTCCCGACGATGGGGTGGTCGCCGGCCGTTGAATCTTGGCTTTTCATGATCCACACGACATGACAAAGCTCGGCAACATGGTATTCATCAAGGTTGGGCACGGCAGAGGGGGTCTCACCGTGGGGGTGCGGCGGTGGCGGCGGCGAAGTCAAAATTCCGACGAGGTGGCTCGCCTTCGGAGGATTGGAGGGTTCTGGGAGGTTCACGAGGTGGAGAAGAGCTGATTTGGTGAGCGAATTCGATTGAAATTGATCGGTGGTGGGTTTTCACCGAGAGGGGCGGCGGCTCTGTTATGGCGGGCGGCGGTCGGGGCAGTGGAAGGAGGGAGGGGAGTTTCGCGCGCGGGAGGGGGAAATTGGGGAGGAGGCGCACCAATTTATAGACGGCCGGGGGTAGGGAGAAGGTAGGGGAGTGGGGGAGCAGTGGGGGGGGGCCGGCATGGCCGGTCGGGCGGCGCGGCATCGGTGGCGCTCGGGCGGCGCGGGCTCGGTAGAGAGAGAGATAGAGAGAGAGAGAGGAGTGAGAGAGTGAGGAGGTAGGGGAGCCGGGGTGAATTGAAGGCGACGTGGGAGCGGAGGCCGGTGTCGGGCGGGCGCAGCTGGCGGCTGCGCGCCTGAGGCATCTAGGCCCTTAATTGTGGTTTTGGTAATTAATGACAATCTATATTTGTGGATTAATGCGCTACTTGAGTCCTTGCTAGAAATTATTGAATATTTGAGCCCGCCTTGTGAAATGCCAACAAATATACTGTCGAGCTCACATAAATAGGACAACGAATGGCGCAAGGCAAAGGTATAATCGATAGGTTTTTACTTTTACCGGTCATAAGGTGATTAGAGGAGAAAATGACCGGATTTTAGGTTAGCGCCGTACTATTAAGAGGAGTTGGTTGTCATTTGCTTGGAGCATCTATAGATTGCCACTTTTTGCTCGATTTCCTTACCAATTAACCGCAAAAGTGTCCTTGAAATTTCCCTTGAAAAAGAAGGAAAATTGTTGAGATAAATCCTAGAAAATGAGAAAAACAAGTGTGCTGAATCAGGGTCTGGCGGTCTGACCGCCAGAACCTTGGTCTGACCGTCAGCACCCCTCAGAGACTGTCTCTCCTCTTAGCCCCTCTGGCGGTCTGACCGCCAAAGGGACGGTCTGACCGCCAGGGTCACTCCAGAGAGTGCTCATTTCTGGCTCCTCTGACGGTCTGACCGCCAAAGGGACGGTCTGACCGCCATGGTCACTCTAGAGAGTGCTTGTTTCTGGCTCCTCTGACGGTCTGATCGCCAAAGGGACGGTCTGACCACCATGGTTACTCCAGAGACTGCTTTTTCTCAGGCTCCTCTGGCGGTCTGACCGCCAGCTCCAGTTTTAAAATTCTTCCTCTATGCATTTATTACAAAAATGAACGTTGCCAACCACCACGGTCTGACCGCCAGAGTCGCGGTCTGACCGCCAGCTGTGCAGAAAGCCAATAACGGCTAGTTTTTTGATGTGAGGGGTATAAATACTTCCCCATCTCGTGCAAGGCACCTTTCTTGGCCATTTCCACTGCATACTACATACTCTTGAGGCTTCCTCTCTCACTCTTGACCCCTTGTTGATCCATAGAGAGTGTGAGAGCATCTAGTGCTTGATTTCATCGATTCGTGCTTTGTGGCACTAGTGATTCTCCAAGCAAGCGTCATCGACTTGTTACTCTTGGAGGTTGCCACCTCCTAGACGGCTTGGTGGTGGAGCAACCGTGAGCCCTTCAAGAAGATTGTGAAGGAGGCCCGGTTGATTGTTGTGAGAGGTGTGGTGCTCACCTCGCCGGAGTGGCAAAGGGCAACCCTAGTGGAATCGAGGTTTGGAGCGGCTCGAGGGATTGATTTGGCTCAAGGTCAAGTTGCTCTTTGTGAGCCCTTCTTGTTGGAGAAGTGCAAGCTTGATAGAGGAGCAAATCAAAGGCTTGAGTCCATCTCAACGTGGATTAGGGGTGATCGGCAAGTCATCGACACCACGGGTTAAATTTGTGTCTCTCCTTGTCCCTTTACTTTTGAGCTTTAATTTCCTAGAAGTTTATCTTGTTGCATATCATCCTAGGATTGCAAACCCCTTACTAGATTCAACTTAGGCTTGCTTAATTCTTAGTGTTTGATTTATTTCGGTTGCTCTTGTGCTTATTTCACTAGAAATTGATTTATTTTAGATTGCAAATCTTTGTTCAATTATCAACCTAGAAATAGCCTCTTATATTGCTCTTGATCCTTTTTTTATTTCCGCATTAATTTGATCAAGTTGCAATTAACTTTGAAAACCGCCTATTCACCCCCCTCTAGTCGGTGTCTTAGATCCTACAAGTGGTATCAGAGCCGGTACTCCCATATTTGTGTGGATTTGATCATCCGGGAGTGACACGATGGCTAGCAATCACCTTGGGAAGCCTCCGTTTTTTGACGGGGCAAACTATGATTATTGGAAGACTCGTATGACTCGTTATCTCAAGGCTATGGGCGGTTCAATTTGGAGAATTGTTGATGATGGTTTTGTTGTTCTTGATCCAAGCAATCCAACCGATATTGAACAAGAGCTCATTCTTGCAAATGATCAAGCCATGAATGTTCTATATGGTGCTCTATCAATTAATGAGTTCAACCGTGTGTGCAAGCTAGAAACCGCAAATGAAATGTGGGTGGCACTCATGGAAGCTCATGAAGGCACTACTACCGTCAAAGAAGCTAAGCTATTCATCTTCAAGGGCAAATTTGAGAAATTCACCATGTTACCAAATGAAGAAGTTGATGACATGTTCACTAGATTGAACAATATTGTGAATGAATTGAAGGGTCTTGGTGTCAAGGTATCAAATGTGGATATCTCTCACAAATTTCTTAGAGCCTTGCCACCAAAATATGAGACAATTGTGACCTTGCTTGTGAGATCAAGTTTGAAGGATACAAAGCCCACCGAAGTTCTCAGGGAAATTCTCACTCATGATATGTTCAAGCAATCCCAACAAGAACTTCATAATGGCAATGTTGATGAGAAGAAGAAGGGCATTGCACTCAAAGCAAAGACATCAAAAGATGATAATGATGATGAAAGTGAAAATAGCACCGATGAAGAACTTGCCTTGATGGTAAGAAAATTCAAGAAATTTATGAAGAAGAAAGGGGGATTCAATAGAAGTGGAAGGCCATCAAACAAGAACCCTTTTGCTAAAACGAAATGCTTTGAGTGTGGAAAAATAGGTCACATCTCCTCAAATTGCAAAAATAAAGAGGAAAAAGAAGAAGAAGAATCAAGCAAGAACAAGAAGTATGAGGGCAAGAAGAAAGTAATCAAGAAGTACTACAAGAGAAAAAATGGCAAAGCTTGCTATGTTGAGTGGGATTCGGATGCTAGCTCCGATTCCGATTCCGATGATGATGATGATGATGATGCTCAACCCTCCAAGAAGGGTCTCGCCGGTATTGCTATCAAGGAGGCTCCATCTCTTTTCGACACACCTCTTTGTCTTATGGCAAAAGGTGAATCGAAGGTATGTGATGATGATACATTTACCTATGATGATCTTGTTGAGATGGTGAGCAACCTTGATGATTTGCTAGGAAATGTGAAGGGTAAATATAGAGATCTTAAGAAAAAATACTCATGTTTGGAGGAGTCATATGAGGAGCTAAAGACTTCTCATGAGAATCTTAATGAAGATCATGAGAGGCTTAAGGAAGCTCATGACTCTCTCGTTGCGTGTACCGACAAAGTGAAGGTTGATGTTGGTGTTTCTTGTGATATGCTTGAGTGCTTGCCATGTGTTGAACATATTTCTAAGACTAGCATATCTACCTCTTGTGATGACTTGCTTGCCATGTCTTGCTCCTCTAATGTTGATTCTTGCATGGATATGTCAAATGCTTGTAATCCCTTGCTTATTGTTGAGAATGTTGAATTGAGGGAAACCGTTGATTCTCTAGTTAATGCTCTTGCTAAATGCCATAGGGGTGAAAACTCCTATAACAAGATGTGGGAATGTCAAAGGTTCACTCTCAAGCATGAGGGACTTGGGTATATACCCAAGAAGAACAAAAGTGCTTTTGTTGACAAAAAGACCACTTTCATGAAAGAATGTGGCTTGTATTGTGTTAAGTGTAAAAACACCGGTCATCTTGAAAAGGATTGCACCGGTTGTAAGAATGTGTCTCTTGCTTCTATTGATGCTTCCTATGTGCTTAAGAAAAATTCCGACGGTGTTGTTTATGTCAAGTTTGTTGGTAGAACTAAGAATGATGTGCATGCTTTTAATGGTAACACCTCTAGGAATGGCACAAAGAAAAAGGCCATATGGGTACCTAAGGCCTTGGTGACTAACATCCAAGGACCCAAACAAGTTTGGGTACCTAAAACAAACTAATCTTGTTTTGTAGGTGAATTACAAGTCCGGTGGAAGACATTGGGTGCTTGATAGTGGTTGCACTCAACACATGACCGGCAATGGAAAAATGTTCACCTCATTTGATGATGAAGCATCGGTTTGTGACAAGATCACTTTTGGAGATAATAGCAAAGGCAAAGTGCAAGGATTGGGAAAAATTGCAATTTCAAATGATTTGTCAATTTCAAATGTGTTGTTAGTTGAATCACTTAGCTTCAACCTTCTCTCAGTGGCACAATTGTGTGATCTTGGTCTTATATGCAAGTTCTCTCCCACGGATGTTATCATTACAAGCATCAAGAGTGATGAGTTGGTGTTCAAAGGATTTTGCTATGGGAACCTCTATCTTGTGGATTTTTCATCAAGTGATGCAAGTTTAAGTACATGTTTATTCACAAAGTCATCAACAGGGTGGCTATGGCATAGAAGACTTGCTCATGTTGGAATGAATCAACTCAAACGGTTGGTGAAGCATGACTTGGTAGTTGGATTAAATGATGAGGTGGTATTCGAGAAAAATAAGTTGTGTAGTGCTTGTCAAGCCGGAAAACAAGTTGCAAATACCCATCCCACCAAAAGTGTCATGTCTACCTCTAGGCCTTTGGAATTATTGCATATGGATTTATTTGGCCCTACAACATTTAGAAGCATTGGTGGTAATAGTTATTGTCTTGTGATTGTGGATGACTATTCAAGATACACATGGGTGTTCTTTTTGCATGACAAGGCAAATGTGTTCAACATTTTCAAGAGTTTTGCAAAGAGAGCCGAAAATGATTTGAGTTCTACATCAAGAAAATTAGAAGTGACAATGGCACCGAATTCAAAAATTCCAAGATTGAGTATTTTTGTGATGAGAAGGGAGTCAAGCATGAATTTTCGGCCAAGTATACTCCGGAGCAAAATGGAGTAGTTGAAAGGAAAAATCGGACATTAATAGAGATGGCAAGATCAATGCTTGCGGAATATAATGTTTCCGATACCTTTTGGGCCGAAGCAATAAATACCGCTTGTCATGCATCAAATAGATTGTATTGCCATAGGTTGTTGAAGAAGACTCCATATGAGCTCCTTATTGGAAGAAAGCCAAACATCTCATATTTCCGTGTATTTGGATGTAAATGCTATATCTTGAGGAAAGGTGAAAAACTGTCAAAATTCCAAAGCAAGTGTGATGAAGGCTTCTTATTGGGCTATTCATCAAATAGCAAGGCTTATCGTGTCTACAATCAAAGCACGGGCTTAGTTGAGGAGACAAGTGATGTTGAGTTTGATGAAACTAATGGATCTCAAGATGAAGAAGAAAATTTAGATGATGTTGGAAATGAAGGGTTGAGAAAAGCCATGAAAAATATGACTACTGGTGACGTCAAGCCTAAAGATGAAGAAGATCAAGAAGATGATCCATCACCTCTATTTCAAGCCAATCAACCTTCTTCAAACTCAAATAATCAAACTCAAGCCAATGATGAAAACAAAGATGAAGAATCACATCATCAACCAGAAAATAATTCTTCCACAAGCTCAACACAAGATCCTATGACTCACCTTAAGGTTCATCATGGTATTGCTAAAAATCACCCCGTTGACCAAATTGTTGGAGATATACATAAAGGTGTTCAAACTAGGTCACGTCTTGCTTCATTTTGTGAACACTATTCCTTTGTCTCTTTTGTTGAACCAACTCGAGTTGAAAAGGCCCTAAGTGATCCGGATTGGGTAAATGCCATGCATGAAGAGTTAATATAATTTTGCCCGAAATGAAGTATGGGAATTGGTTGAGAGGCCAAACAATTATAATGTCATTGGCACCAAATGGGTATTTCGGAACAAGCAAGATGAAAATGGAATTGTTGTGAGAAACAAGGCAAGATTGGTTGCACAAGGATATTCTCAAGTTGAAGGATTGGACTTTGATGAGACTTTTGCACCGGTTGCAAGACTTGAGGCCATTAGAATCTTACTTGCATATGCTTCATCACACAATATCAAGCTATATCAAATGGATGTGAAGAGTGCCTTCTTAAATGGCAAGATCAATGAACTAGTATTTATTGAGCAACCGCCCGGTTTTGAGGATGTCAAGAGGCCACATCATGTGTACAAGCTATCTAAAGCTCTCTATGGTCTTAAACAAGCACCACGGGCTTGGTATGAGAGACTCCGGGATTTTCTAGTCTCCAAGGGTTTCATGATTGAAAAGGTGGACACCACCTTATTTACTAAGAAGATTGGAGAAGATCTATTTATATGTCAAATTTATGTTGATGATATCATATTTGGCTCAACCAATCAAGATTTTTGTGAAGAATTTGGAAAAATAATGTCTCATGAATTTGAGATGTCTATGATTGGTGAATTGACCTATTTTCTTGGTCTTCAAGTAAAGCAAACAAAAGATAGAACTTTCATTTGTCAAAGCAAGTATTTGAATGATCTTCTCAAAAGATTTGGCATGGATAATTCAAAGCCAATCAAAACTCCTATGGCCACAAATGCTCATCTTGATCAAGATGAGCGAGGTAAATCGGTTGATTTAAAGTTGTATCGCTCTATGATTGGGAGTTTGCTTTATCTCACCGCATCTAGGCCCGATATTATGTTTAGTGTTTGCATGTGTGCACGGTTTCAAGCTTCTCCAAAAGAATGTCATTTGGTCGCCGTGAAGCGCATCTTGAGATACTTGAAACACACTCCGAATTTGGGCCTATGGTTTCCTAAAGGTGCTCAATTCATATTAATTGGCTATTCGGACTCCGATTATGCCGGTTGCAAAATCGATAGAAAGAGCACCTCGGGGACTTGTCAACTCCTTGGTAGATCCCTTGTCTCATGGTCATCCAAGAAACAAAACTCCGTTGCCCTATCCACCGCCGAAGCGGAATATGTATCCGCGGGAAATTGTTGTGCTCAACTCCTTTGGATGAAACAAACACTTTTGGACTATGGAGTGAAATTCGATTGCATACCACTTTTGTGTGACAATGAGAGTGCCATAAAAATAGCCACAAATCCCGTCCAACACAAAAGAACCAAACATATTGATATCCGTCATCACTTCTTGAGAGATCATGTGAGCAAAGGTGACATTGTGATGGAGGGAGTGAGGACCGAAGAGCAATTAGCGGATATCTTTACCAAGTCACTTGATGAAACCCGCTTTTGCAAATTAAGAAGTGAGCTCAACATTATTGACATTTCCAATGTTACTTGAGACCGTGTCCATGCTTGGATTTCTTTTTGGGTCTTATGGTACTTGTTTGATTCTTCTCGTCTAATCGCTCCTTGCCACATTTAGGGGGAGCACTACACTCATTTATGTATGTTGCTAACCTAAAATGTGAATATATCAAGGATGATGCCATAATAGTCCTCAAAAGCCTCTTTTGGTCAAAAAGTCAAAATCTGAAAAATATCGTATGATTTTCAAGTTTCTTGGTTGAAAAATGTTCTCTTACATATCTTGAATGTTTTGCAAAAGAGCTATCTCATTTTCAAGCTTCTATGAAGAAGTTGCCATTTTTGAGCTCTCATGAAGATCACTTTTTCTCTTTTTTGGATTTAACCCGAATTATTCCATAGATTTTGATCTAGTGAGTTTTTGAGTTTGAGTTCTTTACCAAACTTATGCAACTCATACTCATGAACTTTTTTGGTATTCAAAACTTTTTCATTTGATCACTCTACTGAAGGTTATTGAGTTTTGAACCTCGACTCTTTAAACCGAGATGACCGTTCTAGTCACATTATGGCATCAAGTGAGTTTTGCTTTTCGGAGTGATATACTTCACTTGTGATGGTTCATAAAAGTCCTCTAAAATCATATAATCCCCTTTTTGCAATCAAATCATATCTTTCACCTCATTTGAAAAAATTCTCACTTTTATGGCTTTAATTGAATTGATGGGAACGGGGATCCCGATCTTCCTACAGGTTCTGATAACTACGATTTGGGCGAGGTCGCGACACAAATCGATCCGGCTTCCGAACGGCACGTTCCGAACCCCGCAATCGCAGCACCACGTCCTCTATGGTTATCACTCGCGATGAACACGAGTGACCTCGCCGAGAAGGCTAATCCCTGCCTGCGAATCGAAAACACAAGCAAGAACGAGAGAGAAAACAACCAAATTGCAAATCTGAATTGAATCTCACGAAGTTGGGGTCTCACAAACCGATGTACGGCGACTCTGTTCTTGACAGAAATTATCTAAGCAAAACCCGAACCCTAAACATGGGGTGGCGGCTGTAAATAAAGGCAGAGGGACGTCGACATCCCTACTGGACGCGCCCCTATTGGGCTCAACACGATACAAAGCCGATCCGGCCCAAAAACGGTGTCGCAGCACCCTGACAGATTCTGGACTGTCCATTGTTTCGACTATTCCTGTTGACTCCGAAGGAATTTGGACATGGGACCGGTCCCATTGGAAAGGTGGTCTCGTCCTCTTTCCATCCATATGTAGTTCGTCAAAAACGGAGGTCGTATGCGACCTGGGCGTCCGTTTTAATGCAGGCTGCTCCTGGACTCCGAGTTGGACTCGACGTCGACGTGGGTTGGGCCTCCGACTTGGTTTGCACGTCCTTGGCCGACTCCTAGCTGTTCTCCAGGCCCTCCTCTGTCCTCTCCATGGTTCCTAATCACAATATAATCATTAGGTAGCAATCTATTCTCTATAGTAGCATATAAACTCGTAATTAAGAACAAGCTCACCTGTTGATTCAATTGTCGTGCACGAGCTCTAGTAATTGGACCTTCAATATCAGTAGCGGAAGAATGATTGTGTGTATCCATGGGTGCGATGTCCTCATCATCCTCCCCCTCTTGAAGCGGAGTTGTCCCCAACTCAAGCTCATCTTCTTCTCCCAAGTATGGCCGTAAATCTGAAATGTTAAAGGAGGGACTAACCCCGAACTCGGGAGGCAACTCAAGCACATATGCATTATCATTTATCTTCTCTAAAATCTTAAAAGGACCAGCAGCTCGTTGCATCAATTTAGACTTTCTCAATTCAGGAAATCTATCTTTTCTCAAATGCAACCAAACAAAATCGCCTGGTTCAAGTTTTAGTTCTTTTCTACCTTTGCTACCAGCAATCCTATATTTTCCATTCATTTTTTCAATGTTTTCTTTAGTTTGAGCATGTAACTTTAGAATAAAATCAGCACGCTCCTTAGCATCATTATTAACTCTCTCACTAGTAGGCAAAGGCAAAATATCAATTGGAGCACGAGGGTTGAAACCATACACTACCTGGAAGGGACTTACCTTGGTAGTAGAGTGTTCCGCTCGATTGTAGTCGAACTCAACATGCGGCAAACACTCCTCCCACATCGTCAAATTGTTCTTCAAAACAGCTCTCAACATTGTGGACAAGGTACGATTCACCACCTCCGTTTGGCCATCTGTTTGTGGGTGACAAGTTGTAGAAAATAGGAGTTTGGTACCCAACTTGTTCCACAAAGTGCGCCAAAAGTGACTCAAGAACTTCGCATCACGATCTGAAACAATAGTAGAAGGCATACCATGCAAACGAACTATCTCTTTGAAAAAGAGGTCAGCAATATGAGAAGCATCATCGGTTTTATGACATGGTATAAAGTGTGCCATCTTAGAAAAGCGATCCACAACAACAAAAACGCTATCCCTCCCCCTCTTAGTCCTAGGCAGTCCTAAAACAAAGTCCATAGAAATATCCGCCCAAGGAATCGAAGGAACAGGAAGAGGCATGTATAAACCATGTGGATTCAAACGAGACTTAGCTTTTTGACATGTCGTGCAGCGAGCCACAAAGCGCTCGACGTCTCGTCTCAATTTTGGCCAAAAGAAATGCGTGGCCAAAACATCCTCCGTCTTCTTCGCTCCAAAGTGTCCCATCAAACCGCCTCCATGCGCCTCCTGCAACAACAAAAGACGAACGGCTCCAACTGGAATGCATAGGCGGTTAGCTCTAAACAAAAACCCATCTTTCAACACATATTTATTCCATGCACGGCCCTCACGACAATGCAACAAAACATCTTTAAAATCAGCATCTAAAGCATATTGTTCTTTAATGGATTCGAGGCCAAAAATGCGACAATCAAGTTGGGACAGCAAGGTGTAGCGCCTAGACAAAGCATCAGCAATAACATTATCCTTCCCCTTTTTGTGTTTGATGACATAAGAGAAAGATTCAATAAATTCAACCCACTTAGCATGTCTACGATTCAAATTTGTTTGACTACGAAGATGCTTAAGTGACTCATGATCAGAATGAATGACAAATTCTTTAGGCCATAAATAATGTTGCCACGATTCTAAAGAACGAAAAAGAGCATACAATTCTTTATCATACGTGGAGTAATTAAGAGCAGGGCCATTTAATTTCTCACTAAAGTAGGCAACAGGTTTACCTTCTTGCATCAAAACACCACCAATTCCAATTCCACTAGCATCACATTCGAGCTCAAAAGTCTTACCAAAATCTGGAAGTTGGAGCAACGGTGCGTGTGTAAGCTTGTCCTTCAAAAGTGTGAAGGACTCCTCTTGTGTTGGCCCCCAATGGAAAGCAACGGCCTTCTTTGTCAACTCGATCAACGGTGCAGCAATAGTACTGAATTCCTTGACAAAACGGCGATAAAATCCCGCTAAGCCAAGAAAACTCCGCACTTGTGTCACCGTTGTGGGTGTAGGCCAGCTCTGAATCGCCTCCACCTTAGCCTTATCAACTTCAATGCCCTGTGGAGTCACAACATAGCCAAGAAAAGATACTCGATCTGTGCAAAAGGTGCACTTGTCGAGGTTACCAAACAAACGTGCATCACGTAATGCAATAAAAACAGCACGCAAATGATCCATATGCTCAGCCATAGACTTGCTATAAATCAAGATATCATCAAAGTAAACCACCACAAATTTACCAATGAATGGACGTAAAACTTCGTTCATCAATCTCATGAAAGTACTAGGTGCATTAGTTAAACCAAAAGGCATGACTAACCACTCATACAAACCGAACTTAGTTTTAAAAGCAGTTTTCCATTCATCACCAAGTTTCATTCTAATTTGGTGGTAACCACTACGCAAGTCAATTTTTGTGAAAATTATAGCACCACACAACTCATCAAGCATGTCGTCTAGCCTAGGAATAGGGTGACGATACCGAATAGTAATATTGTTGATGGCTCTACAATCTACACACATGCGCCATGAACCATCTTTCTTAGGAACCAAAAGCACAGGAACAGCACAAGGACTAAGGCTCTCACGTACGTACCCGCGGTCCAAAAGGTCTTGGACTTGGCGCTGAATTTCCTTAGTCTCCTCGGGGTTGGTTCTGTACGCCGCACGGTTGGGCAAGCTTGCACCAGGAATCAGGTCAATCTGGTGCTCAATCCCTCGAATGGGTGGAAGGCCTGGAGGTAGCTCAGCAGGGAAAACATCTCGAAACTCCTGCAAAAGGTTAGTAACCGCAGGTGGCAATGTGCAAGGCAAATCATCCATTGAAAACAAAGCATCCTTACACAACAAAGCATAGCATATAGTAGTACCATCATAAATTTCAGCAAGGTCAGATTTTGTAGCAAGCATGACAGGAGCTTTTAAAGTTATTTCTTGCTGAATTTCAGATTTAACATGAGGTGGTTGTTTAGCCGTAGCAGCCCTCTCCCTATCAGATTCAATAATTTCAGTAGGCGTCATAGGTAACAAAGTAATTTTCTTTCCTTTGTGCATAAAAGTATACTTGTTACTACGACCATGGTGCAAAGCATCATTATCATGTTCCCAAGGACGACCCAATAAAAGAGAGCATGCTTGCATAGGAACAACATCACAATCCACAGAATCACTATAAGTACCAAGGGAGAAAGGGACTCGACAAGACTGTGTTACCTTAGCTTTCCCCGAATCATTCAACCATTGAATATGGTATGGATGTGGATGTGGACGAGTGGTCAAGCCTAGCTTCTTGACCAAATCTGAACTTACCAAGTTGTTGCAGCTGCCCCCGTCAATGATCACACGTGCTCGCCTATTCTTGATCACGAACTCAATCTGAAACAAGTTATGGCGTTGAATCTGATCAGGTTCACTCACCTGCGCATGGAGGACGCGCTGAACAACGATGGAGTGGTACACGGAGGCGTCGTGGTTGGCAAGGACAACGCTGTCGTCCGGAGATGGAGCGTCATCCTCCTCATTGTCTTCAACGTCGGATGTGCTCACATAGCCTCCATCATCAGTGGCGATGTACGCTCGTTTGCTTGGGCAGTCGCGCTGCATATGCCCAAGTCCAAGGCATCGATGGCACTGAATCTCAGTCGTGCGGCCCGTGGATGTAGTGGAAGCAGAACTCTTCACTGGACCCTGCACGGAAGATTTAGAAGAATCTGCAGGGCGTGTCGAAGGAGGTAGTGCCGCAGTGGAGGATCGCTTGCTTGCTGGTGGAGGAGGTACACGATAGCTTGAAGAAGTACGTGGCGCTCCCGTATTTGTCGTCGTACTGTGTGGCATGGGACGGCCACTTCGTGCCCTTGTCGGTTCCTGTCGTCCCTGCAATTCTTTTTCTGCAAGCATAGCAACATGGAACAACTCGTTGACAGTGTTAAAGCGTTTATAATCAACAATATCCTGAATATCACGCCTCAACCCCCCATAGAAACGAGCCACTTTATCCTCCATGTCCTCAACTACCCCACAACGCATCATGCCTTTTTGCAACTCAGCATAGTAATCCTGTACCGAATTGCTACCTTGATCTAAGCGCTGCAATTTGAGACGCATGTCTCGCTGAAAAGAAGGAGGAACAAAACGATCGCGCATAGCTGTTTTCAATTCATCCCAAGTGTCAGGTAGTTGTCCTACAGCAGCTAGACCAGTCCACCAAATAATAGCAAAGTCCTTAAACTCACTAGTAGCTTGTCGAACTCTATGTTGCTCAGGAACAAGGTGGGAACTAAATTTTTGCTCGACCGTCATCTCCCAATCAAGGTATGTTTCAGCATCATATAAACCAGCAAAGGAAGGTATGGAAAATTTTACCTTAGCAAACGGATCATCATGAGGACGATGCTGGTCGTAGTTGTTGTTGTTGTGTCCTCCCATACCTCGACGATTATGGCGAAGACGCCGTCGAAGTCGTGCATCCCGAGTTGCACGCTCATCAATGTTGCCATCGGCATCAAAGACAACGTCGTCATCGTCGTCGTTGTTGTTGCCGGCAGGTGCACGCCCCTCCAAGGCACCTAGTCGTGTAGAAATCGCAGCCAACTGAGTGGTGAGGTCCTGCAGAGCTGGGGCGATGTTCAGCTGCGTGATGTTCGTCCTCACAGCCTCGGCGATCTTCTCATCGATCGTCTCAAGCGCCTTGTTCATTGCCTCCTGCATTTGACCTTGACTGACGCACTCATTAAAGTCTGCGGGACTCTTAGGCTCTTTAGAACCTGACGAATGTTGGGAACCTGCCATGATGAGAGAAACAAAAAAAACAAAGAAGGAAACAGTAAAGGTTATCCCTATCAACTACTAGGTTATGTTAAGGTGGGGGCACTCCTTGACAGCAAAAGGAAGTTTCAAACCAAGTTCTTACAAGTGTCGAACACAAGGCAAAGATACCTGGAAGAAGTGATCCGGCGATTACGAGGGTCAAGAAGCAGGGCCGGTTCAGAAGATTATGTGGAGCTTGGAAGGCAATATGATTTGTCAGTGGAACATAAATCAAAAACAGATAGTAATACTGAATAAGTGTCCAAAGTATTGGTCCTAGTTGCCGGTCAGAGGTGTCCTATACAGTTATGGTACGTGGACAAAGATATGATGTAGGAAAACAGCAACAAAGATCAATAGTCAAAGGACAGAAGCACAAAGGAGCACTGAACAATCTTATCTTTTTTTGAATTTTTTACCACTGAACAAGAAGCACAAAGGATAGAAGCACACAAAATTTCACCTGAAACAGAGGTGTAGTGTGGTCTAGGGAAATTCAGGAACGTTCTTGAAAAACCCTCAAACAACTTAAACGATTTTTTTCTTTTTCTTCCTGATTTTTTTTTAATTTTTTTGACAACGCCAAACCGACTCCGTCGGTTTGGGATGTGGTCCAAAACTTGTCACGAATCTACTGTAAAAATTTCAGCTCAAACAGAGTACCGAGCGAAAAGTTATGCCCGTTTTACTGAAGGTATCTCAAGTCAGGGTTTGCACAAGGCACACTTCGGCAGATAGGTCGGTGGTGGTTAGGGCATACCCTATCCTCCCAACACCGATCACGGAAAGACACAGGGTCACAAACTTCCCTGGTATGCAGCAAGGAAGGATGATGCTGGGTGATCCACTATGATGCGGAAGATTAAACAGAGCACGCAACAAGGATGAAATCAAGGGTGGGACGGGTGGGATTTTTTTTGACTTTTTTTTTTTTAACAAGGATGGCGGAAGCAAGACAAACCGAAATAAAACACGATCTAAACCAGCAACAAAACACGACTAAGGACACGAATTCAACACTACGGACTCTGAATTGA
The DNA here is from genome assembly GCA_001182835.1 of Oropetium thomaeum. NCBI lineage: Eukaryota > Viridiplantae > Streptophyta > Magnoliopsida > Poales > Poaceae > Oropetium > Oropetium thomaeum. The sequence goes on from LFJQ01000054.1 coordinate 1,282,161, forward strand.
AATATGCAAAAGCTAAACACGGTCTTGGACAGGATGTAATCTACAACTATAATTTTTTTGGCTTTTTATGGACTCTAGGATGATCGACAAAACAAATCTAGTAAAAAACAAAGGCGAACCTGAGGGAACACCTGAAGCTCTGATTACCACTTGATGGGAACGGGGATCCCGATCTTCCTACAGGTTCTGATAACTACGATTTGGGCGAGGTCGCGACACAAATCGATCCGGCTTCCGAACGGCACGTTCCGAACCCCGCAATCGCAGCACCACGTCCTCTATGGTTATCACTCGCGATGAACACGAGTGACCTCGCCGAGAAGGCTAATCCCTGCCTGCGAATCGAAAACACAAGCAAGAACGAGAGAGAAAACAACCAAATTGCAAATCTGAATTGAATCTCACGAAGTTGGGGTCTCACAAACCGATGTACGGCGACTCTGTTCTTGACAGAAATTATCTAAGCAAAACCCGAACCCTAAACATGGGGTGGCGGCTGTAAATAAAGGCAGAGGGACGTCGACATCCCTACTGGACGCGCCCCTATTGGGCTCAACACGATACAAAGCCGATCCGGCCCAAAAACGGTGTCGCAGCACCCTGACAGATTCTGGACTGTCCATTGTTTCGACTATTCCTGTTGACTCCGAAGGAATTTGGACATGGGACCGGTCCCATTGGAAAGGTGGTCTCGTCCTCTTTCCATCCATATGTAGTTCGTCAAAAACGGAGGTCGTATGCGACCTGGGCGTCCGTTTTAATGCAGGCTGCTCCTGGACTCCGAGTTGGACTCGACGTCGACGTGGGTTGGGCCTCCGACTTGGTTTGCACGTCCTTGGCCGACTCCTAGCTGTTCTCCAGGCCCTCCTCTGTCCTCTCCATGGTTCCTAATCACAATATAATCATTAGGTAGCAATCTATTCTCTATAGTAGCATATTAACTCGTAATTAAGAACAAGCTCACCTGTTGATTCAATTGTCGTGCACGAGCTCTAGTAATTGGACCTTCAATATCAGTAGCGGAAGAATGATTGTGTGTATCCATGGGTGCGATGTCCTCATCATGAATCAATTGAATTCCTTGCTTAATCGGTGTTTCAATGTTGCTTTATTGTTGATTCATGGTTTTTACTCATATTTTTGAGATCATGTAATCCTTGGAGTTATCACTTTGGATCATTGGGAAAAAGTATGGAATTAATCGAGCAAGATTTGAATGGATGGAAGGATTTCTTCAGAAAATATTCAACAAAATTCAGAGCTTCAGTTTTAATATCTGGCGGTCAGACCGCAAAGGTCACGGTCAGACCGCTGGACAAGAACAGAGGGCATACCCCTCTGAGTGACCCTCACGGTCAGACCGTGAGTCGGGGGGTCTGACCGCTGCGTGCCTATGCAAAAGAAGAGTCCTCTAGTTCGTTCCCGTGGTCAGACCGCGATCCCCACGGTTAGACCGCCAGGGGCGCACTGCTGCGGGTCCATCTCCTTTTGTGCCTTATCTTCCTCTCCACATACCCCTTTCCTCTCCACTCTTTCCAAACACGAGAAACACACCTCAAAGCTCTCTCTCTCACGTGAAAAGGACCTCCATCAAGGGAGCCTCATCCTCATCGTTCCCGGTCCGACCGAGAGCGTCCCCGGTCTCACCGAAGGCTCCTCCACCATGTTTAGTCGGTATTTTTCTTGATCCAATTCGTTTCACCATGGATTTCTCTCTGAGGTTCATTATGACATGAAGTTGGGGATTCAAGTCTCAACCATGGATTTCTTGATTAATTGGCATGTATTGGTTTCTTATGCTCTATACTACATATGCTCTACGTTTGGTTGGCTGATTCCATCAGTTTATACATGAATCTGAGGATTAAATTTCGAGTTCACTGTTCTGTGAACAGTACCCACGGTCTGACCTCCAGGGTCCCGGTCAGACCGCCAGGGGCAGACAGAAGACGATTCATTTCCTATACAGTGTATTCACAACATGATCAATTCTATCACATATCTACCCTATTTTTTCTGTGACATAGAAGAAAAGCAAAAGTGAATTCTAGCTATCGGTGTTCATAATGAATGATGATTATGACTCACATATACATCATTCTTAGTCGCAACCCCGTCCGATAAAATCGTACGGTTGCTCATCCAGGATCATTCGGGGGGCCGCTTGCCGAAACAAGTGACTTTACAGTACAATAATTAACAAGGACTCGCATAAATGACTTAAAGATACATTAATTCTGGTTATGTTATAACTGATTTCAGAAGTTTTGGAAGTGCGGAAACGTAGTTTTGATAACAAACACGTGGATTTCAGCGGAAGCAAAAATCTAACACTCGGCGCCTCGATCAAACACCCCAGCCCGATGGTGTTTAATCTCCCTGGGAGGGAGAAGCGGGGACCCACTCGAAGGTCCACTCCGAGGGCGTCTCCTCTTCCCAACCACCCTGGCTAAAGTCAGCACTAATACCTGCAAAACAACAATCAACAAACCGTGAGCGACTGACGCTCAGCAAGACTTATCCGTCAATAGACCTTCTAAGGTCGACTCCTAAAATGCTGGAATATTGGTGGCAGCTGGTAGGTATTTGCAAAAGTCAGCACTACTAATGGTTTTTCAGTATTTTAGCCAAGTTATCAGAATAGCTAATGTAATTCTACTAAGTGTGACAGCAACTAAGCAAACAAGTGCAATACAACAGTTCTGAAATTTATTCTCAAATCTCCAATCACAATTCCTGCTATCACATTTTATAGTGTCGCCACGGCAGAAAGGAGCAAGTGGTACTCAATACCGCGAGGGACGGCAATTATAATTGATTTTACATCCTGCAGGAGAAACCCGAATAACACGACACGTGCGCACTCCACGAGTCTCACGTGGCCACCTTTCACTGCATCGCGACAGTGTCGGCCCGACTGCCATCTCTCCAAGGACATGGTCCTCCAGGCAACGCCCTGCGTCCCTGTACGGCCCCATGCCTTTCCCACTAACACATACCCAAGAAACAAAAATGCGAAATCATCCACCATACTGGTCCGTTCACCCGGAAAAAGAGATGGCTGGTCGTCCAATCACTGCGCAATGAGCTACGTCGGTTTCCTGGGTCCCATATGCCAGTATGTATTCGGTACACAACTCAAACTTGACCAATGCAACCGCACCCGACACTGTGCTCAAATTTTATTCACACAATGTTGGGTCCTGACTTCCTCAAATACTCCTATAAATAATCCCCTGAGTAGTCTCCATACCACTCAATTCCCTTCGTTGCCCTATTAGTAAGCATAGCACTAACGTACTGGCTCTAACAGGACAACCCGTAGGAGATCCTACAAGTCATGCAACTAAGTTTCCACACAAGCCTCGAAACTTAATGCACAACAAAACCTACATACACCGTGAGAAAGCAAAACTTTAAACATAGGTATGCACCCGGGGCTTGCCTCGGTTCGGGGAGAAGTTAGCACAGTCGATGGCGGGGTCGGCAGCGGGGAAATCCTCCTCAGCCTCGGTGGCTGTCGCAACCCCGTCCGATAAAATCGTACGGTTGCTCATCCAGGATCATTCGGGGGGGCCGCTTGCCGAAACAAGTGACTTTGCAGTACAATAATTAACAAGGACTCGCATAAATGACTTGAAGATGCATTAATTCAGGTTATATTACAACTGATTTCAGAAGTTTTGGAAGTACGGAAACGTAGTTTTGATAACAAACACGTGGATTTCAGCGGAAGCAAAAATCTAACACTCGACGCCTTGATTAAACACCCCAGCCCGATGGTGTTTAATCTCCACGGTAGGGAGAAGCGGGGACCCACTCGAAGGTCCACTCCGAGGGCGTCTCCTCTTCCCAACCACCCTGGCTACAGTCAGCACTATTACCTGCAAAACAAGCAAATCAACAAACCGTGAGCGACTGACGCTCAGCAAGACTTACCCGTCAATAGGCCTTCTAAGGCCGACTCCTAAAATGCTGGAATATTGGTGGCAGCTGGTAGGTATTTGCAAACGACAGCACTACTAATGGTTTTTCAGTATTTTAGCCAAGTTATCAAATAGCTAATGAAATTTTTACTAAGTGAGGCAGCAACTAAGCAAACAAGTGCAATACATCAGTTCTGAAATTTATTCTCAAATCTCCAATCACAATTCCTGCTATCACATTTTTATAGTGTCGCCACGGCAGAAAGGAGCAAGTGGTACTCAATACCGCGAGGGACGGCAATTATAATTGATTTTACATCCTGCAGGAGAAACCCGAATAACACGACATGTGCGCACTCCACGAGTCGCACGTGGCCACCTTTCACTGCATCGCGACAGTGTCGGCCCGACTGCCATCTCTCCAAGGACATGGTCCTCCAGGCAACGCCCTGCGTCCCTGTACGGCCCCAAGCCTTTCCCACTAACACATACCCAAGAAACAAAAATGCGAAATCATCCACCATACTGGTCCGTTCACCCGGAAAAAGAGATGGCTGGTCGTCCAATCACTGCGCAATGAGCTACGTCGGTTTCCTGGGTCCCATATACCAGTATGTATTCGGTACACAACTCAAACTTGACCAATGCAACCGCACCCGACACTGTGCTCAATTTTTATTCACACAATGTTGGGTCCTGACTTCCTCAACTACTCCTATAAATAATCCCCTGAGTAGTCTCCATACCACTCAATTCCCTTCGTTGCCCTATTAGTAAGCATAGCACTAACGTACTGGCTCTAACAGGACAACCCGTAGGAGATCCTACAAGTCATGCAACTAAGTTTCCACACAAGCCTCGAAACTTAATGCACAACAAAACCTACATACACCGTGAGAAAGCAAAACTTTAAACATAGGTATGCACCCGGGGCTTGCCTCGGTTCGGGGAGAAGTTAGCACAGTCGATGGCGGGGTCGGCAGCGGGGAAATCCTCCTCAGCCTCGGTGGCTGTCGCAACCCCGTCCGATAAAATCGTACGGTTGCTCATCCAGGATCATTCGGGGGGGCCGCTTGCCGAAACAAGTGACTTTGCAGTACAATAATTAACAAGGACTCGCATAAATGACTTGAAGATGCATTAATTCAGGTTATATTACAACTGATTTCAGAAGTTTTGGAAGTACGGAAACGTAGTTTTGATAACAAACACGTGGATTTCAGCGGAAGCAAAAATCTAACACTCGACGCCTTGATTAAACACCCCAGCCCGATGGTGTTTAATCTCCACGGTAGGGAGAAGCGGGGACCCACTCGAAGGTCCACTCCGAGGGCGTCTCCTCTTCCCAACCACCCTGGCTACAGTCAGCACTATTACCTGCAAAACAAGCAAATCAACAAACCGTGAGCGACTGACGCTCAGCAAGACTTACCCGTCAATAGGCCTTCTAAGGCCGACTCCTAAAATGCTGGAATATTGGTGGCAGCTGGTAGGTATTTGCAAACGACAGCACTACTAATGGTTTTTCAGTATTTTAGCCAAGTTATCAAATAGCTAATGAAATTTTACTAAGTGAGGCAGCAACTAAGCAAACAAGTGCAATACATCAGTTCTGAAATTTATTCTCAAATCTCCAATCACAATTCCTGCTATCACATTTTTATAGTGTCGCCACGGCAGAAAGGAGCAAGTGGTACTCAATACCGCGAGGGACGGCAATTATAATTGATTTTACATCCTGCAGGAGAAACCCGAATAACACGACATGTGCGCACTCCACGAGTCGCACGTGGCCACCTTTCACTGCATCGCGACAGTGTCGGCCCGACTGCCATCTCTCCAAGGACATGGTCCTCCAGGCAACGCCCTGCGTCCCTGTACGGCCCCAAGCCTTTCCCACTAACACATACCCAAGAAACAAAAATGCGAAATCATCCACCATACTGGTCCGTTCACCCGGAAAAAGAGATGGCTGGTCGTCCAATCACTGCGCAATGAGCTACGTCGGTTTCCTGGGTCCCATATACCAGTATGTATTCGGTACACAACTCAAACTTGACCAATGCAACCGCACCCGACACTGTGCTCAATTTTTATTCACACAGTGTTGGGTCCTGACTTCCTCAACTACTCCTATAAATAATCCCCTGAGTAGTCTCCATACCACTCAATTCCCTTCGTTGCCCTATTAGTAAGCATAGCACTAACGTACTGGCTCTAACAGGACAACCCGTAGGAGATCCTACAAGTCATGCAACTAAGTTTCCACACAAGCCTCGAAACTTAATGCACAACAAAACCTACATACACAGTGAGAAAGCAAAACTTTAAACATAGGTATGCACCGGGGCTTGCCTCGGTTCGGGGAGAAGTTAGCACGGTCGACGGCGGGGTCGGCAGCGGGGAAGTCCTCCTCAGCCTCAGTGGCCGTCTGCAGCTCGGTTCCTATATGAAGATGCAAGGAAAATCTTGTATTAACAGATGAGTGAAGTTGCATGAATTTCTCTCTAACAACTTTAGTGTGTTGCTTCGGTAGACGGGACTAGCTAGACTTGTCGGACGGCAAAGATTACCAGAGGGTTGTCGGTGGAAAAGAACAACAACGGAGACTGGTCGTCGGAAAAATGATGTCGACGCGCCGCTACTTCTGCAATAATGCGGAAGATTAGGGCGGCGGTTAGAGGCGATAACGGCTGATGAGGGAAGCGACGGCAGGGCATGGGTTACCGAGCTCACCTGAGCACGAGAGAAGCTTGCTCTGCTTCGGGCCCTGCGGAGCTCTTCGGCGGTAAAGGCGGAAGGCAGAAGAGACGAGAGCAAAGAGACGAGCGAGCAGAAGGAGCAAATGAGCACGCCGAGTGAAGTGTTTCGTCTCTGGAAAATATCAGCCTCCGTTCCTTTTGTCTCTCCAGGGCGACGCAAGTTGGCGCGGCGGCAGCGTACTGCAGCGCATGGGCGCCGGGCGTGCGCGTCCCATCACGAAGACTTTCGGCGCGGTGGCAGCACTGCTGTGTACGGCCAGGCGCTTTTACGGTTGGGGAGATGGCCGGCAGCATTAAAGGCGTGGCCGCTTCGAGCTCGGTCCGACGAGTTTGTCCGACCTCGGAGTCGAGCGAGGCGGAGCGAGAGCGGCTTGTCCGACCTCGGGTTCGAGCGAGGCGGAACAAAAAGGCTTGTCCGACCTCGGGGTCGAGCGAGGCGGAGCGAACGGCTTGTCCGACCTCGGGGTCGAGTGAAGCGGAGAGTGATGACGACGGGTCGGGCGAGACGGAAAATAATGTCCGACCGCTGGGGGTCGGAGTCGGGCGAATCGCGAAAATCATCCGACCTCTGGGTCGGAGGTCGGGCGAAACGTAAAAGTCATCCGACCTCTGGGTCGGAGGTCGGGCGAAACGGAAAATTTCCAAACGACGGGGTCGGGAAGACATGGAAACGAACAGAGGAGACCGGACGGCACTCATCCCTGCTCGGAGCGGAGCAAGGCCGGCGGTGCACGGACGAAAGAAGAGAGAAGCAGAAGGACAATAAAGATTGGATTTCAAATTAAATTTTTGAATTTAAGTTCTGTTGATTAGATTCTACGATGTCATTAACTTGGGTTTTGAGATTTTTATCAAACACAATAAGCCTTTATTGACAAAAGATTTAGCGAGAATTTAGTTCGGGATGTTACAGCCCTTCCCCCTTAAGAAAATCTCGTCCCGAGATTTCGAGAAAACGTTGCAAGGGGGGGAATCGATGACTATTTCGTGACCGATGCCATGAATTCCGGGAACTGTGAATGAAGAAATTCTTCACTTTCCCAGGTAGCCTCATCTTCCGAATGATTTGTCCACTGCACCTTGAAGAAAGTTTTGGTTCTCCGACGAGTTACGCGATCCTTCCGATCAAGTATCTTCATCGGTATCTCCGGATATGTGAGGTCTTCTTGGATTACTTCAACATCCGGGATGACCACTTGTTCAGGCGGCTTCAAACACTTCCGGAGCTGAGAGACATGGAAGATGTTATGAATTCCCGACATATGAGAGGGCAGCTCCAATCGATATGCTACTGGACCACATCGCTCGATGATTTTGAAAGGTCCAATGAACCTTGGAGCTAACTTGCCCTTAATGCCAAAGCGTTGGACACCTTTTGTTGGTGACACACGAAGATAGACGTGATCACCCACTTCAAAAGTTAACGGTCGACGCCTTTTGTCGGCATAACTTTTCTGCCGGGACCTTGCAGCTCGCAAATTTTCTTGAATAGCCCTCACTTTCTCTTCAGCTTGAGTTACTAAATCTGGTCCAAAAACTACTCTTTCTCCTGCCTCAGACCAGTTTAAAGGCGTGCGACATGGCTGACCATACAACGCCTCGAACGGAGACATCTTGATGCTCTCTTGATAGCTATTGTTGTACGAAAATTCAGCCAAAGGTAAGCACTCTTCCCAACTCTTCCCATGGGTCAGCACAGATGCGCGAAGCATATCTTCCAGAACTTGATTCACACGCTCTGTTTGACCATCGGTTTGGGGGTGATAAGCTGAACCCTGAATTAACTTAGTACCAAGTGCTTCATGAAATTGTTCCCAGAAACGGTTCACAAACTGGGTACCCCGATCAGAAATGATGGTCTTTGGAACACCATGGAGGCACATGATACGAGAGATATAAAGCTCCGCGTATTTCCTCGCATTATAATGGGTGTTCACCAGGATGAAATGAACAGATTTGGTGAGTCGATCTACTACGACCCAAATAGAATCGTGCTTCTGGGCAGTGAGGGGAAGACCGACGATGAAGTCCATACTAATGTCCTCCCATTTCCATGATGGCACACTGAGAGGCTGCAACGGACCAGCACTCTTCAGATGATCTGCTTTGACCTGGCGACATGTGTTGCACTCAGCGACATATCGGGCGACTTCGCGCTTCATTCGAGTCCACCAAAATTTCCTTCGCAGGTCTTGGTACATCTTATTGCTACCTGGATGGATAGCATACTTGGAGAGGTGAGCCTCATCCATAATTTTCTTCCGCAGCTCAAAATCCTTTGGTACGACCAGACGGTTGTTGAACCATAGAACACCTTCCTCGTCAAGGCGGAAACACTTCATTTTGTTACTGCCTATTTGAGCGCGGATCTTTTCCATGCCCTCATCAACCTTTTGTGCAGTCACAATTTCCTCACGGAGGGTAGGAATAAGAGCCAAGTTGTATAAAGCTCCGTGGGGAACGACACGAAGGCTTGGCTCATCTGGGTTGCAACATGGGGCAATGGAATTTGCCTGAGAAATGATGAGATTGCAGCAAGCTTTGCGACTTAGGGCATCAGCCACGACATTCGCCTTGCCCGGATGGTAATGGATTTCCAATTCATAGTCTTTGATCAATTCCATCCACCTTCTTTGCCTCATATTCAGATCATCTTGAGAAAAAATATACTTCAAGCTTTTGTGATCCGTGTACAAGTGTACGAGATTCCCAAGAAGATAATGCCTCCAGATTTTTAAGGCAAACACCACTGCGGCGAGTTCCAAATCATGAGTGGGGTAATTCAACTCATGACGTCGCAGCTGTCTTGATCCATAGGCAATGACGTGACCGTCTTGCATCAATACACATCCCAGGCCCGTGCCAGAAGCATCACAGTAAACATCAAACGGTTTGGTGATGTCCGGTTGAGCCAAAACTGGAGCGGTGGTTAAGTGTTTCTTGAGAGTTCGAAAAGCCTCATCACAAGAATCGCTCCAATAGAAAGCGACCCCTTTGTGAAGCAGTTCCGTCATGGGCTTGGAGATCTTCGAAAAATTTGGAACGAAGCGTCGATAGTATCCAGCAAGCCCAAGGAAACTGCGAACATCTTTGACGCACTTTGGGGGCTTCCAGTCAAGCACATCTTTCACCTTGCTTGGGTCAACAGAGATACCTTCGACGGAAATCACATGACCAAGGAACTGTACTTCTTTCAACCAAAAGTCACATTTGCTGAATTTGGCGTACAGCTTATGTTCCCTCAGCCTCTGGAGAACAATACGAAGATGTTTCGCATGCTCTTCCTCCGACTTGGAATAAATAAGGATGTTGTCGATGAAGACCACGACGAATTTGTCCAACTCGGGCATGAAAACGGAATTCATTAGATACATGAAGTGGGCTGGAGCATTGGTCAAACCGAAGGACATGACAAGGTACTCATAGAGACCATACCTTGTGGAAAAGGCAGTCTTAGGAATGTCCTCAGGACGGATCTTTATCTGATGATACCCCGAGCGCAGATCTACTTTAGAGAAGACCTTGGCGCCCACAAGTTGATCGAATAAAATATCAATGCGCGGCAAAGGATATTTATTCTTGATAGTGACCGCATTCAATGGCCGGTAATCAACACAAAGCCTCAGGGTCTCATCCTTCTTCTTCACAAATATGGCGGGACAGCCCCATGGAGATGAACTAGGCCGAATAAATCCCTTGTCCAGTAGCTCCTTTAACTGGATTTTTAATTCTGCCAACTCATTTGGAGCCATCCTATACGGCCTTCGGGAGATAGGAGCTGTACCGGGTTGAAGTTCAATCTTGAACTCAACATCACGATCGGGTGGCAGTCCCGGTAAATCATCCGAAAATACATCGGGAAATTCACACACGACCGGAATATCTTCAAGCTTCTTTCCGGAGACATGATGAAGGCTCCCGGAATTTGGGGTGGGTGGTGTGACTTGAAAAGATATGGAACCGTGCACCGGAGAGTCTAGTTGGATTTTTCGTGGCGAGATATGCAGCACGGCTCTATGGTACACCATCCAACCCATTCCTAGTATTATATCTATGCCATGGTGGTCAAGAACGATGAATTGGGACTTAAAGATTTTTCCTCCCAATTTTAATGATACTTGCTGGACTTTTAGTGTAGTTGTTATTTTTCCGGCGGGTGATGTGATAAGATAGGGTGTTTTAGTGATGATGGTGCGGAGGTTGCACCTTTGGACACATGCCCTACTAATGAAGTTGTGGGTTGCACCCGAATCGAAAAGGACGAACACAGAATTTTTCTGAATTGAGAACATACCCGCAAGGACTTGTTCTCCTTCTTGAATTTCCTCGACCGTGGTGTGGTTAACAAGGCCCTGCTTCTGTCCATTTCCAGCAGGTTGAGAGCGGGAATTGTTGTCGCTGCGGGGGTTGCTCTGCTGGACATGGCCTTGCTGACGGGGAGGTTGCCGGCAATCCTTGGCGAAATGCCCAGGACGACCGCAGTTGTAACACGGCCTCGGCCCCGTGTTGCTGTACGGCTGCGGCGGGTGAGAAGTTGAAGCCGACTGTCTGGAACTTCCGGCTTGAGAACCCGTTTGCTGGCCTTGACGCGCTACGGGCCGCTGCTGGAATGACGGCCGAAAATTTCCACCCGGTGGCACCGGAGCTTTGTACCTCTGGCCCGTAGGAGACGTAATGGCTAGACGATACCTCTGGGGCTGCTGATTCCCAGGGGGGCCTCCAGCTGGCTGCTTGCGCTTCTTCTCTTCTTGATGGGCGCGAATGGCATCCTCTTGGACAATGGCAGCGCTCACCAATGCGTTGAAATTGGCGCTGTTGTGGAGGGCTAGGCGATCACGTAACTTGGAGTTTAGGCCCTTCATGAAACAGCTCCTTTTCTTGGGGTCCGTGTCCACGTGGTGCCCAGCGTACTGCGCCAGGTAGTTAAACTTGCGCGAGTACTCGTGGACACTCATGTGGCCTTGGCGCAGCTCTTCAAATTCTCTCGCCTTGCGCTGTATGAGGCCCTCAGGAATATGATGTGCTCTGAAAGCGTCCCGGAACTCTGCCCATTGCACTTGGTGTCCATCGGGAAGAGAGGCAGTGTAATTAAACCACCACGCTCTCGCCGGTCCGCGGAGTTGCTGAGCCGCGAAGAGAGTCTTCTGATGCTCGGTGCAGTGAAGGAGCTCAAACTTGGACTCGATGGTGCGCAGCCAATTATCGGCGTCCAATGGGTCAGCTGCATCCGCGAAGGTTGGCGGATGGACGGCCGAGAAATCCCCATAGGAGCTCTCTGGCGGGGGTGCCTGTGCACGCTGACGACCACCCTGCCGATTCTGCTCGATCAGAACCTGCATGAGCTGCTGTTGGGTAGCCAGGAATTGTTCCCACATCCTTGGAGGTGGGGGCGGCGGTGGAGGAAGATTGGAGCCACTAGCCTGGTCCTGTCCGCTTGATCCGCGAGTTCGTCCTGCCATCTGTGTAAGAAAGTTGAACAATTAGCCCTCATTTCCAAAATGATAGGCGCAAGTCCTACACTACAACTCATTTCTCGACCAAATGAGGAATAATGTGCAAGACCTAAAATGGAAAGAATCAATCGAAGATGGGATTTCCAGAACAACAACAGGTTTCTGTCCTGCTATGGTAGCAGAGAGGAAAACACATTTTTCCTGAAGTGGGGGGGTTGGAAACACAAGATTTCCCAACTACAAAGTCGTAGATATTTTTCACACCCTTCCAAATTGTGCCCATTCACATTTTTAGAATAACAGGCGCGAACTACAAGCTTTGGAAAATGACTCATTGCTGAAATCCCGGCTTGGTTGATTTCAGTCCAGAGAGGTGTTCACCGGAAGGTCCGATCCCACATCGGAATGCCCGGTGACCAAAAAGAGAATTCCAGAGGGAGTGTCTTCGGACTGTCCGGCCCTGCACCGGATGGTCCGATGTCCTTTCCAGAACAGAGGGGCACCTTCTGATGGGAACGGGGATCCCGATCTTCCTACAGGTTCTGATAACTACGATTTGGGCGAGGTCGCGACACAAATCGATCCGGCTTCCGAACGGCACGTTCCGAACCCCGCAATCGCAGCACCACGTCCTCTATGGTTATCACTCGCGATGAACACGAGTGACCTCGCCGAGAAGGCTATCCTTGCCTGCGAATCGAAAACACAAGCAAGAACGAGAGAGAAAACAACCAAATTGCAAATCTGAATTGAATCTCACGAAGTTGGGGTCTCACAAACCGTTGTACGGCGACTCTGTTCTTGACAGAAATTATCTAAGCAAAACCCGAACCCTAAACATGGGGTGGCGGCTGTAAATAAAGGCAGAGGGACGTCGACATCCCTACTGGACGCGCCCCTATTGGGCTCAACACGATACAAAGCCGATCCGGCCCAAAAACGGTGTCGCAGCACCCTGACAGATTCTGGACTGTCCATTGTTTCGACTATTCCTGTTGACTCCGAAGGAATTTGGACATGGGACCGGTCCCATTGGAAAGGTGGTCTCGTCCTCTTTCCATCCATATGTAGTTCGTCAAAAACGGAGGTCGTATGCGACCTGGGCGTCCGTTTTAATGCAGGCTGCTCCTGGACTCCGAGTTGGACTCGACGTCGACGTGGGTTGGGCCTCCGACTTGGTTTGCACGTCCTTGGCCGACTCCTAGCTGTTCTCCAGGCCCTCCTCTGTCCTCTCCATGGTTCCTAATCACAATATAATCATTAGGTAGCAATCTATTCTCTATAGTAGCATATAAACTCGTAATTAAGAACAAGCTCACCTGTTGATTCAATTGTCGTGCACGAGCTCTAGTAATTGGACCTTCAATATCAGTAGCGGAAGAATGATTGTGTGTATCCATGGGTGCGATGTCCTCATCATCCTCCCCCTCTTGAAGCGGAGTTGTCCCCAACTCAAGCTCATCTTCTTCTCCCAAGTATGGCCGTAAATCTGAAATGTTAAAGGAGGGACTAACCCCGAACTCGGGAGGCAACTCAAGCACATATGCATTATCATTTATCTTCTCTAAAATCTTAAAAGGACCAGCAGCTCGTTGCATCAATTTAGACTTTCTCAATTCAGGAAATCTATCTTTTCTCAAATGCAACCAAACAAAATCGCCTGGTTCAAGTTTTAGTTCTTTTCTACCTTTGCTACCAGCAATCCTATATTTTTCATTCATTTTTTCAATGTTTTCTTTAGTTTGAGCATGTAACTTTAGAATAAAATCAGCACGCTCCTTAGCATCATTATTAACTCTCTCACTAGTAGGCAAAGGCAAAATATCAATTGGAGCACGAGGGTTGAAACCATACACTACCTGGAAGGGACTTACCTTGGTAGTAGAGTGTTCCGCTCGATTGTAGGCGAACTCAACATGCGGCAAACACTCCTCCCACATCGTCAAATTGTTCTTCAAAACAGCTCTCAACATTGTGGACAAGGTACGATTCACCACCTCCGTTTGGCCATCTGTTTGTGGGTGACAAGTTGTAGAAAATAGGAGTTTGGTACCCAACTTGTTCCACAAAGTGCGCCAAAAGTGACTCAAGAACTTCGCATCACGATCTGAAACAATAGTAGAAGGCATACCATGCAAACGAACTATCTCTTTGAAAAAGAGGTCAGCAATATGAGAAGCATCATCGGTTTTATGACATGGTATAAAGTGTGCCATCTTAGAAAAGCGATCCACAACAACAAAAACGCTATCCCTCCCCCTCTTAGTCCTAGGCAGTCCTAAAACAAAGTCCATAGAAATATCCGCCCAAGGAATCGAAGGAACAGGAAGAGGCATGTATAAACCATGTGGATTCAAACGAGACTTAGCTTTTTGACATGTCGTGCAGCGAGCCACAAAGCGCTCGACGTCTCGTCTCAATTTTGGCCAAAAGAAATGCATGGCCAAAACATCCTCCGTCTTCTTCGCTCCAAAGTGTCCCATCAAACCGCCTCCATGCGCCTCCTGCAACAACAAAAGACGAACGGCTCCAACTGGAATGCATAGGCGGTTAGCTCTAAACAAAAACCCATCTTTCAACACATATTTATTCCATGCACGGCCCTCACGACAATGCAACAAAACATCTTTAAAATCAGCATCTAAAGCATATTGTTCTTTAATGGATTCGAGGCCAAAAATGCGACAATCAAGTTGGGACAGCAAGGTGTAGCGCCTAGACAAAGCATCAGCAATAACATTATCCTTCCCCTTTTTGTGTTTGATGACATAAGAGAAAGATTCAATAAATTCAACCCACTTAGCATGTCTACGATTCAAATTTGTTTGACTACGAAGATGCTTAAGTGACTCATGATCAGAATGAATGACAAATTCTTTAGGCCATAAATAATGTTGCCACGATTCTAAAGAACGAAAAAGAGCATACAATTCTTTATCATACGTGGAGTAATTAAGAGCAGGGCCATTTAATTTCTCACTAAAGTAGGCAACAGGTTTACCTTCTTGCATCAAAACACCACCAATTCCAATTCCACTAGCATCACATTCGAGCTCAAAAGTCTTACCAAAATCTGGAAGTTGGAGCAACGGTGCGTGTGTAAGCTTGTCCTTCAAAAGTGTGAAGGACTCCTCTTGTGTTGGCCCCCAATGGAAAGCAACGGCCTTCTTTGTCAACTCGATCAACGGTGCAGCAATAGTACTGAATTCCTTGACAAAACGGCGATAAAATCCCGCTAAGCCAAGAAAACTCCGCACTTGTGTCACCGTTGTGGGTGTAGGCCAGCTCTGAATCGCCTCCACCTTAGCCTTATCAACTTCAATGCCCTGTGGAGTCACAACATAGCCAAGAAAAGATACTCGATCTGTGCAAAAGGTGCACTTGTCGAGGTTACCAAACAAACGTGCATCACGTAATGCAATAAAAACAGCACGCAAATGATCCATATGCTCAGCCATAGACTTGCTATAAATCAAGATATCATCAAAGTAAACCACCACAAATTTACCAATGAATGGACGTAAAACTTCGTTCATCAATCTCATGAAAGTACTAGGTGCATTAGTTAAACCAAAAGGCATGACTAACCACTCATACAAACCGAACTTAGTTTTAAAAGCAGTTTTCCATTCATCACCAAGTTTCATTCTAATTTGGTGGTAACCACTACGCAAGTCAATTTTTGTGAAAATTATAGCACCACACAACTCATCAAGCATGTCGTCTAGCCTAGGAATAGGGTGACGATACCGAATAGTAATATTGTTGATGGCTCTACAATCTACACACATGCGCCATGAACCATCTTTCTTAGGAACCAAAAGCACAGGAACAGCACAAGGACTAAGGCTCTCACGTACGTACCCGCGGTCCAAAAGGTCTTGGACTTGGCGCTGAATTTCCTTAGTCTCCTCGGGGTTGGTTCTGTACGCCGCACGGTTGGGCAAGCTTGCACCAGGAATCAGGTCAATCTGGTGCTCAATCCCTCGAATGGGTGGAAGGCCTGGAGGTAGCTCAGCAGGGAAAACATCTCGAAACTCCTGCAAAAGGTTAGTAACCGCAGGTGGCAATGTGCAAGGCAAATCATCCATTGAAAACAAAGCATCCTTACACAACAAAGCATAGCATATAGTAGTACCATCATAAATTTCAGCAAGGTCAGATTTTGTAGCAAGCATGACAGGAGCTTTTAAAGTTATTTCTTGCTGAATTTCAGATTTAACATGAGGTGGTTGTTTAGCCGTAGCAGCCCTCTCCCTATCAGATTCAATAATTTCAGTAGGCGTCATAGGTAACAAAGTAATTTTCTTTCCTTTGTGCATAAAAGTATACTTGTTACTACGACCATGGTGCAAAGCATCATTATCATGTTCCCAAGGACGACCCAATAAAAGAGAGCATGCTTGCATAGGAACAACATCACAATCCACAGAATCACTATAAGTACCAAGGGAGAAAGGGACTCGACAAGACTGTGTTACCTTAGCTTTCCCCGAATCATTCAACCATTGAATATGGTATGGATGTGGATGTGGACGAGTGGTCAAGCCTAGCTTCTTGACCAAATCTGAACTTACCAAGTTGTTGCAGCTGCCCCCGTCAATGATCACACGTGCTCGCCTATTCTTGATCACGAACTCAATCTGAAACAAGTTATGGCGTTGAATCTGATCAGGTTCACTCACCTGCGCATGGAGGACGCGCTGAACAACGATGGAGTGGTACACGGAGGCGTCGTGGTTGGCAAGGACAACGCTGTCGTCCGGAGATGGAGCGTCATCCTCCTCATTGTCTTCAACGTCGGATGTGCTCACATAGCCTCCATCATCAGTGGCGATGTACGCTCGTTTGCTTGGGCAGTCGCGCTGCATATGCCCAAGTCCAAGGCATCGATGGCACTGAATCTCAGTCGTGCGGCCCGTGGATGTAGTGGAAGCAGAACTCTTCACTGGACCCTGCACGGAAGATTTAGAAGAATCTGCAGGGCGTGTCGAAGGAGGTAGTGCCGCAGTGGAGGATCGCTTGCTTGCTGGTGGAGGAGGTACACGATAGCTTGAAGAAGTACGTGGCGCTCCCGTATTTGTCGTCGTACTGTGTGGCATGGGACGGCCACTTCGTGCCCTTGTCGGTTCCTGTCGTCCCTGCAATTCTTTTTCTGCAAGCATAGCAACATGGAACAACTCGTTGACAGTGTTAAAGCGTTTATAATCAACAATATCCTGAATATCACGCCTCAACCCCCCATAGAAACGAGCCACTTTATCCTCCATGTCCTCAACTACCCCACAACGCATCATGCCTTTTTGCAACTCAGCATAGTAATCCTGTACCGAATTGCTACCTTGATCTAAGCGCTGCAATTTGAGACGCATGTCTCGCTGAAAAGAAGGAGGAACAAAACGATCGCGCATAGCTGTTTTCAATTCATCCCAAGTGTCAGGTAGTTGTCCTACAGCAGCTAGACCAGTCCACCAAATAATAGCAAAGTCCTTAAACTCACTAGTAGCTTGTCGAACTCTATGTTGCTCAGGAACAAGGTGGGAACTAAATTTTTGCTCGACCGTCATCTCCCAATCAAGGTATGTTTCAGCATCATATAAACCAGCAAAGGAAGGTATGGAAAATTTTACCTTAGCAAACGGATCATCATGAGGACGATGCTGGTCGTAGTTGTTGTTGTTGTGTCCTCCCATACCTCGACGATTATGGCGAAGACGCCGTCGAAGTCGTGCATCCCGAGTTGCACGCTCATCAATGTTGCCATCGGCATCAAAGACAACGTCGTCATCGTCGTCGTTGTTGTTGCCGGCAGGTGCACGCCCCTCCAAGGCACCTAGTCGTGTAGAAATCGCAGCCAACTGAGTGGTGAGGTCCTGCAGAGCTGGGGCGATGTTCAGCTGCGTGATGTTCGTCCTCACAGCCTCGGCGATCTTCTCATCGATCGTCTCAAGCGCCGTGTTCATTGCCTCCTGCATTTGACCTTGACTGACGCACTCATTAAAGTCTGCGGGACTCTTAGGCTCTTTAGAACCTGACGAATGTTGGGAACCTGCCATGATGAGAGAAACAAAAAAAACAAAGAAGAAAACAGTAAAGGTTATCCCTATCAACTACTAGGTTATGTTAAGGTGGGGGCACTCCTTGACAGCAAAAGGAAGTTTCAAACCAAGTTCTTACAAGTGTCGAACACAAGGCAAAGATACCTGGAAGAAGTGATCCGGCGATTACGAGGGTCAAGAAGCAGGGCCGGTTCAGAAGATTATGTGGAGCTTGGAAGGCAATATGATTTGTCAGTGGAACATAAATCAAAAACAGATAGTAATACTGAATAAGTGTCCAAAGTATTGGTCCTAGTTGCCGGTCAGAGGTGTCCTATACAGTTATGGTACGTGGACAAAGATATGATGTAGGAAAACAGCAACAAAGATCAATAGTCAAAGGACAGAAGCACAAAGGAGCACTGAACAATCTTATCTTTTTTTGAATTTTTTACCACTGAACAAGAAGCACAAAGGATAGAAGCACACAAAATTTCACCTGAAACAGAGGTGTAGTGTGGTCTAGGGAAATTCAGGAACGTTCTTGAAAAACCCTCAAACAACTTAAACGATTTTTTTCTTTTTCTTCCTGATTTTTTTTTAATTTTTTTGACAACGCCAAACCGACTCCGTCGGTTTGGGATGTGGTCCAAAACTTGTCACGAATCTACTGTAAAAATTTCAGCTCAAACAGAGTACCGAGCGAAAAGTTATGCCCGTTTTACTGAAGGTATCTCAAGTCAGGGTTTGCACAAGGCACACTTCGGCAGATAGGTCGGTGGTGGTTAGGGCATACCCTATCCTCCCAACACCGATCACGGAAAGACACAGGGTCACAAACTTCCCTGGTATGCAGCAAGGAAGGATGATGCTGGGTGATCCACTATGATGCGGAAGATTAAACAGAGCACGCAACAAGGATGAAATCAAGGGTGGGACGGGTGGGATTTTTTTTGACTATTTTTTTTTTTAACAAGGATGGCGGAAGCAAGACAAACCGAAATAAAACACGATCTAAACCAGCAACAAAACACGACTAAGGACACGAATTCAACACTACGGACTCTGAATTGAAATATGCAAAGGCTAAACACGGTCTTGGACAGGATGTAATCTACAACTATAATTTTTTTGGCTTTTTATGGACTCTAGGATGATCGACAAAACAAATCTAGTAAAAACAAAGGCGAACCTGAGGGAACACCTGAAGCTCTGATTACCACTTGATGGGAACGGGGATCCCGATCTTCCTACAGGTTCTGATAACTACGATTTGGGCGAGGTCGCGACACAAATCGATCCGGCTTCCGAACGGCACGTTCCGAACCCCGCAATCGCAGCACCACGTCCTCTATGGTTATCACTCGCGATGAACACGAGTGACCTCGCCGAGAAGGCTATCCTTGCCTGCGAATCGAAAACACAAGCAAGAACGAGAGAGAAAACAACCAAATTGCAAATCTGAATTGAATCTCACGAAGTTGGGGTCTCACAAACCGTTGTACGGCGACTCTGTTCTTGACAGAAATTATCTAAGCAAAACCCGAACCCTAAACATGGGGTGGCGGCTGTAAATAAAGGCAGAGGGACGTCGACATCCCTACTGGACGCGCCCCTATTGGGCTCAACACGATACAAAGCCGATCCGGCCCAAAAACGGTGTCGCAGCACCCTGACAGATTCTGGACTGTCCATTGTTTCGACTATTCCTGTTGACTCCGAAGGAATTTGGACATGGGACCGGTCCCATTGGAAAGGTGGTCTCGTCCTCTTTCCATCCATATGTAGTTCGTCAAAAACGGAGGTCGTATGCGACCTGGGCGTCCGTTTTAATGCAGGCTGCTCCTGGACTCCGAGTTGGACTCGACGTCGACGTGGGTTGGGCCTCCGACTTGGTTTGCACGTCCTTGGCCGACTCCTAGCTGTTCTCCAGGCCCTCCTCTGTCCTCTCCATGGTTCCTAATCACAATATAATCATTAAGTAGCAATCTATTCTCTATAGTAGCATATAAACTCGTAATTAAGAACAAGCTCACCTGTTGATTCAATTGTCGTGCACGAGCTCTAGTAATTGGACCTTCAATATCAGTAGCGGAAGAATGATTGTGTGTATCCATGGGTGCGATGTCCTCATCACCTTCCCCCTTAAGAGGAGTCTGGAGAATGAATTTAGGAGATGAAATCCTACGAATTCTATAGGATTCTGGAGTGAGGAACAGGCTGAACACAGGAGGATGAAACTCTTAAGTCCTTCTTTCCTTAGTTAATTCACAGGTTCTTATCGGATTTACAGAGTTGAACTTTTTGGTTAGGTGAATTTTAGGACTCCTGCAGATTTTAAAGGATGCCACGGCCTATTCGTCCTCACCAAAAAGGAAAACCTTAATACGTTACCCTCGGTGGCACTACTCGTTCTCTCGAGACAAATCGTTTTCTACACGGTCTAACGATAGTCAGTGTACCTGCAGAAAAACACATCACAGAACAGGTATGCAATATGGCCATGATAGTCACGACTCATGGCAACCGGCGGCAACCAGTAACGCCTTGCCGTTAGCGGCCATGAAAAGCATCTCAAGCAAGATGGGTGAACCGGCAACGCGAACACCAAGCGACCGTGAATATTATCCCACGGCAGGACTACGTACCTTCGTTGTAGTTCGTTGGTGCGTCGTTACATAATAATAAACTTACAGGAAGGTAAAATGCATGAATGCACAGTTAGCTTGCCACCTTCATAACTCTAACCTCCACTAAGGGCTGTGCTACACCGTTCCTCACCGTAGCGCAATTTTTTGAAAACATGCCTCGTTAATTAGAGTACTAACCCCCAAATAGCTCTGATACCAGCTGTCGCAACCCCGTTCGATAAAATCGTACGGTTGCTCATCCAGGATCATTCGGGGGGGGCCGCTTGCCGAAACAAGTGACTTTGCAGTACAATAATTAACAAGGACTCGCATAAATGACTTGAAGATGCATTAATTCAGGTTATATTACAACTGATTTCAGAAGTTTTGGAAGTACGGAAACGTAGTTTTGATAACAAACACGTGGATTTCAGCGGAAGCAAAAATCTAACACTCGACGCCTTGATTAAACACCCCAGCCCGATGGTGTTTAATCTCCACGGTAGGGAGAAGCGGGGACCCACTCGAAGGTCCACTCCGAGGGCGTCTCCTCTTCCCAACCACCCTGGCTACAGTCAGCACTATTACCTGCAAAACAAGCAAATCAACAAACCGTGAGCGACTGACGCTCAGCAAGACTTACCCGTCAATAGGCCTTCTAAGGCCGACTCCTAAAATGCTGGAATATTGGTGGCAGCTGGTAGGTATTTGCAAACGACAGCACTACTAATGGTTTTTCAGTATTTTAGCCAAGTTATCAAATAGCTAATGAAATTTTTACTAAGTGAGGCAGCAACTAAGCAAACAAGTGCAATACATCAGTTCTGAAATTTATTCTCAAATCTCCAATCACAATTCCTGCTATCACATTTTTATAGTGTCGCCACGGCAGAAAGGAGCAAGTGGTACTCAATACCACGAGGGACGGCAATTATAATTGATTTTACATCCTGCAGGAGAAACCCGAATAACACGACACGTGCGCACTCCACGAGTCGCACGTGGCCACCTTTCACTGCATCGCGACAGTGTCGGCCCGACTGCCATCTCTCCAAGGACATGGTCCTCCAGGCAACGCCCTGCGTCCCTGTACGGCCCCAAGCCTTTCCCACTAACACATACCCAAGAAACAAAAATGCGAAATCATCCACCATACTGGTCCGTTCACCCGGAAAAAGAGATGGCTGGTCGTCCAATCACTGCGCAATGAGCTACGTCGGTTTCCTGGGTCCCATATACCAGTATGTATTCGGTACACAACTCAAACTTGACCAATGCAACCGCACCCGACACTGTGCTCAATTTTATTCACACAATGTTGGGTCCTGACTTCCTCAACTACTCCTATAAATAATCCCCTGAGTAGTCTCCATACCACTCAATTCCCTTCGTTGCCCTATTAGTAAGCATAGCACTAACGTACTGGCTCTAACAGGACAACCCGTAGGAGATCCTACAAGTCATGCAACTAAGTTTCCACACAAGCCTCGAAACTTAATGCACAACAAAACCTACATACACAGTGAGAAAGCAAAACTTTAAACATAGGTATGCACCGGGGCTTGCCTCGGTTCGGGGAGAAGTTAGCACGGTCGACGGCGGGGTCGGCAGCGGGGAAGTCCTCCTCAGCCTCAGTGGCCGTCTGCAGCTCGGTTCCTATATGAAGATGCAAGGAAATCTTGTATTAACAGATGAGTGAAGTTGCATGAATTTCTCTCTAACAACTTTAGTGTGTTGCTTCGGTAGACGGGACTAGCTAGACTGGTCGGACGGCAAAGATTACCAGAGGGTTGTCGGTGGAAAAGAACAACAACGGAGACTGGTCGTCGGAAAAATGATGTCGACGCGCCGCTACTTCTGCAATAATGCGGAAGATTAGGGCGGCGGTTAGAGGCGATAACGGCTGATGAGGGAAGCGACGGCAGGGCATGGGTTACCGAGCTCACCTGAGCACGAGAGAAGCTTGCTCTGCTTCGGGCCCTGCGGAGCTCTTCGGCGGTAAAGGCGGAAGGCAGAAGAGACGAGAGCAAAGAGACGAGCGCGCAGAAGGAGCAAATGAGCACGCCGAGTGAAGTGTTTCGTCTCTGGAAAATATCAGCCTCCGTTCCTTTTGTCTCTCCAGGGCGACGCAAGTTGGCGCGGCGGCAGCGTACTGCAGCGCATGGGCGCCGGGCGTGCGCGTCCCATCACGAAGACTTTCGGCGCGGTGGCAGCACTGCTGTGTACGGCCAGGCGCTTTTACAGTTGGGAAGATGGCCGACAGCATTAATGGCGTGGCTGCTTCGAGCTCGGTCCGATGAGTTTGTCCGACCTCGGGGTCGAGCGAGGCGGAGCGAACGCATTGTCCGACCTCGGGGTCGAGCGAGGCGGAGCGAGCTGACGAAAAATCGGCCGAGACGGAATGAGCGTCCGACCACTGGGGTCGGGGTCGGGCGAATCGGAAAATTTTCTCCGACCTCTGGGTCGGAGGTCGGGCGAAACGCAAAAGTCATCCGACCTCTGGGTCGGAGGTCGGGCGAATCGGAAAATTTCCCCGACCTCTGGGTCGGAGGTTGGGCGAATCGAATTCCCAAACGACGGGGTCGGGAAGACATGGAAACGAATAGAGGAGCGGCACCCGGGGGGGCAGGGACTCGGGCGGCGGCTTGCAGTGGGGAGAACTGTCACATCCCAAAAGTTGCAATCTTTTATCTTTTGATTTGAGCTCACTGATTCAATCATTTGAATTCGACTTTTTCCTATTTTGATTTTGGGTCAGGGTTTCGAGTTTTCGTCTTTTCGCAAAACCCTAATCGACTTTCAAGAAGCCTTTTGTTTTCTTAATAAAACTACCCCAATGTTTTTGCATAACAATTAGCTACACATTAAAATAGAATTTTGGAGATTTTATGAAAATTTTTGGTAAAGGTTTAAACCCCTTTAAAATTCCAAAAAGTTTGAACCTAATTGAAAATTCACAGACCTTTAGAAGCTGTTTCAGTGAACCTTCCTTTAATAAAAGTTGTTCCAAATAATTATCCTAGCCCAAACAAAAAGTTTCATAAATTTTTGAGCTCGGGAGATAGAGTTTTCAATCTAATCAAGAAGGAGGAATTGTAAAATCGATTTTGACAAAACCCTGACCGTGAACAGTACCCGCCCGACACCTTTGCCGCCCGCAGCGGCCACTGCCGTGGCTGGCAGCCCGGCCAGCCCGCCGGTGCCCTGCGCGCCTTAACTCCGTGGAGCAAGATCGGGGCAAAGATTTCCTCCTTCATTGCTCCATTTCCCCTCCCCCCTCCTCTCTCCTCTCTCTCCCTCTCTCTGGTGCGCCATTGTTTTGCTCTCTGCCGCACGGCATCGCCCAGCAGGAGCCACCGCCTCCCGCGCCCAATTGCCGGCCACCGCGCCCCTTCTCCAATCCGGTGTGCCACTGCTCTTCTCTCCCTCCCTTGGCTCCTCCTCCTCGAGTACAAAGCTCAAGCGCTAGCTCCCCCTCCCCTCCTTTCTTCCTCCTCTGTTCTGCCGCGCACCACAGAGCCACCACACCATTGCCGCCGAGCCACCCCCACTGTCGACGGCTCGACTCGGCCATTCCCTAGCCACGCCACCGTGCCAAGAAAGCTTCCCTCGGCTCACTGCTGCTCTCCACCCACTAGCCCCCACCGTTTGTGCCCTAATTTCACCGGAACACCGCCGCACTGCTCCTCGGCCGACAACAGCGCCGGCGGCCACCTCTTTTTAAATTCCGTCACCAAGGCAGCTCCATTCTTCGATTCCTTCAACTGGCTTGTTCCTTTCACCATGTTACATCTATTTGATAAGCTTTGGATCGCAGCTCATCACCGGTGAGGGAGATTCTCCCACGCCACCCGTCGGCCGCCATTGACAGAGCTTCTGGGCTCACGTCGACCACCACCCTGCCGCCTTTCCCGTGGCCCAAATCCCTTCCAAATCAGTTCCTTGAATCAAGGTGATGCTCCGCGATTGCTCAATCCCCCTCCCAACCTTCTTCTCCGGTGAATTTCCAATCGGAGCAACCGCCTCAGCCATTCCCCTGTTCTGATTACTGTTCCATTGAATTTCCTATTTTCCTTTTTATTAACCAGAAGATGCATAGTATGTAGAAAATCTTGGAGAAGTCTAAAAATGCCAAACCTAATTTTATTTGAATCCTTGATCAATGAGTTAATTTTCTGTTAAAGCACTTTTTCATAAATGTCCCTGGATTTCTTTTAATAATTCAATGTATTATTTCTGTTGTTGATTTTTAATTGAAGTTCCATAATGTTTCTAGGGTTGATTTTTGTACCATAATTTTATCTTGGCATGATGCATCTCCTGTATTTTTACCAGAATTTTTCATGAACATTGTGCATGCATGTCATTGATAAAATCCCCAAAACCCTAGATTAGTTACCTCTGTCTAAAGTACATTAGGAAAGTCGCCCAAAAGCCCAAGACCTTTAACAAAAACTTTACTTTAGATGCTCAGAAGTAGATCTATAAAGTTTCATGATTTTTACATAGGTTTTAGTGCTTGTTTCTGATTTTATAAGTTTGGAAAACAGAATGTTGTTCGATTTTTAGTAAATTCATAGAAGCTCAACTTGACCCCAAACCAGAGCCAAAAGTCTTAGTTTAGACCCTACTTTAAACTAAAAATGGTCCCATGCCTGTAACTTAACTTTGAATTTCACCGGAAAAGTCGTTACGACTTTTACGGCACCGTTACGGTATTCCCGATGTCGTAAACAGGCCACGACAGTCGGAGGGCTCGTGTTCCTGTCAACGCGAGTTAAAACCACTCAAACTTAGTCTCATAGTAACCCAAGCCACTTAGTAAAGCCTGTACATGTGATGTGTTTTGGGATTTTCCCGAAAACGACATTCGTGTGCCACCCGATATCGAAACCGGGAACCGGGAAACCCGTAACCGGAATCGGTAAAACTGTTTAGGTCATAACTTGAGCTGTAGAACTCCGAATGCCTTCGTTCTTTTTGCATTGTGTTCGTAGACTCAGTAGCTACCTCTCTGCATCATATCGCATCATTTGGGCATCATGGCATCATGGCATGCATCTCATACCGTCGCGTTTTTACTTTATAGCTTACGAACCGCCAGAGAGTGACGCGGGTGCTGCTACGGGAGAAGCACCAGAGGTTGACCAAGCTGCTGAGGAAGTCAACACCGCTGCTGTTCAAGGCAAGCACCTCATATTGCTACCCTAAGTAATTTACTTAATGATTAATATGAATGCTTACGTATAGGAATGCATAAAGTCGGGCATAGTGATAAAGTCGGGAAAACCTATTATTGTTGCATGTACCCCTCCTTGGTATTGAATACGTTACCTTGACAACCTGGGTAGAGTGTCTTGGTTTGAGTCGCGAAATGCTTAGCCATGCTTAGATAACACGGTAGAAGTCGAGTGGTAAGTCCCACTCGCACGTATAGGAACCACCTTGTTTACTTATGGACTTGTGGCGAGTTCATATGTTGGTAAAAATTGAAAAGTGTTAAAAGCTGAAATCTGGACGGTGGGATAGGAGTGCAGCAAGACATGGAGGTCTTGTGTGCCATAGGCCCCGTCTGGGTTGACCTAGGAACCGGCCGTGTTATTCTTGGCCTGAGCACTTTCCGTTCATACCACATGTCCGATATAATGGTAAGACAAGCTGAGTATCTCACTGCGTACCAACGTTTGGCCGATGACTGCACGGTGTGTCTAACGAGGGAGTCATGGGTGCCTGCGAGGCCGTGACACTCGACGAGGGACTCACGTGTGCCTGCGAGGCCGTGGTACTCGGCACCGTGTGGATTTTCCAACCGTGTGGGCACGAGTGTGAAAAAGGTTGACATGAGTACCCCCTTGTGTAACTTTAGCGGGTTGCATGAGCCGTATGGTCCTCAGTCGTGTGGGTACAGTTGGACTCCCCTGCAGGGTGTAAAATCGGTTCGAATCCGCCGCGGTCTCGGTTATGATCAAAGCTCAGTGTCCTTTGGATAATATCGTAGAGTTGTCTCATAACATGATGGAAATTGGGATATTGTTGATGGGATTGGAATATGGTTATTGGTTTCCATGGTTCGGATGGAACATGGATGTTGGCATATACATGAGTTATTGTTACATGGTACTTGGGGATTGGGTTTATTAGAAGTTCATGCCCGCAGAGTCTTTTACTTTATGCTTATTCACATTTGATTAGTTTCTGCTTTAAGCAATTGAGTCCGTTCCTATACCTTATTTACCTTGCTACAGCCTCATTGCATTATCCTTGGAGTCGGGAACTAATTCCCACAACAGGGTAAGACTTGCGAGTACCTTCGTACTCAACGTTGTTATTTAAGTTTTTGCAGGTGAGGATGAGTTGGTCTTCGGCTACTTTGTCCCCGCCGATGCCGGCGAGGGCGAGGCGTAGTCGAGACGTTCGAGTGACCGTGATTTACGATGTTCGTGGGCTGGGCATCGCAATCCTTTGCTGTTTCCTCATTGCAACCGCTGCGACTATCGTCTTCCTTAGAATCGCTTCCGCTCTTTGATTTCTTTTTAGTTTCAAGACTTATGATGAACCTTGGTATGTAAGAATATTTTAAATTAATGATATTAATTAATGTGACCTTTGTGATGAATCACCTGTGATGTTGCCGACGTGCTTGGATCTTGGGCATTGCTTGAGAAGCATGTCGGGGGACTGCCGGGTTTATATTCTCTTTTATCGGGTTGAGTTCTCGCATACCATGCGTGGGCCGCGAGTCAACTTGGTAAACTTGAATATAAATTGGTCGGGTCTCTCACAAGCGCTGGCATCAGAGCTAAGGTTCACAAATACACCCTAAAATTTTGCTTAGCAACACGGGGTGGGTAGTTGGGTCTTAAAAAAAAAAATCACTTAATTCAACTAAAAGTTGTAGTAGTAGTGCTGTTTTTAGGCCCTCACCTTTCTTAACTTGTTTTAGTTTTTAGAACTAGGAATGCACCCTGCATTGCTGCCCTCCTTGATAGATGGGACGTTAGAGTAGTCTAGCGGGTCTTGGCAGCCACCCATTTGTGTTAGGGCGCGTGTTTTGTCTAAACCCCTCCTTTCCTCTTCAAAATCGCCCATGTTAACGTTGTGTGTTTATTTTCAGTAGTGTTGTTGTGCTTGGGGAGAGTGTTTTATGCATCCGTGTGAGAATCGTTAGTACGGAGCATGTTTGCATCTCATTGCATGCATCGATCATCTCCTTGTTTGGTTTTGAGTTGTAAATTGCTAGTTGGGTTTTGATCATCTTTTGTTGACTGGTTTTTAGCAGCAAAAAGGAACAAGTTTGTTTCACCTTTGAAAAGACTTGTTCAACTTTCAAAACCTTTGCCGTTGTTTTGAGTTTCGTGTTCAGGATTAGTGAGCTCGTCCAATCTGAACATCGGTGTATGTTGGTCGGTACACCATGTCTGTCATCTTGTAGCAACAATTGCTGCCTTCGTATCACCGATAGTGTTCCAGCAAAACATACATTCCTGATTATGACACGTCCTTGTTGTCATAAAATGCATCGCCTTGTTATCCATCGACTCTCGTCCTACCAAAGTTCTTTTTGATTCTGGTGCATCTCATTCCTTTATTAGGCGAGAGTACGCCACACTGTATAATCTTAAAGATATTCCCTACCCGTACACCTTATCTCATAGAATCCCCCGGAGCCAAAATCCACGTAGACTCCATGGTTCCGACATCGTTGACCCCAGTCAGCGGTGTTACCTTTCAAGCCAATCTCTTACTCCTAGACCTTCAGGGTTAGATATTATTCTTGGGATGAATTGGATGATTTCCCACGATGCCGTCATCCACGTGGCTTCCAGAGTTGTTTCTCTGAAAGGCCCAACCGGCGATCGTTTTTCGCTACACCTTGAGGGTGATAATTCCGGGTTGTACCATTTGAAAGGTGCCACTAGTTCTGAGTTTTCCTCTATCCCTGTTGTGTGTGAATATCCGGATGTTTTCCCTGATGATTTGCCGGGTATGCCGCCCGACCGGGCTGTTGAGTTTGCCATCGAACTCGAACCAGGAACGGCTCCTATTTCAAAACGGCCGTATCCAATGTCTTCTGAGGAGTTAGCTGAAATGAAGAAGCAGTTGAAAGATCTCCTCGACAAGGGTTTTATTCGTCCAAGTTCTTCTCCTTGGGGTTGTCCCGCTATCTTTGTGAAGAAGAAAGACGGCACATTGCGCATGTGTGTCGATTATCGTCCCTTGAACGCCGTTACCATCAAAAACAAATATCCACTTCCGCGGATCGATATCCTTTTCGATCAGCTTTCTGGTGCTCGTTGTTTCTCCAAAATTGATTTGAGGCTGGGCTATCATCAAATAAAGATCAGAGAAGAGGACATTCCAAAAACTGCCTTTTCTACTCGTTACGGTTTGTACGAGTACCTCGTCATGTCCTTTGGTCTCACAAATGCCCCTGCCTACTTCATGTACTTGATGAACTCTATTTTCATGGAGGAACTCGATGTATGTGTGGTGATCTTCATCGATGATATTCTTGTTTTCTCCGAGACGGAAGCAGATCATGCTGTTCACCTCCGAATTGTACTCGGGAAGCTTCGTGAACACCGTCTTTATGCCAAATTCAGCAAGTGCGAATTCTGGCTGCACGAAGTTGCTTTTCTTGGGCACGTCATTTCTGAAAATGGTGTTGCCGTAGATCCCACCAAGGTGCAAGAAGTGCTTGATTGGTCTCCACCAACCAATGTGAAGGAAATCCGCAGTTTCCTTGGACTTGCGGGTTACTACCGTCGGTTTATCAAGGATTTCTCCAAGATTGCCAAGCCAAGGAGAAAAATTTCTGTGGTCCGCCCATTGCGAGCAAGCTTTCCAGACATTGAAGACATTACTTACTACAGCGCCCGTTCTTGCGCAACCTAACATCCACAAGAGCTTTGACGTCTTTTGTGACGCTTCTCGTGTTGGACTCGGATGTGTGCTTATGCAAGACGGGAGAGTCATTGCGTATGCTTCTCGCCAATTGAGGTCACATGAGGAGAGTTATCCTACTCATGATCTTGAGCTTGCCGCCGTTGTTCATGCTTTGAAAATCTGGCGACACTATCTCCTTGGCAAGACTTGCAATATCTATACCGATCACAAGAGCCTCAAATACATATTCACCCAAGCTGATTTGAATATGAGGCAAAGAAGATGGCTTGAGTTGATCAAGGACTACAAGCTAAAGGTGCATTATCACCCAGGCAAGGCTAACGTCGTGGCTGACGCGTTGAGTCGCAAAAGCCGTTGCAATTGCCTAATCGGGAAGACCCGAAATCGCTCCCTATGTGAGGATTTTCGGAAGCTTGGTCTACAAATGGTGGAAGAAGGTTTCCTTGCCAACCTTGAAATAAAATCCACACTTTTGGATCAGATCAAGGAAGCCCAGAAAAATGACAAAGGCATGGCTCGTATCCGGGAGAAAATAAAATCGGGTAAAGCCAGATGTTTTTCTCTCGATGAACAAGGCGTGTTATGGTTTGGAAAACGCCTTGTGGTGCCAAAAGTCGATGAGCTGAAGATGAAAGTTCTCAATGAAGCTCATGACTCCTTGCTATCCATACACCCAGGAAGCACAAAGATGTACCAAGACTTAAAGACCAAATTCTGGTGGACTCGCATGAAGCGGGAAATTGCTCAATACGTCTCCAAATGTGACGTATGTCAGCGGGTGAAAGCTATCCACTCAAAACCTGCAGGCACACTGCAACCATTGCCTATTCCATCATGGAAATGGGAGGATATTGGCATGGATTTCATTGTTGGTTTGCCTAGAACTTCGGGTGGTTACGATTCCATCTGGGTAATCGTTGACCGCTTGACAAAGTCTGCACATTTCCTTCCCGTCAAGACCACCTATTCTTTCAAGGAATATGCAGAGTTGTACCTCACTCGCATTGTGTGTCTTCATGGTGTTCCAAAGACAATTATTTCAGACCGAGGCACCCAGTTCGTCTCTCGGTTTTGGAAAAGCCTTCATCAAGCGTTGGACACCCAGCTTATTCATAGTTCGGCTTACCACCCGCAAACGGGAGGACAAACCGAACGGGTCAATCAAATTCTTGAGGACATGTTGAGAGCTTGTGTGCTAACCTATGGCAAGAGATGGGAGCTCTACGTACCTTTCGCGGAGTTCTCTTACAACAATAGCTACCAGGCTAGCCTCCAAATGTCCCCATTTGAAGCACTCTATGGAAGAAGTTGTAGAACCCCGTTGAATTGGTCTGAATCCGGGGAACGACCTTTCTTTGGTCCTGATTTGGTTCGCGATGCTGAAGCTCAAGTGCGCCAAATTCAGGAACATCTCCGAGTTGCTCAATCTCGCCAAAAGAGCTACGCCGATCGTCGTCGGGTAGAACTTTTCTTCAACGTTGGAGATTATGTTTACCTCAAAGTTTCCCCACTCCGAGGCACGAAAAGATTCCAGGTAAAAGGGAAGTTAGCCCCACGCTACATTGGTCCCTTCAAAATCCTTGCAAGACGTGGAAACGTGGCTTATGAGCTAGAGTTGCCATCCTCTCTTGGTAACGTCTACAATGTCTTCCACATCTCGCAATTGAAAAAGTGTCTCCGTGTTCCCACCGAGGCTATCTCCATGGAGCATGTCGAAGTCCGACCCGGCCTCTCTTATGTGGAGTATCCTCTACGCATCCTTGCGCGTTCGGAACGCAAATTGCGCAATCGTGCAATCCCGATGGTGAAGGTGCATTGGAGCAGACACACAGAAGAAGAAGCAACATGGGAACGTGAGGACAAAATGCGGGAGGACTACCCAGAGCTTTTCACAGAGCCGTAAGTCCCCTCGTTGTTCTCTTCACATTCGCTTCTTAGCATTCCTTATCGTTTATATTCCTTTCGCCACCCTACTTAAACTTTTAATCTCGGGACGAGATTCTTTTAAGGGGGGGTGGTCTGTCACATCCCAAAAGTTGCAATCTTTTATCTTTTGATTTGAGCTCACTGATTCAATCATTTGAATTCGACTTTTTCCTATTTTGATTTTGGGTCAGGGTTTCGAGTTTTCGTCTTTTCGCAAAACCCTAATCGACTTTCAAGAAGCCTTTTGTTTTCTTAATAAAACTACCCCAATGTTTTTGCATAACAATTAGCTACACATTAAAATAGAATTTTGGAGATTTTATGAAAATTTTTGGTAAAGGTTTAAACCCCTTTAAAATTCCAAAAAGTTTGAACCTAATTGAAAATTCACAGACCTTTAGAGGCTGTTTCAGTGAACCTTCCTTTAATAAAAGTTGTTCCAAATAATTATCCTAGCCCACACAAAAAGTTTCATAAATTTTTGAGCTCGGGAGATAGAGTTTTCAGTCTAATCAAGAAGGAGGAATTGTAAAATCGATTTTGACAAAACCCTGACCGTGAACAGTACCCGCCCGACACCTTTGCCGCCCGCAGCGGCCACTGCCGTGGCTGGCAGCCCGGCCGGCCCGCCGGTGCCCTGCGCGCCTTAACTCCGTGGAGCAAGATCGGGGCAAAGATTTCCTCCTTCATTGCTCCATTTCCCCTCCCCCTTCCTCTCTCCTCTCTCTCCCTCTCTCTGGTGCGCCATTGTTTTGCTCTCTGCTGCACGGCATCGCCCAGCAGGAGCCACCGCCTCCCGCGCCCAATTGCCGGCCACCGCGCCCCTTCTCCAATCCGGTGCGCCACTGCTCTTCTCTCCCTCCCTTGGCTCCTCCTCCTCGAGTACAAAGCTCAAGCGCTAGCTCCCCCTCCCCTCCTTTCTTCCTCCTCTGTTCTGCCGCGCACCACAGAGCCACCACACCATTGCCGCCGAGCCACCCCCACTGTCGACGGCTCGACTCGGCCATTCCCTAGCCACGCCACCGTGCCAAGAAAGCTTCCCTCGGCTCACTGCAGCTCTCCACCCATTAGCCCCCACCGTTTGTGCCCTAATTTCACCGGAACACCGCCGCACTGCTCCTCGGCCGACAACAGCGCCGGCGGCCACCTCTTTTTAAATTCCGTCACCAAGGCAGCTCCATTCTTCGATTCCTTCAACTGGCTTGTTCCTTTCACCATGTTACATCTATTTGATAAGCTTTGGATCGCAGCTCATCACCGGTGAGGGAGATTCTCCCACGCCACCCGTCGGCCGCCATTGACAGAGCTTCTGGGCTCACGTCGACCACCACCCTGCCGCCTTTCCCGTGGCCCAAATCCCTTCCAAATCAGTTCCTTGAATCAAGGTGATGCTCCACGATTGCTCAATCCCCCTCCCAACCTTCTTCTCCGGTGAATTTCCAATCGGAGCAACCGCCTCAGCCATTCCCCTGTTCTGATTACTGTTCCATTGAATTTCCTATTTTCCTTTTTATTAACCAGAAGATGCATAGTGTGTAGAAAATCTTGGAGAAGTATAAAAATTCCAAACCTAATTGTATTTGAATCCTTGATTAATGTGTTAATTTTCTGTTAAAGCACTTTTTCATAAATGTCCCTGGATTTTTATTAATAATTCAATGTATTATTTCTGTTGTTGATTTTTAATTGAAGTTCCAGAAGGTTTCTAGGGTTGATTTTTGTACCATAATTTTATCTTGGCATGAT
Organism: Oropetium thomaeum; assembly: GCA_001182835.1. NCBI lineage: Eukaryota > Viridiplantae > Streptophyta > Magnoliopsida > Poales > Poaceae > Oropetium > Oropetium thomaeum. The sequence continues at coordinate 1,315,549 of LFJQ01000054.1, forward strand.
GCATCTCCTGTATTTTTACCAGAATTTTTCATGAACATTGTGCATGCATGTCATTGATAATATCCCCAAAACCCTAGATTAGTTACCTCTGTCTAAAGTACATTAGGAAAGTCGCCCAAAAGCCCAAGACATTTAACAAAAACTTTAGTTTAGATGCTCAGAAGTAGATCTATAAAGTTTCATGATTTTTACATAGGTTTTAGTGCTTGTTTCTGATTTTATAAGTTTGGAAAACAGAATGTTGTTCGATTTTTAGTAAATTCATAGAAGCTCAACTTGACCCCAAACCAGAGCCAAAAGTCTTAGTTTAGACCCTACTTTAAACTAAAAATGGTCCCATGCCTGTAACTTAACTTTGAATTTCACCGGAAAAGTCGTTACGACTTTTACGGCACCGTTACGGTATTCCCGATGTCGTAAACAGGCCACGACAGTCGGAGGGCTCGTGTTCCTGTCAACGCGAGTTAAAACCACTCAAACTTAGTCTCATAGTAACCCAAGCCACTTAGTAAAGCCTGTACATGTGATGTGTTTTGGGATTTTCCCGAAAACGACATTCGTGTGCCACCCGATATCGAAACCGGGAACCGAGAAACCCGTAACCGGAATCGGTAAAACTGTTTAGGTCATAACTTGAGCTGTAGAACTCCGAATGCCTTCGTTCTTTTTGCATTGTGTTCGTAGACTCAGTAGCTACCTCTCTGCATCATATCGCATCATTTGGGCATCATGGCATCATGGCATGCATCTCATACCGTCGCGTTTTTACTTTATAGCTTACGAACCGCCAGAGAGTGACGCGGGTGCTGCTACGGGAGAAGCACCAGAGGTTGACCAAGCTGCTGAGGAAGTCAACACCGCTGCTGTTCAAGGCAAGCACCTCATATTGCTACCCTAAGTAATTTACTTAATGATTAATATGAATGCTTACGTATAGGAATGCATAAAGTCGGGCATAGTGATAAAGTCGGGAAAACCTATTATTGTTGCATGTACCCCTCCTTGGTATTGAATACGTTACCTTGACAACCTGGGTAGAGTGTCTTGGTTTGAGTCGCGAAATGCTTAGCCATGCTTAGATAACACGGTAGAAGTCGAGTGGTAAGTCCCACTCGCACGTATAGGAACCACCTTGTTTACTTATGGACTTGTGGCGAGTTCATATGTTGGTAAAAGTTGAAAAGTGTTAAAAGCTGAAATCTGGACGGTGGGATAGGAGTGCAGCAAGACATGGAGGTCTTGTGTGCCATAGGCCCCGTCTGGGTTGACCTAGGAACCGGCCGTGTTATTCTTGGCCTGAGCACTTTCCGTTCATACCACATGTCCGATATAATGGTAAGACAAGCTGAGTATCTCACTGCGTACCAACGTTTGGCCGATGACTGCACGGTGTGTCTAACGAGGGAGTCATGGGTGCCTGCGAGGCCGTGACACTCGACGAGGGACTCACGTGTGCCTGCGAGGCCGTGGTACTCGGCACCGTGTGGATTTTCCAACCGTGTGGGCACGAGTGTGAAAAAGGTTGACATGAGTACCCCCTTGTGTAACTTTAGCGGGTTGCATGAGCCGTATGGTCCTCAGTCGTGTGGGTACAGTTGGACTCCCCTGCAGGGTGTAAAATCGGTTCGAATCCGCCGCGGTCTCGGTTATGATCAAAGCTCAGTGTCCTTTGGATAATATCGTAGAGTTGTCTCATAACATGATGGAAATTGGGATATTGTTGATGGGATTGGAATATGGTTATTGGTTTCTATGGTTCGGATGGAACATGGATGTTGGCATATACATGAGTTATTGTTACATGGTACTTGGGGATTGGGTTTATTAGAAGTTCATGCCCGCAGAGTCTTTTACTTTATGCTTATTCACATTTGATTAGTTTCTGCTTTAAGCAATTGAGTCCGTTCCTATACCTTATTTACCTTGCTACAGCCTCATTGCATTATCCTTGGAGTCGGGAACTAATTCCCACAACAGGGTAAGACTTGCGAGTACCTTCGTACTCAACGTTGTTGTTTAAGTTTTTGCAGGTGAGGATGAGTTGGTCTTCGGCTACTTTGTCCCCGCCGATGCCGGCGAGGGCGAGGCGTAGTCGAGACGTTCGAGTGACCGTGATTTGCGATGTTCGTGGGCTGGGCATCGCAATCCTTTGCTGTTTCCTCATTGCAACCGCTGCGACTATCGTCTTCCTTAGAATCGTTTCCGCTCTTTGATTTCTTTTTAGTTTCAAGACTTATGATGAACCTTGGTATGTAAGAATATTTTAAATTAATGATATTAATTAATGTGACCTTTGTGATGAATCACCTGTGACGTTGCCGACGTGCTTGGATCTTGGGCATTGCTTGAGAAGCATGTCGGGGGACTGCCGGGTTTATATTCTCTTTTATCGGGTTGAGTTCTCGCATACCATGCGTGGGCCACGAGTCAACTTGGTAAACTTGAATATAAATTGGTCGGGTCTCTCACAAGAACAGAGGAGACCGGACGGCGCTCGTTCCTGCTCGGAGCGGAGCAAGGCCGGCGGTACACGGGCGAAAGAAATGAGAAGCAGAAAGACAGTGAAGATTGGATTTCAAATTAATTTTTTTGAATTTAAGTTCTGTTGATTAGATCCTATGATTTCATTACTTAGGGTTTTGAGATTCTTATAGAACACCATTAAGTCTTTATTGACAAGAGATTTAGCGAGAATTTAGTTCGGGATGTTACAGCCCTTCCCCCTTAAGAAAATCTCGTCCCGAGATTTCGAGAAAACGTTACAAGGGGGGAACTGATGACTATTTCACGACCGATGCCATGAATTCCGGGAACTGTGAACGGAGGAATTCTTCACTTTCCCAGGTAGCCTCATCTTCCGAATGATTTGTCCACTGCACCTTGAAGAAAGTTTTGGTTCTCCGGCGAGTTACGCGATCCTTCCGATCAAGTATCTTCATCGGCATCTCCGGATACACGAGGTCCTCTTGGATTACTTCAACATCCGGGATGACCACTTGTTCAGGCAGCTTCAAACACTTCCGGAGCTGAGAGACATGGAAGATGTTGTGAATTCCCGACATATGAGAGGGCAGCTCCAATCGATACGCTACTGGACCACATCGCTCGATGATTTTGAAAGGTCCAATGAATCTTGGAGCTAACTTGCCCTTAATGCCAAAGCGTTGGACACCTTTTGTTGGTGACACACGAAGATAGACGTGATCACCCACTTCAAAAGTTAACGGTCGACGTCTTTTGTCGGCATAACTTTTCTGCCGGGACCTTGCAGCTCGCAAATTTTCTTGAATAGCCCTTACTTTCTCTTCAGCTTGAGTCACTAAATCTGGTCCAAAAATTGCTCTTTCTCCTGCCTCAGACCAGTTTAAAGGCGTGCGACATGGCTGACCATACAACGCCTCGAACGGAGACATCTTGATGCTCTCTTGATAGCTATTGTTGTACGAAAATTCAGCCAAAGGTAAGCACTCTTCCCAACTCTTCCCATGGGTCAGCACAGATGCGCGAAGCATATCTTCCAGAACTTGATTTACACGCTCTGTTTGACCATCGGTTTGGGGGTGATAAGCTGAACCATGAATTAACTTAGTACCAAGTGCTTCATGAAATTGTTCCCAGAAACGGCTCACAAACTGGGTACCCCGATCAGAAATGATGGTCTTTGGAACACCATGGAGGCACATGATACGAGAGATTGTAACGTCCCGCCTCCCCGAGACCGGGCCCGCTTACATTAGATAGCTTTTATAGGATATAGGCTGACCTCACAGACCAACACAAGTCTTTTCTGCGCACATTTGTCCTCACTCGTGCGCACCCGGGAATCACTTCCCGGTCGGTCACCCATCCTGAAATTGCTCCAGGCCAAGCACGCTTAACCTTGGAGTTTTCTGGAGTTAGGCTACCGGAAAAGAAGTTGCAACTTGTTTGTACGAGTATTCTATTAATCCTATTAAGCCCTGGGCCGGGATATCACACTCTCACCCCCTTAGAAGACCGACGTCCTCGTCGGTCAACCCCAGGCTATGAACGTCCCCTCTTGGCCACGTCCGTGTGCCCAGCGCCAGCGCATGTGCCATGCTGTGTGACCACTCTCTGGGCTCACACCAGCCATGCACACCATGCCTGCGCAACTGCGACACACGCACCCGTGAAACCGCGAGAGTCGGCTCTGATACCAACTGTCGCAACCCCGTCCGATAAAATCGTACGGTTGCTCATCCAGGATCATTCGGGGGGGGGCCGCTTGCCGAAACAAGTGACTTTGCAGTACAATAATTAACAAGGACTCGCATAAATGACTGGAAGATACATTAATTCAGGTTATATCACAACTGATTTCAGGAGTTTTGGAAGTGCGGAAACGTAGTTTTGATAACAAACACGTGGATTTCAGCGGAAGCAAAAAAAATCTAACACTCGGCGCCTCGATCAAACACCCCAGCCCGATGGTGTTTAATCTCCACGGGGGGGAGAAGCGGGGACCCACTCGAAGGTCCACTCCGAGGGCGTCTCCTCTTCCCAACCACCCTGGCTACAGTCAGCACTATTACCTGCAAAACAACAAATCAACAAACCGTGAGCGACTGACGCTCAGCAAGTCTTACCCGTCAATAGGCCTTCTAAGGCCGACTCCTAAATGCTGGAATAATTGGTGGCAGCTGGTAGGTAATTGCAAAAGGCAGCACTACTAATGGTTTTTCAGTATTTTAGCCAAGTTATCAGAATAGCTAATGTAATTTTACTAAGTGTGACAGCAACTAGCAAACAAGTGCAATACAACAGTTCTGAAATTTATTCTCAAATCATCCACTCACAATTCCTGCTATCACATTTTATAGTGTCGCCACGGCAGAAAGGAGCAAGTGGTACTCAATACCGCGAGGGACGGCAATTATAATTGATTTTACATCCTGCAGGAGGAACCCGAATAACACGACACGTGCGCACTCCACGAGTCGCACGTGGCCACCTTTCACTGCATCGCGACAGTGTCGGTCCGACTGCCATCTCTCCAAGGACATGGTCCTCCAGGCAACGCCCTGCGTCCCTGTACGGCCCCAAGCCTTTCCCACTAACACATACCCAAGAAACAAAAATGCGAATTCATCCACCATACTGGTCCGTTCACCCGGAAAAAGAGATGGCTGGTCGTCCAATCACTGCGCAATGAGCTACGTCGGTTTCCTGGGTCCCATATGCCAGTATGTATTCGGTACACAACTCAAACTTGACCAATGCAACCGCACCCGACACTGTGCTCAAATTTTATTCACACAATGTTGGGTCCTGACTTCCTCAAAATACTTCGATAAATACCCCCTGAGTAGTCTCCATACTACTCAAAGCTCATCGTTGCCCTATTAGTAGGCATAGCACTAACGTACTGGCTCTAACAGAACAACCCGTAGGAGACCCTACAAGTCATGCAACTAAGTTTTCACACAAGCCTCAAAACTTAATGCACAACCAAAAACCTACATTCACAGTGAGAAAGTAAAACTCTAAACATAGGTATGCACCGGGGCTTGCCTCGGTTCGGGGAGAAGTTAGCACAGTCGATGGCGGGGTCGGCAGCGGGGAAGTCCTCCTCAGCCTCAGTGGCCGTCTGCAGCTCGGTTCCTATATGAAGATGCAAGGTAATCTTGTATTAACAGATGAGTGAAGTGCATGAATTTCTCTCTAACAAACTTTAGTGTGATGCCTCGGTAGACGGGACTAGCTAGACTGGTCGGACGGCAAGGATTACCAGAGGACTGACGGAGAAGAACGAACGACAACGGAGACCGGTCGCCGGAAAAGAGACGTTGACGCGCCGATACTTCTGCAATAACGCGGAAGAATGGGGCGACGGTTAGAAACGATAACGACGGATGAAGGAACCGTCGGCAGAGCACGGTTAACGAGCTCACCTGAGCACGAGAGCACTTGCTCTGTTTTGGGTCCTGCGGGCCCTTCGGCGGTAATGGCGGAAGGCAGAGGAGACGAGAGCAGCGAGACGAGCGCGCAGAAGAGCAAAGGAGTGCACACGAGTGAAGAGTTTCGTCTCTGGAAAAGATCAGTCTCCGTTCCTTTTGTCTCTCCAGGACGACGCAAGTTGGCACGGCGGCAGCGTACTGCAGCGCATGGGCGCCGGGCGTGCGCGTCCCATCACGAAGACTTTCGACGCGGAGGCGGCACTGCTGTGTACGGCCAGGCGCTTTTACGGTTGGGAAGATGACCGGCAGCATTAAAGGCGTGGCCGCTTCGAGCTCGGTCCGACGAGTTTGTCCGGCCTCGGGGTCGAGCGAGGCGGAACGAAAAGCGGCTTGTCCGACCTCGGGGTCGAGCGAGGCGGAGCGAAATGTCCGACCTCGGGATTGAGCGGAGCGGAGCGAATCGGCTTGTCCGACCTCGGGTCGAGCGAAGTGGAGAGTGTCGACGACGGATCGGGCGAGACGAAAAAATAATGTCCGACCGCTGGGGGTCGGAGTCGGGCGAATCGCGAAAATCATCCGACCTCTGGGTCGGAGGTCGGGCGAATCGTAAAAAGGTCATCCGACCTCTGGGTCGGAGGTCGGGCGAATCGCGAAAATCATCCGACCTCTGGGTCGGAGGTCGGGCGAATCGGACCCACAAAGACGGGGTCGGGAAGGCATGGAAAGGAACAGAGAAGCGGCACCCGGGTTGAGCAGGGACTCGGGCGGCGGCTTGCATGATCCGGGGAGAACAGAGGAAAACTGGGCGGCGAGACGGTGGAGAGCGGGGGTGGTTCCGGCGGCGCTAGCGAGAGTAGGCTCGGCAAGACGACTACGGCGAGCAGCGACGGCGGCAAAACAGCCGCACGGCAACAGCGCGACGCAGCAGGGCAAAGGCCGGTTGGGTCAATTCTGCATCGGTAGAGAGGAAAAAGAGAAACAAGAAACGAAGATTGGATTTCAAATTAGACTATGAATTTAAGTTCTTTTGATTAGATCCTATGGTTTCATTACTTAGGGTTTTAAGATTTTTATTGAACACAATTAAGTCTTTATTGACAAAAGATTTAGCGGAAATTTAGTTCGGGATGTTACAGAGATATAAAGCTCCGCGTACTTCCTCGCATTATAATGGGTGTTCACCGGGATGAAATGAGCAGATTTGGTGAGTCGATCTACTATGACCCAAATAGAATCGTGCTTCTGGGCAGTGAGAGGAAGACCGACGATGAAGTCCATACAATGTCCTCCCATTTCCATGATGGCACACTGAGAGGCTGCAACGGACCAGCACTCTTCAGATGATCGGCTTTGACCTGGCGACATGTGTTGCACTCAGCAACATATCGGGCGACTTCGCGCTTCATTCGAGTCCACCAAAATTTCCTTCGCAGGTCTTGGTACATCTTATTGCTACCTGGATGGATAGCATACTTGGAGAGGTGAGCCTCATCCATGATTTTCTTCCGCAGCTCAAAATTTTTCGGTACAACGAGGCGGTTGTTGAACCATAGAACACCTTCCTCGTCAAGGCGGAAACATTTCATTTTGTTACTGCCTATTTGAGCGCGGATATTTTCCATGCCCTTATCAACCTTTTGTGCAGTCACAATTTCCTCACGGAGGGTAGGAATAAGAGCCAAGTTATACAATGCCCCATGGGGAATGATACGAAGACTTGGTTCTTCTGGACTACAACAGAGAGCAGTGGTAGAAGCTTGAGCTATGGTGGGATTGCACCCAGCTTTGCGACTTAGGGCATCAGCCACAACATTCGCCTTGCCCGGATGGTAATGGATTTCTAATTCATAGTCTTTGATCAATTCCATCCACCTTCTTTGCCTCATATTCAGATCATCTTGAGAAAAAATATACTTCAAGCTTTTGTGATCCGTGTACAAGTGTACAAGATTCCCAAAAAGATAATGCCTCCAGATTTTTAAGGCAAACACAACTGCGGCGAGTTCCAAATCATGAGTGGGGTAATTCAACTCATGACGCCGCAGCTGCCTTGATCCATAGGCAATGACACGACCGTCTTGCATCAGTACACATCCCAGGCCCGTGCCAGAAGCATCACAATAAACATCAAACGGTTTGGTGATGTCCGGTTGAGCCAAAACTGGGGCGGTGGTTAAGTGTTTCTTGAGAGTTCGAAAAGCCTCATCACAAGAATCACTCCAATAGAAAGCGACCCCTTTGTGAAGCAGTTCCGTCATGGGCTTGGAGATCTTCGAAAAATTTGGGACGAAGCGTCGATAGTATCCAGCAAGCCCAAGGAAACTGCGAACATCTTTGACGCACTTTGGGGGCTTCCAGTCAAGCACATCTTTCACCTTGCTTGGGTCAACAGAGATACCTTCGGCGGAAATCACATGACCAAGGAACTGTACTTCCTTCAACCAAAAGTCACATTTGCTGAATTTGGCGTACAGCTTATGTTCCCTTAGCCTCTGGAGAACAATACGAAGATGTTCCGCATGCTCTTCCTCCGACTTGGAATAAATAAGGATGTCGTCGATGAAGACCACGACGAATTTGTCCAGCTCGGGCATGAAAACGGAATTCATTAGATACATGAAGTGGGCTGGAGCATTGGTCAAACCGAAGGACATGACAAGGTACTCATAGAGACCATACCTTGTGGGAAAGGCAGTCTTAGGAATGTCCTCAGGACGGATCTTTATCTGATGATACCCCGAGCGCAGATCTACTTTAGAGAAGACCTTGGCGCCCACAAGTTGATCGAATAAAATATCAATGCGAGGCAAAGGATATTTATTCTTGACAGTGACCGCATTCAATGGCCGGTAATCAACACAAAGCCTCAGGGTCTCATCCTTCTTCTTCACAAATATGGCGGGACAGCCCCATGGAGATGAACTAGGTCGAATAAATCCCTTGTCCAGTAGCTCCTTTAACTGGATTTTCAATTCTGCCAACTCATTTGGAGCCATCCTATACGGCCTTCGGGAGATAGGAGCTGTACCGGGTTGAAGTTCAATCTTGAACTCAACATCACGATCGGGTGGCAGTCCCGGTAAATCATCCGGAAATACATCGGGAAATTCACACACGACCGGAATATCTTCAAGCTTCTTTCCGGAGACATGATGAAGGCTCCAGGAAATTGGGGTGGGTGGTGTGACTTGGAAAGATATGGAACCGTGTACCGGAGAGTCTAGTTGGATTTTTCGTGGCGAGATATGTAGCACGGCTCTATGGTACACCATCCAACCCATTCCTAGTATTATATCTATGCCATGGTGGTCAAGAACGATGAATTGGGACTTAAAGATTTTTCCTCCCAATTTTAATGGTACTTGCTGGATTTTTAGTGTAGTTGTTATTTTTCCGGCGGGTGATGTGATAAGATAGGGTGTTTTAGTGATGATGGTGCGGAGGTTGCACCTTCGGACACATGCCCTACTAATGAAGTTGTGAGTTGCACCCGAATCGAAGAGAACGAACACAGAATCTTTCTGAATTGAGAACATACCCGCAAGGACTTGTTCTCCTTCTTGAATTTCCTCGACCGTGGTGTAGTTAACACGGCCCTGCTTCTGTCCATTTCCAGCAGGTTGAGAGCGTGGATTGTTGTCGCTGCGGGGGTCGCTCTGCTGGACATGGCCTTGCTGACGGGGAGGTTGCCGGCAATCCTTGGCGAAATGCCCAGGGCGACCGCAGTTGTAACACGGCCTCGGCCCCGTGTTGCTGTACGGCTGCGGCGGGTGAGAAGTTGAAGCCGACTGTCTGGAATTTCCGGCTTGAGAACCCGCTTGCTGGCCTTGACGCGCTACGGACCGCTGCTGGAATGACGGGCGAAAATTTCCACCCGGTGGCACCGGAGCTTTGTACCTCTGGCCCGTAGGAGACGTAATGGCTAGACGATACCTCTGGGGCTGCTGATTTCCAGAGGGACCTCCGGCTGGCTGCTTGCGCTTCTTCTCTTCTTGATGGGCGCGAATGGCATCCTCTTGGACAATGGCAGCGCTCACCAATGCGTTGAAATTGGCACTGCTGTGGAGGGCTAGGCGATCACGTAACTTGGAGTTTAGGCCCTTCATGAAGCAGCTCCTTTTCTTGGCGTCCGTGTCCACGTGGTGCCCAGCGTACTGCGCCAGGTAATTAAACTTGCGCGAGTATTCGTGGACGCTCATGTAACCTTGACGCAGTTCTTCAAATTCACGCGTCTTGCGCTGTATGAGGCCCTCAGGAATATGATGTGCTCTGAAAGCTTCCCGGAACTCCATCCATTGCACTTGGTGGCCATCGGGAAGAGAGGTAGTGTAATTAAACCACCACGCTCTCGCCGGTCCGCGGAGTTGCTGAGCCGCGAAGAGAGTCTTTTGATGCTCGGTGCAGTGAAGGAGCTTAAACTTGGACTCGATGGTGTGCAGCCAGTTGTCAGCGTCCAGTGGGTCAGCTGCATCCGCGAAGGTTGGCGGATGGACGGCCGAGAAATCCCCAAAGGAGCTCTCTGGCGGGGGTGCTTGTGCACGCTGACGACCACCCTGACGATTTTGCTCGATCAGGATTTGCATGAGCTGCTGTTGGGTGGCCATGAACTGTTCCCACATTCCTGGAGGTGGGGGTGGCGGTGGAGGAAGATTAGAGCCACTAGCCTGGTCCTGCCCGCTCGATCCGCGAGTACGTCCTGCCATCTGTGTAAGAAGTTGAACAATTAGCCCTCATTTCCAAAGTGAGAGGCACAAGTCCTACACTACAACTCATTTCTCGACCAAATGAGGAATAATGTGTAAGACCCAAAATGGAAAGAATTAATCGAGGATGGGATTTCCTGAACAACAACAGGTTCCTGTCCTGCTATGGCAGCAGAGAGAAAAACACATTTTTCGTGTAGTGGGGATTGGAAACACAAGATTTCCCAACTACAAAAGTCGTAGATATTTTTCACACCCTTTCAAAATGTACCCATTCACATTTTTAGAATAACAGGCGCGAAACTACAAGCTTTGGAAAACGACTCCTTGCTGAAATCCCTGCTTGGTTGATTTCAGTCCAGAGAGGTGTTCACCGGAAGGTCCGATCCCACATCGGAATGTCCGGTGACCAAAAGAGAATTCCAGAGGGAGTGTCTTCGGACTGTCCGGCCCTGCACCGGATGGTCCGATATACTTTTCCTCCCAGAACAGAGGGGCACCTTCCCCCTTAAGAAAAATGATTCAACGATAGTTCCAAGGACTGGATCAGCCTTCAGAGAACAAGAACCAAGCTGAACACAAGGAGGCAAATTTTTATGTTTCTTGTTGTTCAAGATTTACCATTTTTAGTACCATGCCAAAGGAAAGGAATGATGCGACCTATCCGTCCTCACCAAAAAGAAAACCTAGTTCGGAACTTTGGTGGCACTACTCGTTCCCTCAAAACAAGGCGTTTTCTACACGGCCTAACGATAGTTAGTGTACTTGCAGAAAATCGCATCACAGAACAGGTATGCAATATGGCCATGATAGTCACGACTCATGGCAACCGGCGGCAACCAGTAACGCCTTGCCGTTAGCGGCCATGAAAAGCATCTCAGGCAAGATGGGTGAACCAGCAACGCGAACACCAAGCGACCGTGAATATTATCCCACGGCAGGACTCCGTACCTTCGTTGTAGTTCGATGGTGCGTCGTTGCAAAAATTGTAACACGTACCTTCGCGTAGTTCGTTGGTGCGTCGTTACATAATCATAAAGTTACAGGAAGGTAAAATGCATGAATGCACAGTTAGCTTGCCACCTTCCTAACTCTAACCTCCACTAAGGGCTGTTCTATACCGTACCTCACCGTAGCGCAATTTTTGAAAACATGCCTCGTTAATTAGAGTACTAACCCCCAAATGGCTCTGATACCAGCAGTCGCAACCCCGTCCGATAAAATCGTACGGTTGCTCATCCAGGATCATTCGGGGGGCCGCTTGCCGAAACAAGTGACTTTACAGTACAATAATTAACAAGGACTCGCATAAATGACTTAAAGATACATTAATTCTGGTTATGTTACAACTGATTTCAGAAGTTTTGGAAGTGCGGAAACGTAGTTTTGATAACAAACACGTGGATTTCAGCGGAAGCAAAAATCTAACACTCGGCGCCTCGATCAAACACCCCAGCCCGATGGTGTTTAATCTCCCTGGGAGGGAGAAGCGGGGACCCACTCGAAGGTCCACTCCGAGGGCGTCTCCTCTTCCCAACCACCCTGGCTAAAGTCAGCACTAATACCTGCAAAACAACAATCAACAAACCGTGAGCGACTGACGCTCAGCAAGACTTACCCGTCAATAGACCTTCTAAGGTCGACTCCTAAAATGCTGGAATATTGGTGGCAGCTGGGGTATTTGCAATAGTCAGCACTACTAATGGTTTTTCAGTATTTTAGCCAAGTTATCAGAATAGCTAATGTAATTCTACTAAGTGTGACAGCAACTAAGCAAACAAGTGCAATACAACAGTTCTGAAATTTATTCTCAAATCTCCAATCACAATTCCTGCTATCACATTTTATAGTGTCGCCACGGCAGAAAGGAGCAAGTGGTACTCAATACCGCGAGGGACGGCAATTATAATTGATTTTACATCCTACAGGAGAAACCCGAATAACACGACACGTGCGCACTCCACGAGTCGCACGTGGCCACCTTTCACTGCATCGCGACAGTGTCGGCCCGACTGCCATCTCTCCAAGGACATGGTCCTCCAGGCAACGCCCTGCGTCCCTGTACGGCCCCAAGCCTTTCCCACTAACACATACCCAAGAAACAAAAATGCGAAATCATCCACCATACTGGTCCGTTCACCCGGAAAAAGAGATGGCTGGTCGTCCAATCACTGCGCAATGAGCTACGTCGTTTTCCTGGGTCCCATATGCCAGTATGTATTCGGTACACAACTCAAACTTGACCAATGCAACCGCACCCGACACTGTGCTCAAATTTTATTCACACAATGTTGGGTCCTGACTTCCTCAAATACTCCTATAAATAATCCCCTGAGTAGTCTCCATACCACTCAATTCCCTTCGTTGCCCTATTAGTAAGCATAGCACTAACGTACTGGCTCTAACAGGACAACCCGTAGGAGATCCTACAAGTCATGCAACAAAGTTTCCACACAAGCCTCGAAACTTAATGCACAACAAAACCTACATACACCGTGAGAAAGCAAAACTTTAAACATAGGTATGCACCCGGGGCTTGCCTCGGTTCGGGGAGAAGTTAGCACAGTCGATGGCGGGGTCGGCAGCGGGGAAATCCTCCTCAGCCTCGGTGGCCGTCTGCAGCTCGGTCCCTATATGAAGATGCAAGGTAATCTTGTATTAACAGATGAGTGAAGTTGCACGAATTTCTCTCTAACAACTTTAGTGTGTTGCTTCGGTAGATGGGACTAGCTAGACTGGTCGGACGGCAAAGATTACCAGAGGGTTGTCGGTGGAAAAGAACAACAACGGAGACTGGTCGTCGGAAAAGAGATGTCGACGCGCCGCTACTGCTGAAATACTGCGGAAAAAAATGGGGCGGCGGTTAGAGACGATAGCGACGGACGATGGAACCGTCGGCAGGGCAAGGCTTACCGAGCGCACCCGAGCACGAGAGAAGCTTGCTCTGCTTCGGGCCCTGCGGAGCTCTTCGGCGGTAAAGGCGGAAAGAGTGGAGACGAGAGCAGAGAGACGAGCGCGCAGAGGAGCAAAGGAGCACGCCGAGTGAAGTGTTTCGTCTCTGGAAAATATCAGCCTCCGTTCCTTTTGTCTCTCCAGGACGACGCAAGTTGGCGCGGCGGCAGCGTACTGCAGCGCATGGGCGCCGGGCGTGCGCGTCCCATCACGAAGACTTTCGGCGCGGTGGCAGCACTGCTGTGTACGGCCAGGCGCTTTTACAGTTGGGAAGATGGCCGGCAGCATTAATGGCGTGGCTGCTTCGAGCTCGGTCCGATGAGTTTGTCCGACCTCGGGGTCGAGCGAGGCGGAGCGAACGCATTGTCCGACCTCGGGGTCGAGCGAGGCGGAGCGAGCTGACGAAAAATCGGCCGAGACGGAATGAGCGTCCGACCACTGGGGTCGGGGTCGGGCGAATCGGAAAATTTTCTCCGACCTCTGGGTCGGAGGTCGGGCGAAACGCAAAAGTCATCCGACCTCTGGGTCGGAGGTCGGGCGAATCGGATTCCCAAACGACGGGGTCGGGAAGACATGGAAACGAACAGAGGAGCGGCACCCGGGGGAGCAGGGACTCGGGCGGCGGCTTGCAGTGGGGAGAACAGAGGAGACCGGACGGCGCTCGTTCCTGCTCGGAGCGGAGCAAGGCCGGCGGTACACGGGCGAAAGAAATGAGAAGCAGAAAGAGAGTGAAGATTGGATTTCAAATTAATTTTTTTGAATTTAAGTTCTGTTGATTAGATCCTATGATTTCATTACTTAGGGTTTTGAGATTCTTATAGAACACCATTAAGTCTTTATTGACAAGAGATTTAGCGAGAATTTAGTTCGGGATGTTACAGCCCTTCCCCCTTAAGAAAATCTCGTCCCGAGATTTCGAGAAAACATTACAAGGGGGGAACTGATGACTATTTCACGACCGATGCCATGAATTCCGGGAACTGTGAACGGAGGAATTCTTCACTTTCCCAGGTAGCCTCATCTTCCGAATGATTTGTCCACTGCACCTTGAAGAAAGTTTTGGTTCTCCGGCGAGTTACGCGATCCTTCCGATCAAGTATCTTCATCGGCATCTCCAGATACACGAGGTCCTCTTGGATTACTTCAACATCCGGGATGACCACTTGTTCAGGCAGCTTCAAACACTTCCGGAGCTGAGAGACATGGAAGATGTTGTGAATTCCCGACATATGAGAGGGCAGCTCCAATCGATACTGACGCGGACCCGCCCAGAGAACCCCGTCTCGGGACGGATCCGTTCAGTCGTTAAGCCAGGATCCTGTTGGGCAACGCTCGGCGAAGCGAGCGTACACACGATACAACACAGGCAGGATAAACAGCAGTAATTTAAGGAGGAAGAAATTAAATACAACATTAATTCCTGGGTTGTAGAATAAGTCTTACAAGAGTTCAGAGCGCACAATAGAGTTTAAAAATCGTAGCAGCGGAAGACTCGATTACAGACTCCGACACTCAAAAGCTAAGCAAAAGCATGCACCCTGCCCGCGGGCGTCATGCTGCTGGCCACTTCAAATGTTACTGCGGCGACTCGCACAGTTCCCACTGGAGGTTCCCTACCTCGGGGTGAGGTTCCTCCCAGTGGAAGCCAGCGTCCTGGTTCTGCGCGTCGATTCCTGAAAACCACATATCGCTAACGCGTGAGCTTCTAAGAAGCTCAACAAGACTGACCCGTCAAAAGGCTGACTACAGCCGACTTCTAAACATGAAGGCTGATAAGGGTGGGTTCTATTTGCAAAAACGGACCCGCAACCTGAACTACTCTTGGTCAATTTTAGCACAGATTAAGTAGTTAAGATATAACTTTAATTAGCACTAGTCTAATCAAACAATATGAAAATGACAAGTAAATATCAATCATCAATTGTCAATCTCATTGCATCTCATCTTATTGCTGAAATGTGGTGCGTTTCACGAGCATGCTCACCAACTGGGAGCGACAGCGGTTCGAAACGATTTTTATACCCTGCAGGGGAAAACCTAATCGTACGACACGTGCGTGTCCCAGACTCGCACGTGGCAACCGTTCACACCAGCTCCTGCAACGTCAATTCCCTCCTACGTCTGCCTTAGCAGCGCCGCATCCCACCAGACAACACGTCCCAGACGGTTTCTGTGGAGTTCCCACGCTGCCCACCCCAGATCTTCTCCTAGTCAGACACCGTAGGGCAGGTTCGACGTTGCAATTACTAGGCTACGTAGGTTTACTGGGGCCCATTACACCCAGCATACGATCAGTACGTTCAACACTCGATCAGACTCGGACCACACGGATCAGACAGGTCTACGGTCACCCTGGACCCGGTCCAGTCGCCGACCTACTTGGTATCCTGTCTGACCCTCAAACTTTTATTCTTCTTTAATTATCTCATCATCGAGTGTCGTAATGAGTCAAGTGGTAGTTTCATCCAAGATCCTACCTTTCGCGAGCAGTGTCCACTCTGCTCGACTTCTACCGGTAATAACCTACTAAGCATAGCAACTATCTGGTCATCTATACTACTACCGATAGGGTTTCCTATGGGAACAAATGCATCTAAGGTTGCAATCAACTCCTAACAACTTAATGCACAATCATGATATGACTCACTGAGTTGTAACAAGAAAATTTAAAACAGAGTTAGTGCACCGGGGCTTGCCTGGCTCTTCGGCTCCTTGGTTGACTTCTTCGGCTGGAGTGGAGGAGTCGGGCTCTGCAGCTACCTCACGTGCTTCGGAATCTACATGATGCAGTATGATTAGGATAAGTTTAATTGAAAAGGCCTGTTGCTTTTATCGATAGTAATTTAGGGTTCCGTTTTGGCGACGCCCAGAATTAGGGTTAACCCCAATTACTCGACGCCTAAAAATTAGGGTTGGGATGAAAGTTTTAATTCAACCTCAAGATTATTTTTAGTTGATATAACTCTTTGAATTAAGCATTTTGGGCTTTGGGTGGGGCCAAGATGATTTTTCTAGATTTTATAAAAATTCATCGAAGTTCCTGTCTTCCAATCTTGTAAAATCAAAATGACCTAGTAAATGTTTGATTCAGTCTAAAATATTTTATGTGGTCACTCATGAGCCTCAAATATACAACTTTTATTTAGGGTTTCATCACTGAATAGGACTTTTGCAATGTATTTTAGAAAAAGGTAAATTAGTTAGGCAGAATGGAGTATCTTAAATAGGTTACATGTAATTCTGGGGTCCTAAAATCCTGGTAAAATTCCAGAGGATGTCTTCTGTTATGCCACACTTGTAGATCAATTTTGAGCCCTAGAATTGCTCTACAATTTGAATTAAAATTCATAAACAGAAAAGATTGTTTTAATTATCCTTAAAAATTCTAGTTCATTTAGGAAAAAGTGTTTTAACAGAAAATTAGTGCATTTCATGAGGGTTCTAATAAATTTTAGTTTGGAATTTTTGGAGGTTTCTGTGATTTGTTTGGCATTTTACAAGACAGGACAATATTGGAGGAAAATAGGAATGAAACAGTGATTAGGGCAAAAACAGGGGGCTGAACTCCGGTGAGCTCCGGCCGATGATTCGGTCAAAACGGCTGATCGGCTGCGCTCGATCCTTGACTCTACACCTTCTACAGGCTAAGACGAAGCTCGGCAGCACGGCAATGGTGAGGTTCCATCACCGGAGAGGGGTGCTCACCGTGGAGGTCGACGGTGGCGGCGGTGAGAAACGGTTCCCGACGAGATGAGCTGAAATCCGGTGAGGGGAGAGCGCCGTGAGCTGCACGATGACTTGACAAGTGAGTTGAGCACGAGGAGAAACACTGAAATTGGCCGGAGCACGGCCGGCGGCGAGGGGTGGCGGCTCTGCCCGAAGCTCAATGATGGAATCACCGGAGGAACGGCGGAGTAAGGAAATTGATTGGTCCAGGAGACTCACCGTGATGCAGTGAAGCTATTTGACGTGGTTAGAGGTCGCGGGGATGGCCGGAATATTGAAGTCGACGGTGAGCTCAACTGGCGGCAGAAGGGTGAACTGGCGGCGGCGCAAATGTTCTGTCGTCGCCGGTGAGTTTCTGTGGTCGAGCACTCGTCAAAACCGATCACAGTGAGGAGATGAAGCAGCCGGATGAATGAATTGGATAATGAAGGTACCGTGAAGACGAATTCGACGGATTAGGGTTGGGGCGGTGCTCCTGTTGGCGATGAGGTCGACAGCAGTGTTCCGGTCAGAGAGAGCGATGGGAGTGCAATTCGATCAACTGAGAGCTGCACCGAGGTGAGGGGAGTCGTTTAGGCAAGGTTTGATCAATGGAGAGTGACCGGGGGTGGGGTCTCACCGTGAGCTCCCCTGCTGCGGCAATGGCGACGGTGGCACCCGGGTGAGGAGAAACAGCAAAGTTTGCGTAGGAGTGAAATTGAGCTCGGGGAAAGTGTGAGGAAGGTTCAGTGCACTCTTTTAAGTCGTTGCGTGGGGAGTTAGAGAGGAGAGCAGAGGGTGGCGGCGGATTGGGCGCCGGGGGCGGTGGCTTGCCGCAGAGGCACTGCCGCTCGGGGAGGAGCGACGAGAGAGCGAGAGAGAGAGGAGAGGGAGTAATGGAGAGGATCTTGGCGGGATTCTTGTCCAACGAATTGAAGTCTTGGCGCCGAAGGGAGCGCCGGCCGGCGGGGGCGGCGGCTCTGCCGCGCAGCGGTTGGGCAACGGGGGCGGGCGGCACTGTTGCCCGTCACCCTGTTGTCGATTCAAAAGAAATGCTACAGCTCCCTCTGGTTCAAATTGCAAACTCCACCTCCTCAGCTCAGAAAATTATGAAAATTTTTGTGTATGTTCAGGGAATTATTTGGAACACTTTTTATTTAGGGTTCCAGTTCTGAATCAGCTCCCAAAATTTCTTGAATTTATGGGTCCACTTTAGTTTGTGTGAATTTTAAAAGGGTTTGAACCTTCTCCAAAAATCTTGAATAAATTTCTAAAATTCTATTTTGAAGTGAACTTAATTGTTATGCAAAAATATAGCTAGGGTGTTGTGGAAAATTTGGTGGTTCATGCATTAGGGTTAGAGTTCTGCCTGACGAATAAAATTTTCGACACCGCGGGTGGAAAACTCTCCGAACTTGGCAAATGGGTTCTGAGGATCATTGAAGTTTTTTGTAGAACTCCTATGAGGTATTTTAAACAACGTTGCACTTACTCCCATTGTTGATTTTGCCTTTAGGTGTGAAATAGTGTCGATTAGGGTTTTAAGTTGCCGATTTAAATTCTGGGTGACACCTGGGGTGTCACAGCCTCCCCCCCTAAAAGAAATCGCGTCCCGAGATTTAAGCAGAGGGTTAGGGTAGGCATAGGTACCTATGGGGCTGGGAGTAGTTCGGGGTAGTGGGATCGGAGAAACTCTGCCGACTCCCATGTGGCCTCGTCTTCTGTGTGGTTGCTCCACAGAACCTTGTAAAACTTGAGTGTCCGTCTCCTGGTAACTCGCTCTTTTTCATCTAGTATCTTCACTGGACGCTCTGGGTAAGTCAAGTCTGGTTGCAATTCCTGCGCTTCTGGAATCACTTGATCTACGGGTGCCTTCAGACACTTCTTCAGTTGTGAGACATGGAAGACGTTGTGTATCCCTGATAATTCTTCTGGCAGCTTCACTTGATATGCCACTGGTCCGCATTCGGCCGTGATAGGATATGGACCTATATACCGAGGTGCTAACTTGCCTTTGATCCCGAATCGTTGAACTCCTTTCATGGGTGATACCCGCAGGTAAACGTAGTCTCCTATCTTGAATCTTAATGGTCTGCGCCTCCGATCCGCATAGCTTTTCTGCCTTGACTTGGCGGCCTTTAGATTGGCTTGAATGACTCGTACCTTCTCTTCGGCTTGCTGTACTAGATCTGGTCCCAAAATAATTCTTTCGCCTGCTTCTGACCAGTTGAGTGGCGTTCTGCAACTACGGCCGTACAATGCTTCAAAAGGTGACATCTTGATGCTGGCTTGATAGCTATTGTTGTACGAGAACTCCGCCAAGGACAGATAAGTGTCCCATCCTTTTCCATGTTCCAAGACGCAAGCTCGAAGCATGTCTTCAAGTATTTGGTTTACTCTTTCAGTCTGGCCATCTGTCTGGGGATGGTAAGCTGAGCTATGAATTAGCTTGGTTCCTAGTGACTCATGTAGTTGCTTCCAAAATCGACCGATAAACTGGGTACCTCGGTCGGAGATGATTGTCTTGGGCACTCCATGCAGGCAGACTATCCGATCAATGTATAACTGTGCATACTTCTTCATGGTGTATCTGGTCGACACCGGGATGAAGTGGGCCGTCTTTGTCAAACGGTCTACTATGACCCAAATTGAATCTAACTGCCGGGCTGTCAAGGGTAGTCCGACAACGAAATCCATGCTTATATCTTCCCATTTCCATGACGGAATGCTCAAGGGTTGCGACAACCCTGCACCCTTCAGGTGGTCAGTCTTTACTCTTCGGCACGTGTCACATTCTGCTATGTATCGAGCGATCTCTCTCTTCATTCTGGTCCACCAAAATTTCTTCCGCAGATCTTGATACATCTTGTTACTGCCAGGATGAATAGAGTACTTAGATAAGTGAGCCTCATCCATGATCTTTCTTCGGAGCTCGTGATTCTTGGGTACTACTAGTCGATTCTTGAACCATAGAACTCCGTCTTCGTCTTCTCGGAAGCACTGCATCTTCTTATCTCGCAGTCCTAATCTGATCATTTCCATGCCCTTGTCAATCTTTTGGGCCTTGGCTACCTCGTCTCTAAGTGTTGGCACTAAGGCTAGGTTGTAGAGAGCTCCGTGAGGTAGAATTCTTACGGTTGGCTCTAGTCCCTCGGTTGCTACTCCTTGATCTAAGTAGTGGCAATGGGCGTTTCTGCTAAGTGCATCTGCAACCACGTTAGCTTTGCCCGGATGATAATGGATCTCTATTTCATAATCCTTGATTAGCTCTAGCCATCGCCGTTGCCTCATGTTCAGCTCATTCTGAGTGAAGATATACTTGAGACTTTTGTGGTCGGTGTAGAGGTGCACTAGGTTTCCCAATAGATAATGCCTCCACACCTTTAGAGCCAATACCACAGCGGCCAACTCCAAGTCATGGGTGGGATAATTCAGTTCGTGCTTACGGAGTTGCCTTGAAGCATAAGCGATTACCCGCCCTTCTTGCATTAACACGCAACCAAGTCCAACGCCCGACGCATCGCAATATACGTCAAAGGGCTTGCTCAAATCTGGTTGGGCGAGTACCGGTACTGTGGTCAAGTGCTTCTTCAAAGTCTGAAAAGCTTCTTCGCACTTTTCCGTCCATTTGAACTTCTTATCCTTCTTGAGCAGCTCTGTGATGGGTTTAGCAATCTTGGAAAAACTGGGAATAAAGCGACGATAATACCCTGCTAATCCCAAGAAACTTCGCACCTTGTGAACTGTTGTGGGCGCCTTCCACCCCACAACATCTTGCACCTTTCCCGGATCTACAGAAATGCCTTCTGCGGACACCACATGACCCAGAAACTGAACACGTTCAATCCAGAATTCGCACTTGCTGAATTTGGCGTACAGCTGATGATCTCTGAGTCTTTGTAGAACTACGCGAAGGTGCTGAGCATGTTCATCGGCCGTCTTAGAGTACACGAGGATGTCATCAATGAACACTACTACAAACTTATCTAGCTCGGGCATGAACACTGAGTTCATGAGGTACATGAAGTACGCTGGTGCGTTAGTGAGTCCAAACGACATCACCAAGTACTCATACAGTCCATATCTGGTGGAGAAAGCCGTCTTCGGAATGTCCACGGGACGTATTTTGATCTGATGGTAACCAGACCGAAGGTCGACTTTAGAGAAAACCTTTGCTCCAGCCAGCTGATCAAACAGAGTATCTATGCGTGGTAGTGGATATTTGTTCTTGATAGTGACCGCGTTCAAGGGGCGGTAATCCACGCATAGTCTCAAGGATTGGTCCTTCTTCTTTACAAACAATGCTGGACATCCCCAAGGCGAGGAACTGGGCCATATGAAGCCCTTGTCCAGCAACTCCTTCAACTGTGTCTTTAGCTCTGCCAGCTCTTTAGGTGCCATCTTGTACGGTCTGCGGGAAATCGGAGCTGTGCCTGGCTGTAGCTCAATCTGGAACTCCACATCTCTGTCCGGTGGTAAGCCAGGTAATTCTTCTGGGAACACATCGGGGAATTCCTTAACCACCGGTATTTCTTCCAGACTTTTTCCGACGACATGGCAGACTTGTTTTAGGGCAGATCTAGGATGGTCTAGGTTTATAGATACGGAACCGTGAAGTGGGGAGGTTAAGTGGACTACACGGTTAGCAACATCAAGGATGGCATTGTGGTGCTTCATCCATTTCATGCCGATGATAAGGTCGATACCCTGCCCATCTAAGATTATGAAAGAGGTAGGATAGATGTGGTTTCCTAACTTTAGGGGTGCCTCACCTAAGCCATATTTGGACAATATGTTACCCCCAGGAGATTTTATGAGGAAGGGTGGCTCGAGGGGAATGGTGATCAGGCTTTTACCCTTAACAAAATTTTTACTGATAAAATTGTGGGTGGCACCGGAATCAAATAGAACGAAGGCTGAGTGGGTAGAAAGTGAGAACATACCCGCCAGTACTTGCTCTCCTTCAGAAATATCTTCGGCCGTGGTGTGGTTCACCCGACCAGTCCTGGTGTTCCTTTGTCCCCTTTGCTGACCTTGACCCTGGTTCGCCTGTTGGTTGCCCCTAGCTTGCTGATTGGAGGGGCACTCGCGGGCGAAGTGCCCGGGTAGTCCGCAGGTGAAGCAGGGCGTGCCTGGTCCAGGACGGGCGCCCTGTTGAGGTGGGCGGACACCCTGGTTCCTCTGTGGTGGCGGTGGTGCGCGGTAGCCAGCCTGCTGTTGATTCTGCGGAGGCCGGTATGGCTGCGGTGGACGGAATGACGGAGCTTGCGGCGGGGTCGCCCTGTATTTCCTGCCATCTGGTGCAGTGTACACCAGACGGTACTTTGGTGGCGGGGCGTTTGAGGGTCCACTACTGGCGCGCTTTTTCTCACGCTGCTCTTTCTCCAAATACTCTTCAGCGATGAGGGCGTTGCTCACCAGCTCGTTGAATGAGCCGCCTTGGTTCAGGGCCAAGCGACCCTGGAGCGTGAGGTTTAGCCCTTCCATGAAACGGTATTTCCGTTTCGCGTCCGTGTCCACTTGCTCTGGAGCATATAGGGCAAGCTGGTTGAACACCCGGGAGTAGTCATGCACCGTGCGGTTGCCCTGTGTCAAGGCCATGAACTCCTTGGCCTTCCTTTGCATAAGCCCTGCGGGGATGTGATGAGCGCGGAAAGCCTCCCGAAATTGCGCCCAGGGCACCTGGGTGTTTTCCGGGAGGGTGGCTAGGTAGTTAGCCCACCAAGCTCCGGCGTGCCCTTGGAGCATCTGGGCTGCGAACAACGTCTTCTGCGTCTCCGAGCAACGGAGTAGTCCAAACTTGGCCTCGTAAAACCATCTCTGATCTACTCCTCATCTGGCTCTGGGTCTGAAGCTTCGGGATCCGACACCTCCGACTCAGGCGCATCATCGTTAGCGGGAGGGGGCTGCTGTGCCTCCAAAAGTCCCGCGATCTGATGCTGCAGATGATGGTTCTCGTGGGAGAGGTCCTCAGCTAGCACAATCGCATTATCCCTGAGTATCTCTAGCTGGTGAATGTGCTGCAACATAATGTTGATGTCATTCTCCCTAGCGTGGACTTGGGCAGTCTTAATCTCAGAAACCGCCTCTAGCTCAGTGATGCGTGTAGCGCGCGCGTCGCAGCGAGCACGCAGTGCATTGTTCCTACTCTCCAAGTTCTGTACGTTCTTCTTGAGTTGGGCTATCTCCACATGAGCCTGACGCAAAGCCTGTCGATCCATCTGGGCAGTGAGAACAGTGTCCTCATGCAAGTTGAGCATTGCTAGGCTCAACGTGAACAAGGGAGTGACGTGGTCCATCTCTCCCCTGAAAGTCCTCTTCTGTGCACTCTTAACGTTACGGTGCCAGGTGCTGTTAACCTGGTCCCGTATGGGGAACATCGCTGCTGGCTTGTCTGCCAAGTCTTCTGTATGCTTCTCGCATATCCTCAGTAGGGCCTGATGAGCAGCTGACTCAATGGCTTCGGTCTTGTCCGAACCGAAGGTGGTGGTGGTGTAAATCTCTCCGTTCGCCTGCTGAGGGTGTGTGGGGAGTGTAACCGTGGCTGAGCAGCGTGGCAGATCATACTGCCGATACTCCCGAATCTGAAACCAAGGGATCTCTGGATAACCCAGTGACTGCAAGGTCTGACCAAGTATCTCCACGAATCCCTTGCGTCCTGATTGCTTGGTGACGTAGGTAGGGGTGGAGTCTTCAACGCCTATCTCCGCGAGTCCATGCTCGATCGTGTTGGCGTCCATCTGCATCACAGAGGTGAACAATATTTTATCAATCAGAAGCCACATGTTGACACAAGGTTCAAAGCATGCTAAATCTTCTGGTACATAAAATATTTTTCATCCCTGCGTAAAAAGGTGATCCAAATTTGGTCACTAAGGATGCTAATTAGCAACAGTCGAGCTGTCCAAGGGGCTCTACCATCTAGTTGACCTGTCAAGGAGACAATCTCCCCATCGAGGAAAGTACTGTAAAAGGCTCAATGGTATGCAAGGAATCTGCTCTGACTCGGTTGAGGTCACACAATCTCTAAGGAGGAAGGTATCCAGGTTGACCCCTTTTAACTTCTGTTGGTGTTATAGCCATTCTTGATGGAATTTTTACTCCTGGATGGTTTTAGTATAAGTTTAAAGGGTTTTATTATTTCTTCATGCAATGCAATCCTATATCGGCCTATACGTCCTCACAAATAAAGAGAAAAATACGCTTAGGCGGTGGCAGAGTCGCACTCAAGTTAGCCGTTACTACTCGTTCTAAACGGTACCGAGGTTAGCGTACCTGCAGAAAATGCATCACAGGCAGTTGCAATATGATATATTTCAAAAATAAAGACATCAACCCATATCATTGCCATATGGGTCGCCCCGAGTAGGTCACGTACGGGGATCACGTGTCCGACCTTCCCTGCGCGGCGACAGACTGCACTTTACCTCAGGCAGCGGAGGTATGGGAGTGTTCCGCAAAACCGAAGTCGTGAGGAACAAACTCATCTCTTGTGTGCCAAAGACACAAGACTCCACTGTTGCGAAGGTCTGCTTTCGCAACAGGTCCGTAACCCACACCTCGTACGGTAGAGGTCCGCTTTTCTCCCTAAACGGCAAGGGGGCGTACTATATTACAGCGAACATAGTACCTCCTTCTATACCACCACGGTATAGAACGCTACTGTCGCAAACGCAACAGGGGTTTCTCGACTTTTCACCGCAGTCGAGCGGCGTGCCTTACCTTGCTTACCTTAGCGTCGGTGCGTCGTTACAGAAATGTAAATCTAGAGTGGGTTTAGTTAGCTCCTATACTAGGTTAGCTTGCCACCTGATAACCTATTAACTAATAGGGCGCGTACCTCACTCGCACGTAATTTTCGAAAATATGCCTTAAACGTTATACCGTTTCCCAACATGGCTCTGATACCAAGCTGACGCGGACCCGCCCAGAGAACCCCGTCTCGGGACGGATCCGTTCAGTCGTTAAGCCAGGATCCTGTTGGGCAACGCTCGGCGAAGCGAGCGTACACACGATACAACACAGGCAGGATAAACAGCAGTAATTTAAGGAGGAAGAAATTAAATACAACATTAATTCCTGGGTTGTAGAATAAGTCTTACAAGAGTTCAGAGCGCACAATAGAGTTTAAAAATCGTAGCAGCGGAAGACTCGATTACAGACTCCGACACTCAAAAGCTAAGCAAAAGCATGCACCCTGCCCGCGGGCGTCATGCTGCTGGCCACTTCAAATGTTACTGCGGCGACTCGCACAGTTCCCACTGGAGGTTCCCTACCTCGGGGTGAGGTTCCTCCCAGTGGAAGCCAGCGTCCTGGTTCTGCGCGTCGATTCCTGAAAACCACATATCGCTAACGCGTGAGCTTCTAAGAAGCTCAACAAGACTGACCCGTCAAAAGGCTGACTACAGCCGACTTCTAAACATGAAGGCTGATAAGGGTGGGTTCTATTTGCAAAAACGGACCCGCAACCTGAACTACTCTTGGTCAATTTTAGCACAGATTAAGTAGTTAAGATATAACTTTAATTAGCACTAGTCTAATCAAACAATATGAAAATGACAAGTAAATATCAATCATCAATTGTCAATCTCATTGCATCTCATCTTATTGCTGAAATGTGGTGCGTTTCACGAGCATGCTCACCAACTGGGAGCGACAGCGGTTCGAAACGATTTTTATACCCTGCAGGGGAAAACCTAATCGTACGACACGTGCGTGTCCCAGACTCGCACGTGGCAACCGTTCACACCAGCTCCTGCAACGTCAATTCCCTCCTACGTCTGCCTTAGCAGCGCCGCATCCCACCAGACAACACGTCCCAGACGGTTTCTGTGGAGTTCCCACGCTGCCCACCCCAGATCTTCTCCTAGTCAGACACCGTAGGGCAGGTTCGACGTTGCAATTACTAGGCTACGTAGGTTTACTGGGGCCCATTACACCCAGCATACGATCAGTACGTTCAACACTCGATCAGACTCGGACCACACGGATCAGACAGGTCTACGGTCACCCTGGACCCGGTCCAGTCGCCGACCTACTTGGTATCCTGTCTGACCCTCAAACTTTTATTCTTCTTTAATTATCTCATCATCGAGTGTCGTAATGAGTCAAGTGGTAGTTTCATCCAAGATCCTACCTTTCGCGAGCAGTGTCCACTCTGCTCGACTTCTACCGGTAATAACCTACTAAGCATAGCAACTATCTGGTCATCTATACTACTACCGATAGGGTTTCCTATGGGAACAAATGCATCTAAGGTTGCAATCAACTCCTAACAACTTAATGCACAATCATGATATGACTCACTGAGTTGTAACAAGAAAATTTAAAACAGAGTTAGTGCACCGGGGCTTGCCTGGCTCTTCGGCTCCTTGGTTGACTTCTTCGGCTGGAGTGGAGGAGTCGGGCTCTGCAGCTACCTCACGTGCTTCGGAATCTACATGATGCAGTATGATTAGGATAAGTTTAATTGAAAAGGCCTGTTGCTTTTATCGATAGTAATTTAGGGTTCCGTTTTGGCGACGCCCAGAATTAGGGTTAACCCCAATTACTCGACGCCTAAAAATTAGGGTTGGGATGAAAGTTTTAATTCAACCTCAAGATTATTTTTAGTTGATATAACTCTTTGAATTAAGCATTTTGGGCTTTGGGTGGGGCCAAGATGATTTTTCTAGATTTTATAAAAATTCATCGAAGTTCCTGTCTTCCAATCTTGTAAAATCAAAATGACCTAGTAAATGTTTGATTCAGTCTAAAATATTTTATGTGGTCACTCATGAGCCTCAAATATACAACTTTTATTTAGGGTTTCATCACTGAATAGGACTTTTGCAATGTATTTTAGAAAAAGGTAAATTAGTTAGGCAGAATGGAGTATCTTAAATAGGTTACATGTAATTCTGGGGTCCTAAAATCCTGGTAAAATTCCAGAGGATGTCTTCTGTTATGCCACACTTGTAGATCAATTTTGAGCCCTAGAATTGCTCTACAATTTGAATTAAAATTCATAAACAGAAAAGATTGTTTTAATTATCCTTAAAAATTCTAGTTCATTTAGGAAAAAGTGTTTTAACAGAAAATTAGTGCATTTCATGAGGGTTCTAATAAATTTTAGTTTGGAATTTTTGGAGGTTTCTGTGATTTGTTTGGCATTTTACAAGACAGGACAATATTGGAGGAAAATAGGAATGAAACAGTGATTAGGGCAAAAACAGGGGGCTGAACTCCGGTGAGCTCCGGCCGATGATTCGGTCAAAACGGCTGATCGGCTGCGCTCGATCCTTGACTCTACACCTTCTACAGGCTAAGACGAAGCTCGGCAGCACGGCAATGGTGAGGTTCCATCACCGGAGAGGGGTGCTCACCGTGGAGGTCGACGGTGGCGGCGGTGAGAAACGGTTCCCGACGAGATGAGCTGAAATCCGGTGAGGGGAGAGCGCCGTGAGCTGCACGATGACTTGACAAGTGAGTTGAGCACGAGGAGAAACACTGAAATTGGCCGGAGCACGGCCGGCGGCGAGGGGTGGCGGCTCTGCCCGAAGCTCAATGATGGAATCACCGGAGGAACGGCGGAGTAAGGAAATTGATTGGTCCAGGAGACTCACCGTGATGCAGTGAAGCTATTTGACGTGGTTAGAGGTCGCGGGGATGGCCGGAATATTGAAGTCGACGGTGAGCTCAACTGGCGGCAGAAGGGTGAACTGGCGGCGGCGCAAATGTTCTGTCGTCGCCGGTGAGTTTCTGTGGTCGAGCACTCGTCAAAACCGATCACAGTGAGGAGATGAAGCAGCCGGATGAATGAATTGGATAATGAAGGTACCGTGAAGACGAATTCGACGGATTAGGGTTGGGGCGGTGCTCCTGTTGGCGATGAGGTCGACAGCAGTGTTCCGGTCAGAGAGAGCGATGGGAGTGCAATTCGATCAACTGAGAGCTGCACCGAGGTGAGGGGAGTCGTTTAGGCAAGGTTTGATCAATGGAGAGTGACCGGGGGTGGGGTCTCACCGTGAGCTCCCCTGCTGCGGCAATGGCGACGGTGGCACCCGGGTGAGGAGAAACAGCAAAGTTTGCGTAGGAGTGAAATTGAGCTCGGGGAAAGTGTGAGGAAGGTTCAGTGCACTCTTTTAAGTCGTTGCGTGGGGAGTTAGAGAGGAGAGCAGAGGGTGGCGGCGGATTGGGCGCCGGGGGCGGTGGCTTGCCGCAGAGGCACTGCCGCTCGGGGAGGAGCGACGAGAGAGCGAGAGAGAGAGGAGAGGGAGTAATGGAGAGGATCTTGGCGGGATTCTTGTCCAACGAATTGAAGTCTTGGCGCCGAAGGGAGCGCCGGCCGGCGGGGGCGGCGGCTCTGCCGCGCAGCGGTTGGGCAACGGGGGCGGGCGGCACTGTTGCCCGTCACCCTGTTGTCGATTCAAAAGAAATGCTACAGCTCCCTCTGGTTCAAATTGCAAACTCCACCTCCTCAGCTCAGAAAATTATGAAAATTTTTGTGTATGTTCAGGGAATTATTTGGAACACTTTTTATTTAGGGTTCCAGTTCTGAATCAGCTCCCAAAATTTCTTGAATTTATGGGTCCACTTTAGTTTGTGTGAATTTTAAAAGGGTTTGAACCTTCTCCAAAAATCTTGAATAAATTTCTAAAATTCTATTTTGAAGTGAACTTAATTGTTATGCAAAAATATAGCTAGGGTGTTGTGGAAAATTTGGTGGTTCATGCATTAGGGTTAGAGTTCTGCCTGACGAATAAAATTTTCGACACCGCGGGTGGAAAACTCTCCGAACTTGGCAAATGGGTTCTGAGGATCATTGAAGTTTTTTGTAGAACTCCTATGAGGTATTTTAAACAACGTTGCACTTACTCCCATTGTTGATTTTGCCTTTAGGTGTGAAATAGTGTCGATTAGGGTTTTAAGTTGCCGATTTAAATTCTGGGTGACACCTGGGGTGTCACAGATACGCTACTGGACCACATCGCTCGATGATTTTGAAAGGTCCAATGAATCTTGGAGCTAACTTGCCCTTAATGCCAAAGCGTTGGACACCTTTTGTTGGTGACACACGAAGATAGACGTGATCACCCACTTCAAAAGTTAACGGTCGACGTCTTTTGTCGGCATAACTTTTCTGCCGGGACCTTGCAGCTCGCAAATTTTCTTGAATAGCCCTTACTTTCTCTTCAGCTTGAGTCACTAAATCTGGTCCAAAAATTGCTCTTTCTCCTGCCTCAGACCAGTTTAAAGGCGTGCGACATGGCTGACCATACAACGCCTCGAACGGAGACATCTTGATGCTCTCTTGATAGCTATTGTTGTACGAAAATTCAGCCAAAGGTAAGCACTCTTCCCAACTCTTCCCATGGGTCAGCACAGATGCGCGAAGCATATCTTCCAGAACTTGATTTACACGCTCTGTTTGACCATCGGTTTGGGGGTGATAAGCTGAACCATGAATTAACTTAGTACCAAGTGCTTCATGAAATTGTTCCCAGAAACGGCTCACAAACTGGGTACCCCGATCAGAAATGATGGTCTTTGGAACACCATGGAGGCACATGATAGAGAGATATAAAGCTCCGCGTACTTCCTCGCATTATAATGGGTGTTCACCGGGATGAAATGAGCAGATTTGGTGAGTCGATCTACTATGACCCAAATAGAATCGTGCTTCTGGGCAGTGAGAGGAAGACCGACGATGAAGTCCATACTAATGTCCTCCCATTTCCATGATGGCACACTGAGAGGCTGCAACGGACCAGCACTCTTCAGATGATCTGCTTTGACCTGGCGACATGTGTTGCACTCAGCAACATATCGGGCGACTTCGCGCTTCATTCGAGTCCACCAAAATTTCCTTCGCAGGTCTTGGTACATCTTATTGCTACCTGGATGGATAGCATACTTGGAGAGGTGAGCCTCATCCATGATTTTCTTCCGCAGCTCAAAATTTTTCGGTACAACGAGGCGGTTGTTGAACCATAGAACACCTTCCTCGTCAAGGCGGAAACATTTCATTTTGTTACTGCCTATTTGAGCGCGGATATTTTCCATGCCCTTATCAACCTTTTGTGCAGTCACAATTTCCTCACGGAGGGTAGGAATAAGAGCCAAGTTATACAATGCCCCATGGGGAATGATACGAAGACTTGGTTCTTCTGGACTACAACAGAGAGCAGTGGTAAAGCTTGAGCTATGGTGGGATTGCACCCAGCTTTGCGACTTAGGGCATCAGCCACAACATTCGCCTTGCCCGGATGGTAATGGATTTCTAATTCATAGTCTTTGATCAATTCCATCCACCTTCTTTGCCTCATATTCAGATCATCTTGAGAAAAAATATACTTCAAGCTTTTGTGATCCGTGTACAAGTGTACAAGATTCCCAAAAAGATAATGCCTCCAGATTTTTAAGGCAAACACAACTGCGGCGAGTTCCAAATCATGAGTGGGGTAATTCAACTCATGACGCCGCAGCTGCCTTGATCCATAGGCAATGACACGACCGTCTTGCATCAGTACACATCCCAGGCCCGTGCCAGAAGCATCACAATAAACATCAAACGGTTTGGTGATGTCCGGTTGAGCCAAAACTGGGGCGGTGGTTAAGTGTTTCTTGAGAGTTCGAAAAGCCTCATCACAAGAATCACTCCAATAGAAAGCGACCCCTTTGTGAAGCAGTTCCGTCATGGGCTTGGAGATCTTCGAAAAATTTGGGACGAAGCGTCGATAGTATCCAGCAAGCCCAAGGAAACTGCGAACATCTTTGACGCACTTTGGGGGCTTCCAGTCAAGCACATCTTTCACCTTGCTTGGGTCAACAGAGATACCTTCGGCGGAAATCACATGACCAAGGAACTGTACTTCCTTCAACCAAAAGTCACATTTGCTGAATTTGGCGTACAGCTTATGTTCCCTTAGCCTCTGGAGAACAATACGAAGATGCTCCGCATGCTCTTCCTCCGACTTGGAATAAATAAGGATGTCGTCGATGAAGACCACGACGAATTTGTCCAGCTCGGGCATGAAAACGGAATTCATTAGATACATGAAGTGGGCTGGAGCATTGGTCAAACCGAAGGACATGACAAGGTACTCATAGAGACCATACCTTGTGGAAAAGGCAGTCTTAGGAATGTCCTCAGGACGGATCTTTATCTGATGATACCCCGAGCGCAGATCTACTTTAGAGAAGACCTTGGCGCCCACAAGTTGATCGAATAAAATATCAATGCGAGGCAAAGGATATTTATTCTTGACAGTGACCGCATTCAATGGCCGGTAATCAACACAAAGCCTCAGGGTCTCATCCTTCTTCTTCACAAATATGGCGGGACAGCCCCATGGAGATGAACTAGGTCGAATAAATCCCTTGTCCAGTAGCTCCTTTAACTGGATTTTCAATTCTGCCAACTCATTTGGAGCCATCCTATACGGCCTTCGGGAGATAGGAGCTGTACCGGGTTGAAGTTCAATCTTGAACTCAACATCACGATCGGGTGGCAGTCCCGGTAAATCATCCGGAAATACATCGGGAAATTCACACACGACCGGAATATCTTCAAGCTTCTTTCCGGAGACATGATGAAGGCTCCAGGAAATTGGGGTGGGTGGTGTGACTTGGAAAGATATGAAACCGTGTACCGGAGAGTCTAGTTGGATTTTTCGTGGCGAGATATGTAGCACGGCTCTATGGTACACCATCCAACCCATTCCTAGTATTATATCTATGCCATGGTGGTCAGAACGATGAATTGGGACTTAAAGATTTTTCCTCCCAATTTTAATGGTACTTGCTGGATTTTTAGTGTAGTTGTTATTTTTCCGGCGGGTGATGTGATAAGATAGGGTGTTTTAGTGATGATGGTGCGGAGGTTGCACCTTCGGACACATGCCCTACTAATGAAGTTGTGAGTTGCACCCGAATCGAAGAGAACGAACACAGAATCTTTCTGAATTGAGAACATACCCGCAAGGACTTGTTCTCCTTCTTGAATTTCCTCGACCGTGGTGTAGTTAACACGGCCCTGCTTCTGTCCATTTCCAACAGGTTGAGAGCGTGGATTGTTGTCGCTGCGGGGGTCGCTCTGCTGGACATGGCCTTGCTGACGGGGAGGTTGCCGGCAATCCTTGGCGAAATGCCCAGGGCGACCGCAGTTGTAACACGGCCTCGGCCCCGTGTTGCTGTACGGCTGCGGCGGGTGAGAAGTTGAAGCCGACTGTCTGGAATTTCCGGCTTGAGAACCCGCTTGCTGGCCTTGACGCGCTACGGACCGCTGCTGGAATGACGGGCGAAAATTTCCACCCGGTGGCACCGGAGCTTTGTACCTCTGGCCCGTAGGAGAGGTAATGGCTAGACGATACCTCTGGGGCTGCTGATTTCCAGAGGGACCTCCGGCTGGCTGCTTGCGCTTCTTCTCTTCTTGATGGGCGCGAATGGCATCCTCTTGGACAATGGCAGCGCTCACCAATGCGTTGAAATTGGCA
The DNA here is from genome assembly GCA_001182835.1 of Oropetium thomaeum. Classification (NCBI taxonomy): domain Eukaryota; kingdom Viridiplantae; phylum Streptophyta; class Magnoliopsida; order Poales; family Poaceae; genus Oropetium; species Oropetium thomaeum. The sequence continues at coordinate 1,348,303 of LFJQ01000054.1, forward strand.
CTGCTGTGGAGGGCTAGGCGATCACGTAACTTGGAGTTTAGGCCCTTCATGAAGCAGCTCCTTTTCTTGGCGTCCGTGTCCACGTGGTGCCCAGCGTACTGCGCCAGGTAATTAAACTTGCGCGAGTATTCGTGGACGCTCATGTGACCTTGACGCAGTTCTTCAAATTCACGCGTCTTGCGCTGTATGAGGCCCTCAGGAATATGATGTGCTCTGAAAGCTTCCCGGAACTCCGTCCATTGCACTTGGTGGCCATCGGGAAGAGAGGTAGTGTAATTAAACCACCACGCTCTCGCCGGTCCGCGGAGTTGCTGAGCCGCGAAGAGAGTCTTTTGATGCTCGGTGCAGTGAAGGAGCTCAAACTTGGACTCGATGGTGTGCAGCCAGTTGTCAGCGTCCAGTGGGTCAGCTGCATCCGCGAAGGTTGGCGGATGGACGGCCGAGAAATCCCCAAAGGAGCTCTCTGGCGCGGGTGCTTGTGCACGCTGACGACCACCCTGACGATTTTGCTCGATCAGGATTTGCATGAGCTGCTGTTGGGTGGCCATGAACTGTTCCCACATTCCTGGAGGTGGGGGTGGCGGTGGAGGAAGATTAGAGCCACTAGCCTGGTCCTGCCCGCTCGATCCGCGAGTACGTCCTGCCATCTGTGTAAGAAGTTGAACAATTAGCCCTCATTTCCAAAGTGAGAGGCACAAGTCCTACACTACAACTCATTTCTCGACCAAATGAGGAATAATGTGTAAGACCCAAAATGGAAAGAATTAATCGAGGATGGGATTTCCTGAACAACAACAGGTTCCTGTCCTTCTATGGCAGCAGAGAGAAAAACACATTTTTCGTGTAGTGGGGATTGGAAACACAAGATTTCCCAACTACAAAAGTCGTAGATATTTTTCACACCCTTTCAAAATGTACCCATTCACATTTTTAGAATAACAGGCGCGAAACTACAAGCTTTGGAAAACGACTCCTTGCTGAAATCCCTGCTTGGTTGATTTCAGTCCAGAGAGGTGTTCACCGGAAGGTCCGATCCCACATCGGAATGTCCGGTGACCAAAAGAGAATTCCAGAGGGAGTGTCTTCGGACTGTCCGGCCCTGCACCGGATGGTCCGATATACTTTTCCTCCCAGAACAGAGGGGCACCTTCCCCCTTAAGAAAAATGATTCAACGATAGTTCCAAGGACTGGATCAGCCTTCAGAGAACAAGAACCAAGCTGAACACAAGGAGGCAAATTTTTATGTTTCTTGTTGTTCAAGATTTACCATTTTTAGTACCATGCCAAAGGAAAGGAATGATGCGACCTATCCGTCCTCACCAAAAAGAAAACCTAGTTCGGAACTTTGGTGGCACTACTCGTTCCCTCAAAACAAGGCGTTTTCTACACGGCCTAACGATAGTTAGTGTACTTGCAGAAAATCGCATCACAGAACAGGTATGCAATATGGCCATGATAGTCACGACTCATGGCAACCGGCGGCAACCAGTAACGCCTTGCCGTTAGCGGCCATGAAAAGCATCTCAGGCAAGATGGGTGAACCAGCAACGCGAACACCAAGCGACCGTGAATATTATCCCACGGCAGGACTCCGTACCTTCGTTGTAGTTCGATGGTGCGTCGTTGCAAAAATTGTAACACGTACCTTCGCGTAGTTCGTTGGTGCGTCGTTACATAATCATAAAGTTACAGGAAGGTAAAATGCATGAATGCACAGTTAGCTTGCCACCTTCCTAACTCTAACCTCCACTAAGGGCTGTTCTATACCGTACCTCACCGTAGCGCAATTTTTGAAAACATGCCTCGTTAATTAGAGTACTAACCCCCAAATGGCTCTGATACCAGCAGTCGCAACCCCGTCCGATAAAATCGTACGGTTGCTCATCCAGGATCATTCGGGGGGCCGCTTGCCGAAACAAGTGACTTTACAGTACAATAATTAACAAGGACTCGCATAAATGACTTAAAGATACATTAATTCTGGTTATGTTACAACTGATTTCAGAAGTTTTGGAAGTGCGGAAACGTAGTTTTGATAACAAACACGTGGATTTCAGCGGAAGCAAAAATCTAACACTCGGCGCCTCGATCAAACACCCCAGCCCGATGGTGTTTAATCTCCCTGGGAGGGAGAAGCGGGGACCCACTCGAAGGTCCACTCCGAGGGCGTCTCCTCTTCCCAACCACCCTGGCTAAAGTCAGCACTAATACCTGCAAAACAACAATCAACAAACCGTGAGCGACTGACGCTCAGCAAGACTTACCCGTCAATAGACCTTCTAAGGTCGACTCCTAAAATGCTGGAATATTGGTGGCAGCTGGTAGGTATTTGCAAAAGTCAGCACTACTAATGGTTTTTCAGTATTTTAGCCAAGTTATCAGAATAGCTAATGTAATTCTACTAAGTGTGACAGCAACTAAGCAAACAAGTGCAATACAACAGTTCTGAAATTTATTCTCAAATCTCCAATCACAATTCCTGCTATCACATTTTATAGTGTCGCCACGGCAGAAAGGAGCAAGTGGTACTCGATACCGCGAGGGACGGCAATTATAATTGATTTTACATCCTGCAGGAGAAACCCGAATAACACGACACGTGCGCACTCTACGAGTCGCACGTGGCCACCTTTCACTGCATCGCGACAGTGTCAGCCCGACTGCCATCTCTCCAAGGACATGGTCCTCCAGGCAACGCCCTGCGTCCCTGTACGGCCCCAAGCCTTTCCCACTAACACATACCCAAGAAACAAAAATGCGAAATCATCCACCATACTGGTCCGTTCACCCGGAAAAAGAGATGGCTGGTCGTCCAATCACTGCGCAATGAGCTACGTCGGTTTCCTGGGTCCCATATGCCAGTATGTATTCGGTACACAACTCAAACTTGACCAATGCAACCGCACCCGACACTGTGCTTAAATTTTATTCACACAATGTTGGGTCCTGACTTCCTCAAATACTCCTATAAATAATCTCCTGAGTAGTCTCCATACCACTCAATTCCCTTCGTTGCCCTATTAGTAAGCATAGCACTAACGTACTGGCTCTAACAGGACAACCCGTAGGAGATCCTACAAGTCATGCAACTAAGTTTCCACACAAGCCTCGAAACTTAATGCACAACAAAACCTACATACACCGTGAGAAAGCAAAACTTTAAACATAGGTATGCACCCGGGGCTTGCCTCGGTTCGGGGAGAAGTTAGCACAGTCGATGGCGGGGTTGTAACATCCCGAACTAAATTCTCGCTAAATCCTTTGTCAATAAAGACTTAATTGTGTTCTATAAAAATCTCAAAACCCAAAGTTAATGACATCAAAGGATCTAATCAACAGAACTTAAATTCAAAATTTAATTTAAAATCCAATCTTTACTGTCTTTCCGCTTCTCATTGCTTTCGCCCGTGTACCGCCGGCCTTGCTCCGCTCCGAGCAGGAACGAGCGCCGTCCGGTCTCCTCTGTTCTCCCAATTTCAAGCCGCCGCCCGAGTCCCTGCTCCTCCGGGTGCCGCTCCTCTGTTCTTTTCCATGTCTTCCCGACCCCGTCGTTTGCGAATCCGATTCGCCCGACCTCCGACCCAGAGGTCGGATGACTTTTGCGTTTCGCCCGACTTCCGACCCAGAGGTCGGATGATTTTCACGATTCGCCCGACTCCGACCCCCAGCGGTCGGACATTATTTTCCGTCTCGCCCGACCCGTCATCACTCTCCGCTTCGCTCGACCCGAGGTCGGACAAGCCGTTAGCTCCGTCTCGCTCGACCCCAAGGTTGGACAAGCCGTTCGCTCCGCCTCGCTCGACCCCGAGGTCGGACATCTCGCTCCGCCTCGCTCGACCCTGAGGTCGGACAAGCAGTTTCGCTCCGTTTCGCTCGACCCCCGAGGTCGGACAAGCCGCATTTCGTTCCGCCTCGCTCGACCCCGAGGCCGGACAGACTCGTCGGACCCGAGCTCGAAGCGGCCGCGCCATTAATGCTGCCGGTCATCTTCCCAACCGTAAAAGTGCCTGGCCGTACACAGCAGTGCTGCCACCGCGCCGAAAGTCTTCGTGATGGGACGCGCACGCCCGGCGCCCATGCGCTGCAGTACACTGCCGCCGCGCCAACTTGCGTCGTCCTGGAGAGACAAAAGGAACGGAGGCTGATATTTTTCCCTGAGACGAAACACTTCACTCGGCGAGCTCCTTTGCTCCTCTGCGCGCTCGTCTCTCTGCTCTCGTCTCCACTCCCTTCCGCCATTACAGCCGAAGAGCCCCGCAGGGCCGAAGCAGAGCCAGCTTCTCTCGTGCTCAGGTGCGCTCGGTAAGCCTTGCCCTGCCGACGGTTCCATCGTCCGTCGTTATCGTCTCTAACCGCCGCCCCATTCTTCCGCAGTATTTCAGCAGTAGCGGCGCGTCGACATCTCTTTCCGACGACCGGTCTCCGTTGCTGTTCTTTTCCACCGACAGCGCTCTGGTAATCTTTGCCGTCCGACCAGTCTAGCTAGTCCCGTCTACCGAAGCAACACTAAGGTTTGTTAGAGAGAAATTCATGCAACTTCACTCATCTGTTAATACAAGATTACCTTGCATCTTCATATAGGAACCGAGCTGCAGACGGCCACGGAGGCTGAGGAGGACTTCCCCGCTGCCGACCCCGCCATCGACTGTGCTAACTTCTCCCCGAACCGAGGCAAGCCCCGGTGCACACCTAAGATTTAAAGTTTTATTTTGTCACTATCCTTGTAGGTCTGTTTGTGCATTAAGTTGAGGAGTTGTTTGACACCTAGATGCATAGCCTTAGTAGGAGTTCCTATGGGAGAACGCAGTAGCGTCAGCTAAGCGCTAGCATGCCTTGCTAATATTAGGAATCGGTAGCATATGAGTAGTATGGAGACTACTCCTTCGATGGCTAAAGTCTTGTGGGAGGGGTGACTGTCAAATGTGTAGTCTTTAGGGAATGGGCACAAAATATGACATTAACTGTTAGCCAATATTGCTGAATGGATTAAGTTAACAATGGTACTGAATGTCGGCACCCATGGGCAAGTATTGAGTTGTGTACCGAATGCATACTGGCATATGGGAACCAGGAAGCCGACGTAGCTCATTGCGCAGTGATTGGACGACCAGCCATCTCTTTTTCCGGGTGAACGGACCAGTAGGGTGGATGAATTCGCATTTCTGTTTTTCTTGGGCATGTGCTAGTGGGAAAGGCTTGGGGCCGTACAGGGACGCAGGGCGTTGCCTGGAGGACCATGTCCTTGGAGAGATGGCAGTCGGACCGACACTGTCGCGATGCAGTGAAAGGTGGCCACGTGCGACTCGTGGAGTGCAACACGTGTCGTGTTATTCGGGTTTCTCCTGCAGGATGTACATCGATTATAATCGCCGCCCCTCACGGTTAAGAGTACCCGCTTGTCCACTGTGTCACATCTTGCCGAGAATGTGGGTTGTATGGTGGGAAAACCGATGTATTGGGATCTCAATGAACTGTATTGCAACCATGTTTGTTTAGTATTAAGAGCACATTTTACTGCTGCTAGTGAACTCTTAAAATCTTGGCTAAAACCTAAAAATAGGATTTACCATTAGTGCTGTTTTTGCAAATACTTACCCTGCTGCCACAAATACTCCCTGCATACTAGGAGTCGGCCTTAGAAGGCCTATTGACGGGTAAGTCTTGCTGAGCGTCAGTCGCTCACGGTTTGTTGATTGTTGTTTTGCAGGTAATAGTGCTGACTGTAGCCAGGGTGGTTGGGAAGAGGAGACGCCCTCGGAGTGGACCTTCGAGTGGGTCCCCGCTTCTCCCTCCCGTGGAGATTAAACACCATTGGGCTGGGGTGTTTGATCGAGGCGCCGAGTGTTAGATTTTTGCTTCCGCTGAAATCCACGTGTTTGTTATCAAAACTACGTTTCCGCACTTCCAAAACTCCTGAAATCAGTTGTAATATAACCAGAATTAATGTATCTTTAAGTCATTTATGCGAGTCCTTGTTAATTATAGTACTGTAAAGTCACTTGTTTCGACAAGCGGCCCCCCCGAATGATCCTGGATGAGCAACCGTTCGATTTTATCGGACGGGGTTGCGACAGGGGTCGGCAGCGGGGAAATCCTCCTCAGCCTCGGTGGCCGTCTGCAGCTCGGTCCCTATATGAAGATGCAAGGTAATCTTGTATTAACAGATGAGTGAAGTTGCACGAATTTCTCTCTAACAACTTTAGTGTGTTGCTTCGGTAGACGGGACTAGCTAGACTGGTCGGACGGCAAAGATTACCAGAGGGTTGTCGGTGGAAAAGAACAACAACGGAGACTGGTCGTCGGAAAAGAGATGTCGACGCGCCGCTACTGCTGAAATACTGCGGAAAAAAATGGGGCGGCGGTTAGAGACGATAGCGACGGACGATGGAACCGTCGGCAGGGCAAGGCTTACCGAGCGCACCCGAGCACGAGAGAAGCTTGCTCTGCTTCGGGCCCTGCGGAGCTCTTCGGCTATAAAGGCGGAAAGGAGTGGAGACGAGAGCAGAGAGACGAGCGCGCAGAGGAGCAAAGGAGCACGCCGAGTGAAGTGTTTCGTCTCTGGAAAATATCAACCTCCGTTCCTTTTGTCTCTCCAGGACGACGCAAGTTGGCGCGGCGGCAGCGTACTGCAGCGCATGGGCGCCGGGCGTGCGCGTCCCATCACGAAGACTTTCGGCGCGGTGGCAGCACTGCTGTGTACGGCCAGGCGCTTTTATAGTTGGGAAGATGGCCGGCAGCATTAATGGCGTGGCCGCTTCGAGCTCGGTCCGACGAGTTTGTCCGACCTCGGGGTCGAGCGAGGCGGAGCGAACGCATTGTCCGACCTCGGGGTCGAGCGAGGCGGAGCGAGCTGACGAAAAATCGGCCGAGACGGAATGAGCGTCCGACCACTGGGGTCGGGGTCGGGCGAATCGGAAAATTTTCTCCGACCTCTGGGTCGGAGGTCGGGCGAAACGCAAAAGTCATCCGACCTCTGGGTCGGAGGTCGGGCGAATGGAAAATTTCCCCGACCTCTGGGTCGGAGGTCGGGCGAATCGGATTCCCAAACGACGGGGTCGGGAAGACATGGAAACGAACAGAGGAGCGGCACCCGGGGGAGCAGGGACTCGGGCGGCGGCTTGCAGTGGGGAGAACAGAGGAGACCGGACGGCGCTCGTTCCTGCTCGGAGCGGAGCAAGGCCGGCGGTACACGGGCGAAAGAAATGAGAAGCAGAAAGACAGTGAAGATTGGATTTCAAATTAATTTTTTTGAATTTAAGTTCTGTTGATTAGATCCTATGATTTCATTACTTAGGGTTTTGAGATTCTTATAGAACACCATTAAGTCTTTATTGACAAGAGATTTAGCGAGAATTTAGTTCGGGATGTTACATTCTTGTTGATTGATAGTGGGCGAAAGAAACGTGCAGTCTGCAAACGTCAAGGACCACCCCCAAACACAAGCAAAAAGAAGAAGCAAGTGCCATCCGACTCCGATCATGATTCAAATGATGATACCTATGAACCTTCTCACACTGATGATGGGACTTCTTCTCGCGTTCAAGGGCAACACAATGCTCACATGGGCAATGTGAGTGATGAGGATGATGACTTTGATCCCCTTCAGTTTCACGGAGAAAGAAAAGTGTGGACCGCAGAGGAGTACTACAATGCTAGAAAGGTATCGGGCTATCTAGGTGCAAATAACTCTCCTTCTCCACAGTTTTATAGCAAAGTGCAACATGATGCATTCTATGGTCATCTAGTGAAGAAACCCGTGTTTCAACATCAATGGATTGATTGGGCCTTTGTCAATTCATATGATACACTTCGCCCCACTATTCAATTGTTTCGAGCCGTGGGTCTTTATGACTTTGCTTGCTACAGATGCAACTGGAATGAGACCATCATTCGTTAGTTCTATGCCACAGCTGAGTTTGATTGGGAAGCTAATGAGATTCAGTGGATCACCGGCAGGAACAAGTACACTGCCAATTTTTCTGAATTTGCTGCAGTCAATCAGCTTGATTATAATGATCTTAAGGCTGGAACTGATGTTTATGGTGATCCACATTTGGCGGAGAATTTGAGGCTTCAATACTACGAAGGCCCAAATACTAAGATTAACACTGTCTCGGGCCTGAAAGTCATTCCAGCAGTTATCAATAAAATTGTGCTCAAGACAGTGTATCCTAAGAGTGGGTACACGGAGGCCATACGTTTTGCTCATTGGAACTTCATCCACAATATCATAACAGGAAGAAAAATGGATGTAGTGAGATTTATCTTGAAGACCATTGAGGCCGTGTCCGTAACTGTGCAGAAGAATCTCTATTATGCTCCCTATATCATGTCTTTGATTCTTAGCAAGACAACATTTTCTACACACAACTGTCATACCCCACACTTTTCTTTTCAAGAGTACAAACCTTTTCTCATGAGTCCAAATATTCTTGCTCCTGTACATCCAGTTGGTGCAGAAAGTGCGGCTGCAGAAGATGTTGGTCCTCATGATATGCCACCTCCTCCACCTCCTCCACCTGAGCATGGTCCTCCTCCAGACTTTATAGCCCAGTACATGCCCCAGATTCAGTCTTCTATTCAGCAGGGCATCCAGGCTGGAATGACTACATTCTATTCCACCTTCCATGAGCAGTATCACCGGCGTTTGGTGACATGACTCAGACTATGGGGAATTTGCGCAATGATATTGGTGCACTCACTACTCAATTTCAGACTTTGCATACCAATGTAACCAGTTTGAGAAATGAGTTCACCGCCCATCACCAGGAGTTCCAAACCTTCAGTGATTACTTCTACCAGATATATCCTCGTCCTCCGCCACCACCAGGGCCGTATCCTCCTCCTCCTCCGTATTTTGATGATAACTACCCGTACTAGTGTTTTTGGCAATTTTGATGCCAAAGGGGGAGAAAATGAGGAAATGAGGAAAGTGAGAAAATTGAAGGTCAAGACAAGAAGTGAAGCAAGTTAGAAAACTCCATGTGGAATTGATCTCATGCATTGCATTTGCCTTCTTTATTTTGACCTATGTTTCTATGAGACTCTATGTGCTCTTCGCTCTTTATTTGAATTTGGTGCTGTTTGAACTTGGTTTGTATTGTGATGATGAACCATTGTGGCTTATCTATTTTTTAGTTCATCACATTTCTATGATTCATGGTTATTCGATGAATGAGGATTCTATCTTTATTATTGTGAATGATTGAGGACAATATCTATTGGCTACGTTTCATGGTTATATTCTTATTTTATCTAATTCCTCACATTCAACAAACAAGGTACACTCAACCGAAATTTCCTCTTTTACACATGCACACACTTAGGGGGAGTTCACCTTGTTCTTCAATTTATCAAGTGGTTGTCATCAATTACTAAAAAGGGGGAGATTGAGGCATCTAGGCCCTTAATTGTGGTTTTGGTAATTAATGACAATCTATATTTGTGGATTAATGCGCTACTTGAGTCCTTGCTAGAAATTATTGAATATTTAAGCCCGCCTTGTGAAATGCCAACAAATATACTGTCGAGCTCACACAAATAGGACAACGAATGGCGCAAGGTAAAGGTATAATCGATAGGTTTTTACTTTTACCGGTCATAAGGTGATTAGAGGAGAAAATGATCGGATTTTAGGTTAGCGCCGTACTATTAAGAGGGGTTGGTTGTGATTTGCTTGGAGCATCTATAGATTGCCACTTTTTTCTCGATTTCCTTACCAATTAACCGCAAAAGTGTCCTTGAAATTTCCCTTGAAAAAGAAGGAAAATTGTTGAGATAAATCCTAGAAAATGAGAAAAACAAGTGTGCTGAATCAGGGTCTGGCGGTCTGACCGCCAGAACCTTGGTCTGACCGCCAGCACCCCTCAGAGACTGTCTCTCCTCTGAGCCCCTCTAGCGGTCTGACCGCCAAAGGGACGGTCTGACCACCAGGGTCACTCCAGAGAGTACTCGTTTCTGGCTCCTCTGACGGTCTGACCGCCAAAGGAACGGTCTGACCGCCATGGTCACTCCAGAGAGTGCTTGTTTCTGGCTCCTCTGACGGTCTGACCGCCAAAGGGACGGTCTGACCACCATGGTCACTCCAGAGACTGCTTTTTCTTAGGCTCCTCTGGCGGTCTGACCGCCAGAGGCTTGGTCTGACCGCCAGCTCCAGTTTTAAAATTCTTCCTCTATGCATTTATTGCAAAATGAACGTTGCCAACCATCACGGTCTGACCGCCAGAGTCGCGGTCTGACCGCCAGCTGGGCAGAAAGCCAATAACGGCTAGTTTTTTGATGTGAGGGGTATAAATACTTCCCCATCTCGTGCAAGGCACCTTTCTTGGCCATTTCCACTGCATACTACATACTCTTGAGGCTTCCTCTCTCACTCTTGACCCCTTGTTGATCCATAGAGAGTGTGAGAGCATCTAGTGCTTGATTTCATCGATTCGTGCTTTGTGGCTGTAACATCCCGAACTGAATTCTCGTTAAATCTCTTGTCAATAAAGACTTATTGGTGCTTTATAAAAATCTCAAAACCCTAAGTAATGACATCAAAGGATCTAATCAATAGAACTTAAATTCAAAAATTTAATTTGAAATCCAATCTTTATTGTCTTTCTGCTTCTCACTTCTTTCGTCCGTGCACCGCCGGCCTTGCTCCGCTCTGAGCAGGAACGAGCGCCGTCCGGTCTCCTCTGTTCTCCCAATTTCAAACCGCCGCCCGAGTCCCTGCTCCACCCCCGGGTGCCGTTTCCCTGTTCATTTCCATTGCCTTCCCGACCCCGGCTTTGTGAGCCCGATTCGCCGACCTCCGACCCAGAGGTCGGATGACTTTTACGTTTCGCCCGACCTCCGACCCAGAGGTCGGATGATTTTCGCGATTCGCCCGACTCCGACCCCCAGCGGTCGGACATTATTTTCCGTCTCGCCCGACCCGTCGTCATCACTCTCCGCTTCGCTCGACCCCGAGGTCGGACATTTCGCTCCGCCTCGCTCGACCCCGAGGTCGGACATTTCGCTCCGCCTCGCTCGACCCCGAGGTCGGACAAACTCGTCGGACCGAGCTCGAAGCGGCCACGCCATTAATGCTGCCGGCCATCTCCCCAACCGTAAAAGCGCCTGGCCGTACACAGCAGTGCTGCCACCGCGCCGAAAGTCTTCGTGATGGGACGCGCACGCCCGGTGCCCATGCGCTGCAGTACGCTGCCGCCGCACCAACTTGCGTCGTCCTGGAGAGACAAAAAGGAACGGAGGCTGATATTTTCCAGAGACGAAACACTTCACTCGGCGTGCTCCTTTGCTCTTCTGCGCGCTCGTCTCTCTGCTCTCGTCTCCACTCCTCTCCGCCTTTACCGCCGAAGAGCTCCGCAGGGCCCGAAGCAGAGCAAGCTTCTCTCGTGCTCAGGTGCGCTCGGTAAGCCTTGCCCTGTCGACGGTTCCATCGTCCGTCGCTATCGTCTCTAACCGCCGCCCCTTTCTTCCGCAGTATTTCAGCAGTAGCGGCGCGTCGGCATCTCTTTTCCGACGACCAGTCTCCGTTGCTGATCTTTTCCACCGACAACCCTCTGGTAATCTTTGCCGTCCGACCAGTCTAGCTAGTCCCGTCTACCGAAGCAACACACTAAAGTTTGTTAGAGAGAAATTCATGCAACTTCACTCATCTGTTAATACAAGATTACCTTGCATCTTCATATAGGAACCGAGCTGCAGACGGCCACCGAGGCTGAGGAGGATTTCCCCGCTGCCGACCCCGCCTTCGACTGTGCTAACTTCTCCCCGAACCGAGGCAAGCCCCGGGTGCATACCTATGTTTAAAGTTTTGCTTTCTCACTGTGTATGTAGGTTTTGTTGTGCATTAAGTTTCGAGGCTTGTGTGGAAACTTAGTTGCATGACTTGTAGGATCTCCTACGGGTTGTTCTGTTAGAGCCAGTACGTTAGTGCTATGCTTACTAATAGGGCAAAGAAGGGATTTGAGTGGTATGGAGACTACTCAGGGGATTATTTATAGGAGTATTTGAGGAAGTCAGGACCCAACATTGTGTGAATATAATTTGAGCACAGTGTCGGGTGCGGTTGCATTGGTCAAGTTTGAGTTGTGTACCGAATACATACTGGCATATGGGACCCAGGAAATCGACGTAGCTCATTGCGCAGTGATTGGACGACCAGCCATCTCTTTTTCCGGGTGAACGGACCAGTATAGTGGATGAATTCGCATTTTTGTTTCTTGGGTATGTGTTAGTGGGAAAGGCTTGGGGCCGTACAGGGACGCAGGGCGTTGCCTGGAGGACCATGTCCTTGGAGAGATGGCAGTCGGACCGACACTGTCGCGATGCAGTGAAAGGTGGCCACGTGCGACTCGTGGAGTGCGCACGTGTCGTGTTATTCGGGTTCCTCCTGCAGGATGTAAAATCAATTATAATTGCCGTCCCTCGCGGTATTGAGTACCACTTGCTCCTTTCTGCCGTGGCGACACTATAAAATGTGATAGCAGGAATTGTGATTGGAGGTTTGAGAATAAATTTCAGAACTGTTGTATTGCACTTGCTTGCTTAGTTGCTGTCACACTTAGTAAAATTACATTAGCTATTCTGATAACTTGGCTAAAATACTGAAAAACCATTAGTAGTGCTGCCTTTTGCAAATACCTACCAGCTGCCACCAATATTCCAGCATTTTAGGAGTCGGCCTTAGAAGGCCTATTGACGGGTAAGACTTGCTGAGCGTCAGTCGCTCACGGTTTGTTGATTTGTTGTTTTGCAGGTAATAGTGCTGACTGTAGCCAGGGTGGTTGGGAAGAGGAGACGCCCTCGGAGTGGACCTTCGAGTGGGTCCCCGCTTCTCCCTCCCGTGGAGATTAAACACCATCGGGCTGGGGTGTTTGATCGAGGCGCCGAGTGTCAGATTTTTTGCTTCCGCTGGAATCCACGTGTTTGTTATCAAAACTACGTTTCCGCACTTCCAAAACTCCTGAAATCAGTTGTAATATAACCTGAATTAATGTATCTTCCAGTCATTTATGCGAGTCCTTGTTAATTATTATACTGCAAAGTCACTTGTTTCGGCAAGCGGCCCCCCCCCCCCGAATGATCCTGGATGAGCAACCGTACGATTTTATCGGACGGGGTTGCGACAGCTGGTATCAGAGCTATTTGGGGGTTAGTACTTTAATTAACGAGGCATGTTTTCAAAAATTGCGCTACGGTGAGGTACGGTGTAGAACAGCCCTTAGTGGAGGTTAGAGTTAGGAAGGTGGCAAGCTAACTGTGCATTCATGCATTTTACCTTCCTGTAACTTTATGATTATGTAACGACGCACCAACGAACTACGCGAAGGTACGTGTTACAATTTTTGCAACGACGCACCATCGAACTACAACGAAGGTACGGAGTCCTGCCGTGGGATAATATTTACGGTCGCTTGGTGTTCGCGTTGCCGGTTCACCCATCTTGCCTGAGATGCTTTTCATGGCCGCTAACGGCAAGGCGTTACTGGTTGCCGCCGGTTGCCATGAGTCGTGACTATCATGGCCATATTGCATACCTGTTCTGTGAGGTGTTTTTCTGCAGGTACACTAACAGTCGTTAGACCGTGTAGGAAACGATTGTCTTGAGAGAACGAGTAGTGCCACCGAGGATGACGTATTAGGGTTTTCCTTTTTGGTGAGGACGAATAGGCCGTGGCATCCTTTAAAATCTGCATGAGTACAAAAAATTCACCTAACTAAAAAGTTCAACTCTACAAATCTGATAAGAACCTGTGAATTAACCAAGGAAAATAATTAAGGAAAGAAGGACTTAAGAATTTCATCCCTCCTGTGTTCAGCCTGTTCCTCACTCCAAAATCCTATAGAATTCGTAGGGTTTCATCTCCTAATTCATTCTCCAGACTCCTCTTAAGGGGGAAGGTGCCCCTCTGCTCTGGGAGAAAAGGACATCGGACCATCCGGTGCAGGGCCGGACAGTCCGAAGACACTCCCTCTGGAATTCTCTTTTTGGTCACCGGACATTCCGATGTGGGATCGGACCTTCCGGTGAACACCTCTCTGGACTGAAATCAACCAAGCAGGGATTTCAGCAAGGAGTCGTTTTCCAAAGCTTGTAGTTTCGCGCCTGTCATTCTAAAAATGTGAATGGGCACAATTTGGAAAGGTGTGAAAAATATCTACGACTTTTATAGTTGGGAAAACTTGTAATTCCAATCCCCGCTACAGGAAAAAAATTGTGTTTTCTCTCTGCTGCCATAGCAGGGCAGAAACCTGTTATTGTTCGGGAAATCCCATCCTTGATTGATTCTTCCCATTTAGGTCTTGCACACTATTCCTCATTTGGTCGAGAAATGAGTTGTAGTGTAGGACTTGCGCCTCTCATTTTGGAAATGAGGGCTAATTGTTCAACTTTTTACACAGATGGCAGGACGTACTCGCGGATCAAGCGGACAGGACCAGGCTAGTGGCTCTAATCTTCCTCCACCGCCGCCCCCACCTCCAAGGATGTGGGAACAATTCATGGCCACCCAACAGCAGCTCATGCAGGTTCTGATCGAGCAGAATCGTCAGGGTGGTCGTCAGCGCGCACAGGCACCCCCGCCGGAGAGCTCCTATGGGGATTTCTCGGCCGTCCATCCGCCAACCTTCGCGGATGCAGCTGACCCACTGGACGCTGACAACTGGCTACATACCATCGAGTCCAAGTTTGAGCTCCTTCACTGCACCGAGCATCAGAAGACTCTCTTCGCGGCTCAGCAACTCCGCGGACCGGCGAGAGCGTGGTGGTTTAATTACACTACCTCTCTTCCCGATGGCCACCAAGTGCAATGGACGGAGTTCCGGAAAGCTTTCAGAGCACATCATATTCCTGAGGGCCTCATACAGCGCAAGGCGAGAGAATTTGAAGAGCTGCGCCAAGGCCTCATGAGTGTCCACGAGTACTCGCGCAAGTTTAACTACCTGGCGCAGTACGCTGGGCACCACGTGGACACGGACGCCAAGAAAAGGAGCTGTTTCATGAAGGGCCTAAACTCCAAGTTACGTGATCGCCTAGCCCTCCACAACAGCGCCAATTTCAACGCATTGGTGAGCGCTGCCATTGTCCAAGAGGATGCCATTCGCGCTCATCAAGAAGAGAAGAAGCGCAAGCAGCCAGCTGGAGGTTCCCCTGGGAATCAGCAGCCCCAGAGGTATCGTCTAGCCATTACGTCTCCTACGGGCCAGAGGTACAAAGCTCCGGTGCCACCGGGTGGAAATTTTCGTCCGTCATTCCAGCAGCGGTCCATAGCGCGTCAAGGCCAGCAAGCGGGTTCTCAAGCCGGAAATTCCAGACAGTCGGCTTCAACTTATCACCCGCCGCAGCCGTACAGCAACACGGGGCCGAGGCCGTGTTACAACTGCGGTCGTCCTGGGCATTTCGCCAAGGATTGCCGGCAACCTCCCCGTCAGCAAGGCCATGTCCAACAGAGCAACCCCCGCAGCGACAACAATTCCCGCTCTCAACCTGCTGGAAATGGACAGAAGCAGGGCCGTGTTAACCACACCACGGCCGAGGAAATTCAAGAAGGAGAACAAGTCCTTGCGGGTATGTTCTCAATTCAGAAAGATTCTGTGTTCGTCCTTTTCGATTCGGGTGCAACCCACAACTTCATTAGTAGGGCTTGTGTCCAAAGGTGCAGCCTCCGCACCATCATCACTAAAACACCCTATCTTATCACATCACCCGCCGGAAAAATAACCACTACACTAAAAGTCCAGCAAGTACCATTAAAATTGGGAGGAAAAATCTTTAAGTCCCAATATATCGTTCTTGACCACCATGGCATAGATATAATACTAGGAATGGGTTGGATGGTATACCATAGAGCCGTGCTGCATATCTCGCCACGAAAAATCCAACTAGACTCTCCGGTGCACGGTTCCATATCTTTCCAAGTCACACCACCCACCCCAAATTCCGGGAGCCTTCATCATGTCTCCGGAAAGAAGCTTGAAGATATTCCGGTCGTGTGTGAATTTCCCGATGTATTTCCGGATGATTTACCGGGACTGCCACCCGATCGTGATGTTGAGTTCAAGATTGAACTTCAACCCGGTACAGCTCCTATCTCCCGAAGGCCGTATAGGATGGCTCCAAATGAGTTGGCAGAATTGAAAATCCAGTTAAAGGAGCTACTGGACAAGGGATTTATTCGGCCTAGTTCATCTCCATGGGGCTGTCCCGCCATATTTGTGAAGAAGAAGGATGAGACCCTGAGGCTTTGTGTTGATTACCGGCCGTTGAATGCGGTCACTATCAAAAACAAATACCCTTTGCCCCGTATAGACATCTTGTTCGACCAACTTGTGGGCGCCAAAGTCTTTTCCAAAGTCGATCTTCGCTCGGGGTATCATCAAATAAAAATCCGTCCTGAGGACATTCCCAAGACTGCCTTTTCTACAAGGTACGGTCTCTACGAATACCTTGTCATGTCCTTCGGTTTGACCAATGCTCCAGCCCACTTCATGTATCTAATGAATTCCGTTTTCATGCCCGAGTTGGACAAATTTGTCGTGGTCTTCATCGACGACATCCTTATTTATTCCAAGTCGGAGGAAGAGCATGCGAAACATCTTCGTATTGTTCTCCAGAGGATGAGGGAACATAAGCTGTACGCCAAATTCAGCAAATGTGACTTTTGGTTGAAAGAAGTACAGTTCCTTGGTCATGTGATTTCAGCCGAAGGTATCTCTATTGACCCAAGCAAGGTGAAAGATGTGCTTGACTGGAAGCCCCCAAAGTGCGTCAAGGATGTTCGCAGTTTCCTTGGGCTTGCTGGATACTATCGACGGTTCGTCCCGAATTTTTCAAAGATCTCCAAGCCCATGACGGAACTGCTTCACAAAGGGGTCGCTTTCTATTGGAGTGATTCTTGTGATGAGGCTTTTCGAACTCTCAAGAAACACTTAACCACCGCCCCAGTTTTGGCTCAACCGGACATCACCAAACCGTTTGATGTTTATTGTGATGCTTCTGGCACGGGCCTGGGATGTGTACTGATGCAAGACGGTCGCGTCATTGCCTATGGATCAAGACAGCTGCGACGTCATGAGTTGAATTACCCCACTCATGATTTGGAACTCGCCGCAGTGGTGTTTGCCTTAAAAATCTGGAGGCATTATCTTCTTGGGAATCTCGTACACTTGTACACGGATCACAAAAGCTTGAAGTATATTTTTTCTCAAGATGATCTGAATATGAGGCAAAGAAGGTGGATGGAATTGATCAAAGACTATGAATTGGAAATCCATTACCATCCGGGCAAGGCGAATGTCGTGGCTGATGCCCTAAGTCGCAAAGCTTGCTGCAATCTCATCATTTCTCAAGCAAATTCCATTGTCCCATGTTGCAACCCAGATGAACCAAGCCTTCGTGTCGTTCCCCACGGAGCTTTATACAACTTGGCTCTTATTCCTACCCTCCGTGAGGAAATTGTGACTGCACAAAAGGTTGATGAGGGCATGGAAAAGATCCGCGCTCAAATAGGCAGTAACAAAATGAAGTGTTTCCGCCTTGACGAGGAAGGTGTTCTATGGTTCAACAACCGTCTGGTCGTACCAAAGGATTTTGAGCTGCGGAAGAAAATCATGGATGAGGCTCACCTCTCCAAGTATGCTATCCATCCAGGTAGCAATAAAATGTACCAAGATCTGCGAAGGAAATTTTGGTGGACTCGACTGAAGCGCGAAGTCGCTCGATATGTTGCTGAGTGCAACACATGTCGCCAGGTCAAAGCAGATCATCTGAAGAGTGCTGGTCCGTTGCAGCTTCCCAGTGTGCCATCATGGAAATGGGAGGACATTAGTATGGACTTCATCGTCGGTCTTCCCCTCACTGCCCAGAAGCATGATTCTATTTGGGTGATAGTCGATCGACTCACCAAATCTGCTCATTTCATCCCGGTGAACACCCATTATAATGCGAGGAAATACGCGGAGCTTTATATCTCTCGTATCATGTGCCTCCATGGTGTTCCAAAGACCATCATTTCTGATCGGGGTACCCAGTTTGTGAGCCGTTTCTGGGAACAATTTCATGAAGCACTTGGCACTAAGTTAATTCATGGTTCAGCTTATCACCCGCAAACCGATGGTCAGACAGAGCGTGTAAATCAAGTTCTGGAAGATATGCTTCGCGCATCTGTGCTGACCCATGGGAAGAGTTGGGAAGAGTGCTTACCATTGGCTGAATTTTCGTACAACAATAGCCATCAGGAGAGCATCAAGATGTCTCCATTCGAGGCGTTGTATGGTCAGCCATGTCGCACGCCTTTAAATTGGTCTGAGGCAGGAGAAAGAGCAATTTTTGGACCAGATTTAGTGACTCAAGCTGAAGAGAAAGTAAGGGCTATTCAAGAAAATTTGCGAGCTGCAAGGTCTCGGCAGAAAAGTTATGCCGACAAAAGACGTCGACCGTTAACTTTTGAAGTGGGTGATCACGTCTATCTTCGTGTGTCACCAACAAAAGGTGTCCAACGCTTTGGCATTAAGGGCAAGTTAGCTCCAAGATTCATTGGACCTTTCAAAATCATCGAGCGATGTGGTCCAGTAGCGTATCGATTGGAGCTGTCCTCTCGTATGTCGGGAATTCACAACATCTTCCATGTCTCTCAGCTCCGGAAGTGTTTGAAGCTGCCTGAACAAGTGGTCATCCCGGATGTTGAAGTAATCCAAGAGGACCTCATGTATCCGGAGATGCCGATGAAGATACTTGATCGGAAGAATCGC
Organism: Oropetium thomaeum; assembly: GCA_001182835.1. Classification (NCBI taxonomy): domain Eukaryota; kingdom Viridiplantae; phylum Streptophyta; class Magnoliopsida; order Poales; family Poaceae; genus Oropetium; species Oropetium thomaeum. Next base: position 1,367,048 of record LFJQ01000054.1, read on the forward strand.
GTAACTCGCCGGAGAACCAAAACTTTCTTCAAGGTGCAGTGGACAAATCATTCGGAAGATGAGGCTACCTGGGAAAGTGAAGAATTCCTTCGTTCACAGTTCCCGGAATTCATGGCATCGGTCGTGAAATAGTCATCAGTTCCCCCCTTGTAACGTTTTCTCGAAATCTCGGGACGAGATTTTCTTAAGGGGGAAGGGCTGTAACATCCCGAACTGAATTCTCGTTAAATCTCTTGTCAATAAAGACTTATTGGTGCTTTACAAAAATCTCAAAACCCTAAGTAATGACATCAAAGGATCTAATCAACAGAACTTAAATTCAAAAATTTAATTTGAAATCCAATCTTTATTGTCTTTCTGCTTCTCACTTCTTTCGTCCGTGCACCGCCGGCCTTGCTCCGCTCTGAGCAGGAACGAGCGCCGTCCGGTCTCCTCTGTTCTCCCAATTTCAAACCGCCGCCCGAGTCCCTGCTCCACCCCCGGGCGCCGTTTCCCTGTTCATTTCCATTGCCTTCCCGACCCCGGCTTTGTGAGCCCGATTCGCCGACCTCCGACCCAGAGGTCGGATGACTTTTACGTTTCGCCCGACCTCCGACCCAGAGGTCGGATGATTTTCGCGATTCGCCCGACTCCGACCCCCAGCGGTCGGACATTATTTTCCGTCTCGCCCGACCCGTCGTCATCACTCTCCGCTTCGCTCGACCCCGAGGTCGGACATTTCGCTCCGCCTCGCTCGACCCCGAGGTCGGACATTTCGCTCCGCCTCGCTCGACCCCGAGGTCGGACAAACTCGTCGGACCGAGCTCGAAGCGGCCACGCCATTAATGCTGCCGGCCATCTCCCCAACCGTAAAAGCGCCTGGCCGTACACAGCAGTGCTGCCACCGCGCCGAAAGTCTTCGTGATGGGACGCGCACGCCCGGCGCCCATGCGCTGCAGTACGCTGCCGCCGCGCCAACTTGCGTCGTCCTGGAGAGACAAAAAGGAACGGAGGCTGATATTTTCCAGAGACGAAACACTTCACTCGGCGTGCTCCTTTGCTCTTCTGCGCGCTCGTCTCTCTGCTCTCGTCTCCACTCCTCTCCGCCTTTACCGCCGAAGAGCTCCGCAGGGCCCGAAGCAGAGCAAGCTTCTCTCGTGCTCAGGTGCGCTCGGTAAGCCTTGCCCTGTCGACGGTTCCATCGTCCGTCGCTATCGTCTCTAACCGCCGCCCCATTCTTCCGCAGTATTTCAGCAGTAGCGGCGCGTCGGCATCTCTTTTCCGACGACCAGTCTCCGTTGCTGATCTTTTCCACCGACAACCCTCTGGTAATCTTTGCCGTCCGACCAGTCTAGCTAGTCCCGTCTACCGAAGCAACACACTAAAGTTTGTTAGAGAGAAATTCATGCAACTTCACTCATCTGTTAATACAAGATTACCTTGCATCTTCATATAGGAACCGAGCTGCAGACGGCCACCGAGGCTGAGGAGTATTTCCCCGCTGCTGACCCCGCCTTCGACTGTGCTAACTTCTCCCCGAACCGAGGCAAGCCCCGGGTGCATACCTATGTTTAAAGTTTTGCTTTCTCACTGTGTATGTAGGTTTTGTTGTGCATTAAGTTTCGAGGCTTGTGTGAAAACTTAGTTGCATGACTTGTAGGATCTCCTACGGGTTGTTCTGTTAGAGCCAGTACGTTAGTGCTATGCTTACTAATAGGGCAAAGAAGGGATTTGAGTGGTATGGAGACTACTCAGGGGATTATTTATAGGAGTATTTGAGGAAGTCAGGACCCAACATTGTGTGAATATAATTTGAGCACAGTGTCGGGTGCGGTTGCATTGGTCAAGTTTGAGTTGTGTACCGAATACATACTGGCATATGGGACCCAGGAAACCGACGTAGCTCATTGCGCAGTGATTGGACGACCAGCCATCTCTTTTTCCGGGTGAACGGACCAGTATGGTGGATGAATTCGCATTTTTGTTTCTTGGGTATGTGTTAGTGGGAAAGGCTTGGGGCCGTACAGGGACGCAGGGCGTTGCCTGGAGGACCATGTCCTTGGAGAGATGGCAGTCGGACCGACACTGTCGCGATGCAGTGAAAGGTGGCCACGTGCGACTCGTGGAGTGCGCACGTGTCGTGTTATTCGGGTTCCTCCTGCAGGATGTAAAATCAATTATAATTGCCGTCCCTCGCGGTATTGAGTACCACTTGCTCCTTTCTGCCGTGGCGACACTATAAAATGTGATAGCAGGAATTGTGATTGGAGGTTTGAGAATAAATTCCAGAACTGTTGTATTGCACTTGCTTGCTTAGTTGCTGTCACACTTAGTAAAATTACATTAGCTATTCTGATAACTTGGCTAAAATACTGAAAAACCATTAGTAGTGCTGCCTTTTGCAAATACCTACCAGCTGCCACCAATATTCCAGCATTTTAGGAGTCGGCCTTAGAAGGCCTATTGACGGGTAAGACTTGCTGAGCGTCAGTCGCTCACGGTTTGTTGATTTGTTGTTTTGCAGGTAATAGTGCTGACTGTAGCCAGGGTGGTTGGGAAGAGGAGACGCCCTCGGAGTGGACCTTCGAGTGGGTCCCCGCTTCTCCCTCCCGTGGAGATTAAACACCATCGGGCTGGGGTGTTTGATCGAGGCGCCGAGTGTTAGATTTTTTGCTTCCGCTGGAATCCACGTGTTTGTTATCAAAACTACGTTTCCGCACTTCCAAAACTCCTGAAATCAGTTGTAATATAACCTGAATTAATGTATCTTCCAGTCATTTATGCGAGTCCTTGTTAATTATTGTACTGCAAAGTCACTTGTTTCGGCAAGCGGCCCCCCCCCCCCCCGAATGATCCTGGATGAGCAACCGTACGATTTTATCGGACGGGGTTGCGACAGTGGCACTAGTGATTCTCCAAGCAAGCGTCATCGACTTGTTACTCTTGGAGGTTGCCACCTCCTAGACGGCTTGGTGGTGGAGCAACCGTGAGCCCTTCAAGAAGATTGTGAAGGAGGCCCGGTTGATTGTTGTGAGAGGTGTGGTGCTCACCTCGCCGGAGCGGCAAAGGGCAACCCTAGTGGAATCGAGGTTTGGAGCGGCTCGAGGGATTGATTTGGCTCAAGGTCAAGTTGCTCTTTGTGAGCCCTTCTTGTTGGAGAAGTGCAAGCTTGATAGAGGAGCAAATCAAAGGCTTGAGTCCACCTCAACGTGGATTAGGGGTAATCGGCAAGTCATCGACACCACGGGTTAAATTTGTGTCTCTCCTTGTCCCTTTACTTTTGAGCTTTAATTTCCTAGAAGTTTATCTTGTTGCATATCATCCTAGGATTGCAAACCCCTTACTAGATTCAACTTAGGCTTGTTTAGTTTCTAGTGTTTGATTTATTTCGGTTGCTCTTGTGCTTATTTCACTAGAAATTGATTTATTTTAGATTGCAAATCTTTGTTCAATTATCAACCTAGAAATAGCCTCTTATATTGCTCTTGATCCTTTTTTTATTTCCGCATTAATTTGATCAAGTTGCAACTAACTTTGAAAACCGCCTATTCACCCCCCCTCTAGTCGGTGTCTTAGATCCTACAGCGCCCCTGTTGTCGGGGAATGCAATGAATTGGCACTCTTCCCGAGCTCGAAAAATTTTGAAAATTTTTGTACAAGCTCAGGAATTTATTTGGAACACTTTTCATTTAAGGTTCAAGTCATGATTTGGCCTCTAAAAATTCTTGAATTGCTAGGTTGATTATAGCTTCTGTGAATTTTTAAGAGGTCTAAATCTTTTCCAAAAATCTTGAATAATTTCCCAAAATTCTATTTTGAAGTGTACTTAATTGTTATGTAAAAATATAGCTAGGGTTCTGTGGAAGTTTTGATGATCAAAAGTTAGGGTTTGGATTTCTTTCTGTTAACGAGATTTCGACACTTTTAGTTGAGAATTCTCCGGACTTTCCTAAAATGCTCTGTTGTTTGTCAAACTTTTTGTAGTGTCTCCTTAAAGCATTTTAGACAATATTTCATTTTATTCCCACGAGTGAATCTGCTTTAAAATGAGTGAAATTATGAATTAGGGTTTATAGTTGTTGACTTTTTTCCCTGGTGACACCTGGGGTGTCACAGCCCTCCCCCCTAAAAGAAATCGCGTCCCGAGATTTAAGGAGAGGGTTAGGATAGGCATAGGTACCTAAGGTTTTGGGAGTAGCTCGGGGTAGTTTGACTGAAGAAATTCTGCAGATTCCCACGTGGCTTCGTCTTCCGTGTGGTTGCTCTACAGAACCTTGTAAAATTTGAGTGTCCGTCTTCTTGTAACTCGTTCTTTCTCATCCAGTATCCGGATCGGACGCTCTGGGTAGGTTAGGTCTGGTTGTAACTCTTCCACTTCTTGAACCACTTGGTCTACGGGTGCCTTCAGACACTTCTTCAATTGGGAGACATGGAATACGTTATGCACTCCTGATAATCTTTCTGGCAGTTCCACTTGATACACCACTGGTCCGCACTTGGCTGTGATAGGGTATGGACCTATGTACCGGGGTGCTAACTTGCCTCTGATCCCGAACCGTTGAACTCCCTTCTTTGGCGAGACTCGTAGGTAGACGTAGTCGCCTACCTCAAAGGTCAATGAAGGAAGTTCCAAATAAATTCCTGAGCTTGTACAAAAATTTTCAAAATTTTTCGAGCTCGGGAAGAGTGCCAATTCGTTGAATTACATTCCAGCTAAAAATTAAAAAAAAAAAATCAAACCGCCGTTGCCGGGCGGGCTACAGTGCCCCGCCCGCCCGACAACGCGGCGTGGCAGGGCACGGCTGCGCCCGCCCGACACGGGCTCCTGTGGGCACGTCGCCGTTTCCTCGCCGCCCGGCCCCCCCTACCTCCTCACCCCCCTCGCTCTCTCCCTCTCGCTTTGGCTCTCTTCCTCTCTCTCTCTCTTTTTTTTTCTCTGCCGTCGCCCGAGCCGCCCGACGCCTGCGCCGCCCGAGCCGCCATTGCCACCCCTACTGCCCCCTGCTCTCCCCTACCCCCCGGCCCCCTATAAATGGCGCGAGCTCCTCCCCAATTCTCCCCCTCCTCCATTTTTCTTCCTCCCACGCGCGAAGCACCTTCTTCTCTACCCCAGCCGCCGCCCACCGACTCCATTGCCGCCGCTTCAAGGTGAAACCCTACCTCCGATCAATTTCAATCAAATTCACTCACCAAATCAGCTCCTCTACACCTCGTGAAGCTCACAGCACCTTCCAATCCTCCAACGGCGAGCCACCTCGCCAGAATTTCATCGATCGCCGCCGCCCCGAGGCACCCCCACGGTGAGACCCCCTATCCCGGCCAAAACCTTGAAAAATACCATGTTGCCGAGCTTCGTCATGTCCTGTGGATCATGAAAAGCCAAGGTTCAACGGCCGGCGACCACCCCATCGTCGGGAATTGGCCGCCGGAGCTCGTCGGAGACTGTGCCCTATTTTTTCTTTTTCTAATTATTTTCCAGATTATTGCTCTGTCTTCTAAAAACCCTAGAAAATCACAGGAAGATCCAAAAATGCCAAACCAAACTTTGTTAGAAACCTCATGAAAAGTACCAATTTTCTGTTAAGGCACTTTTTAACAAACGACCAAAAATTTGCAGAATTAATTAGAAACACTCCTTTCTGTTTTCGAATTTTAAATTTCATTATAGAGCAATGCTAGGGCTAATCTTTGATCTACAAGTACACCATGGCACTACACACTCTCTGGAATTTTATGAAGATTTTAGGAACACGAAATGACACCTAACCATATTAAATAACCTCAATCTGCCTAGTCTAAATGCCATTTTCTAAAGTGCATTGTAAAAGTCATTTACAAGGTTAGACCCAAAATAAAAGTTGTAGATCTGGTGCTCAGGAATTCTCACATAAAATTTCATAATTTTATTCTAAAGTTTACTAGTGCTTTCTGATTTTACAAGAGTTAAAAACAGGAAGTTTGATGAATTTTTATAAAATGTAGAAAATTCATCTAGGCCCCACCCAAAACCCCAAAATGCTTATTCCAGAGAGTACTACCCACTAAAAATAATCTTGAGGAAGAATTAAAATCTTCATTTTAACCCTAGTTTAATAGCCGAAGTAATTAAATAATATTAACCGATGAAAAATGTCGCATTAACTTAACTAAAGTTGAAGTTGATGAACATGCCAACTAAAAGTCACCTCTTGGGAGTTTAATAAACTTCTTTAAACATCATTCACAGATTAAGATTTGAATTTAACCGACGGCGTCGAGTAATTAGGGTTAAACCTAATTCTAGGCGTCGCCAATCTAAACCCTAGATTACTATCGATAATAACAATAAGTTTCTATTTCATTGAACTTATCATAATACTACTGCATCATGTAGATTCTAATGCTCACGAAGTAGCTGCGGATCCAAGTTCCTCGACCCCCGCCGAAGAAGTCGACGTCAACTCAAAGGAACCAGGCAAGCCCCGGTGCACAACCGACTTTTAAAAGTTTTACTTTTATAACTCAGTGTGTCTTGTTTGTGCATTAGGTGCTAGGAGTTGATTGAAACCATAGTTCCATTGTTTCCCATAGGAAACCCTGACGGTAGCTTGTCTGGATACCCCTAGTATGCTATGCTTAGCAGATAGTTGCCGGTAGAAGTCGAGCAGAGTGGACGCTGCTCGCGAGTAATAGGATTTTTGAATGAAACTGTCGGTGTTCGATATCACCAACGAGTGATTATTTTTGGGGAAGCGTGTTTTTGGCCCGGATGGTTCGCAAATGGACACAAGGATTTATACTGGTTCGGGCCGAATACCCTACGTCCAGTTTTGGTGGCTGCTCGTGTTATTTGCGACAGAGATTACAATGAGGGGGTGTCGCAACCCCGTCCGATAAAATCGTACGGTTGCTCATCCAGGATCATTCGGGGGGCCGCTTGCCGAAACAAGTGACTTTGCAGTACAATAATTAACAAGGACTCGCATAAATGACTTGAAGATACATTAATTCAGGTTATATTACAACTGATTTCAGAAGTTTTGGAAGTGCGGAAACGTAGTTTTGATAACAAACACGTGGCTTTCAGCGGAAACAAAAATCTAACACTCGACGCCTCGATTAAACACCCCAGCCCGATGGTGTTTAATCTCCACGGGAGGGCGAAGCGGGGACCCACTCGAAGGTCCACTCCGAGGGCGTCTCCTCTTCCCAACCACCCTGGCTACAGTCAGCACTATTACCTGCAAAACAACAATCAACAAACCGTGAGCGACTGACGCTCAGCAAGTCTTACCCGTCAATAGGCCTTCTAAGGCCGACTCCTAAAATGCTGGAATATTGGTGGTAGCTGGTAGGTATTTGCAAAAGACAGCACTACCAATGGTTTTTCAGTATTTTAGCCAAGTTATCAGAATAGCTAATGTAATTTTACTAAGTGTGACAGCAACTAAGCAAGCAAGTGCAATACAACAGTTCTGGAATTTCTTCTCAAACCTCCAATCACAATTCCTGCTATCACATTTTATAGTGTCGCCACGGCAGAAAGGAGCAAGTGGTACTCAATACCGCGAGGGACGGTAATTATAATTGATTTTACATCCTGCAGGAGAAACCCGAATAACACGACACGTGCGCACTCCACGAGTCGCACGTGGCCACCTTTCACTGCATCGCGACAGTGTCGGCCCGACTGCCATCTCTCCAAGGACATGGTCCTCCAGGCAACGCCCTGCGTCCCTGTACGGCCCCAAGCCTTTCCCACTAACACATACCCAAGAAACAAAAATGCGAAATCATCCACCATACTGGTCCGTTCACCCGGAAAAAGAGATAGCTGGTCGTCCAATCACTGCGCAATGAGCTACGTCGGTTTCCTGGGTCCCATATGCCAGTATGTATTCGGTACACAACTCAAACTTGACCAATGCAACCGCACCCGACACTGTGCTCAAATTTTATTCACACAATGTTGGGTCCTGACTTCCTCAAATACTCCTATAAATAATCCCCTGAGTAGTCTCCATACCACTCAATTCCCTTCGTTGCCCTATTAGTAAGCATAGCACTAACGTACTGGCTCTAACAGGACAACCCGTAGGAGATCCTACAAGTCATGCAACTAAGTTTCCACACAAGCCTCGAAACTTAATGCACAACAAAACCTACATACACAGTGAGAAAGCAAAACTTTAAACATAGGTATGCACCCGGGGCTTGCCTCGGTTCGGGGAGAAGTTAGCACAGTCGATGGCGGGGTCGGCAGCGGGGAAATCCTCCTCAGCCTCGGTGGCCGTCTGCAGCTCAGCTCCTATATGAAAATGCAAGGTAACTTGTATTAACAGATGAGTGAAGTTGCATGAATTTTTCTCTAACAAACTTTAGTGTGTTGCTTCGGTCGACGGGACTAGCTAGACTGGTCGGACGGCAAAGATTACCAGAGGGTTGTCGGTGGAAAAGAACAACAACGGAGACTGGTCGTCGGAAAAGAGATGTCGACGCGCCGCTACTGCTGAAATACTGCGGAAAAAAATGGGGCGGCGGTTAGAGACGATAGCGACGGACGATGGAACCGTCGGCAGGGCAAGGCTTACCGAGCGCACCCGAGCACGAGAGAAGCTTGCTCTGCTTCGGGCCCTGCGGAGCTCTTCGGCGGTAAAGGCGGAAAGGAGTGGAGACGAGAGCAGAGAGACGAGCGCGCAGAGGAGCAAAGGAGCACGCCGAGTGAAGTGTTTCGTCTCTGGAAAATATCAGCCTCCGTTCCTTTTGTCTCTCCAGGACGACGCAAGTTGGCGCGGCGGCAGCGTACTGCAGCGCATGGGCGCCGGGCGTGCGCGTCCCATCACGAAGACTTTCGGCGCGGTGGCAGCACTGCTGTGTACGGCCAGGCGCTTTTACGGTTGGGGAGATGGCCGGCAGCATTAAAGGCGTGGCCGTTTCGAGCTCGGTCCGACGAGTTTGTCCGACCTCGGGGTCGAGCGAGGCGGAGCGAAGAAACGGAATGTCCGACCTTGGGGTCGAGCGAGGCGGAGCGAACGGTTTGTCCGACCTCAGGGGACGAGCGAGGCGGAGCGAACGGCTTGTCCGACCTCGGGGTCGAGTGAGGCGGAGCGAAACGGCTTGTCCGACCTCGGGGTCGAGCGAAGCGGAGAGTGATGACGACGGGTCGGGCGAGACGGGAAATAATGTCCGACCGCTGGGGGTCGGAGTCGGGCGAAGCGTGAAAATCATCCGACCTCTGGGTCGGAGGTCGGGCGAAACGTAAAAGTCATCCGACCTCTGGGTCGGAGGTCGGGCGAATCGGGAAAATCATCCGACCTCTGGGTCGGAGGTCGGCGAATCGGGCTCACAAAGCCGGGGTCGGGAAGGCATGGAAATGAACAGGGAAGCGGCGCCCGGGGGTGGAGCAGGGACTCGGGCGGCGGTTTTGCAATTGGGAGAACAGAGGAGACCGGACGGCGCTCGTTCCTGCTCGGAGCGGAGCAAGGCCGGCGGTACACGGGCGAAAGAAATGAGAAGCAGAAAGACAGTAAAGATTGAATTTCAAATTAAGTTTTTGAATTTAAGTTCTGTTGATTAGATCCTATGATTTCATTACTTAGGGTTTTGAGATTCTCATAGAACACCATTAAGTCTTTATTGACAAGAGATTTAGCGAGAATTTAGTTCGGGATGTTACAGGGGGGTTACAAACGGAGGAGGAAGAGAGAGAAAGTGCTTCCTGCCTCTAGAGGAGTTCGTGAGTGTTATTCGCGTGTCTGTGCGTAGAGAGCTTGGTGATCTTCGAGACTTTGTTCCCCCCCTTCTCCTTTGGTCTCCCTCCCCTTTTATGTGGTGGCGTGAGGAGGGCCGGTTCTGTGAGGCTGGTCGTGGCCGTACGCCGGTTAGGCCGAGCTGTAGTGGACGACGTCTTTGGGATAATAGCGTTGCTTTCTGTTCGACGGAGTGGCCCGAGCCGTCGTTCGATGGAGTCCCATCCGTATGGAGGAGCGCCACTGTAGGAGCCTGTATGATGACGCCGTGGTGATGGCCGTCGCTCCGGGGCGTCCTATCGCACAGGACGGTAAGTCTCTGACAAGGGACTGTTGGAGCGACGTCCATCCCGTGGACGGTGCACGTCGTGCGCATTTACTCCTCCGGGAGCGGTCATCGCCACTGTCCCATCCGGAGTTGGAGCTTATTAACGGCTCAACTGTCCCCGGACATCCGTCTCGTCCGGGGTGGTTGGATCGTACAGTCTTGTCCGTCCCCGGGGGTCGGGCGAGGCGGAACTTTCGTCCGGCCTCTCGAGGTCGAGGTCGGGCGAGGCGGAACTCCCGTCTCGTCCGACCTCTCGAGGTCGAGGTCGGGCGAGGCGGAACTCTCGTCCGATCTCGAGGTCGGAGTCGGGCGAGGCGGAACCCTCGTCCGACCCCTCGAGGTCGGGGTCGGGCGAGGCGGAACTCTTCTCTGACATTAGAGATCGGCGCTGCCTGTCCGACTCCCGAACGTCGGGGTCGGCCGAGACGGAGTGACCTCCCTCGTCCTCGGGCCTGGGTGTTATCAAAGCGAAGATGGTTTGGCTATACTGCGCGGTTTTATCCTTCCGGGCTAATACGATTAATTAGCCCAGATACCAAACCTCAACAGTAGCCCCCGAGCCTGAGAAGGAGTGAATAACTCGTTCTCAGGCTCCCGGATTGTGATGTTCTGCGATCCCGTGCGGATCTCTTTTTGCGATTCCGTTCTCCGGGTTCTCCGCTCGTCACGGATCCCCGACCGGAGACGCGGTTCGTCTTTAATCGCCTTCCCGCACGTCTGTTCGCCAGACGGGGAGGTTGAGCCGAGCCGCACTATACCCCGGGGGCCGTAGTGCGACGCTCATCGAGCTGCTAACGGGTAGTTCAAGTGGGGCCCCGGGATCCCTTCTGGGGGATCCCGACGTAGGTCAGCTGGTGGCCGGTCCCAATATTCCCAGTCGCCGACCCATTTAGTTCTCGGTTCCATTCGATAGGTTCCGAGGGCTCGTTGCCTCCTTGCGATAGGATACCCATGGGTCGGCGCGAGCCATCATTAGGCTCGACGAACCGGGACTCGAACACGGGTTGCGGTGTCCCCGGCGCCAGAGCGCACCTTGGACGCTAAACGAGGGCATCGTTTTCCGTCCCTCGCTCTGTTCGCGCCATGAGCGGCTGTCGAACCCGTTGCCGGGCCAGCCTTCGAACTCTACGCGCCGTCGGGGCGTGTTTCAGCCCAAATCTGACCGAGCAGTGGCTTAAAGTTGCTGCGCTCTGCGATCCCGTACGGATCTCTTTTTGCGATTCCGTCCTCCGAGTCCTCCGCTCGTCGCAGAGTCCCGTCCGGAGGCGCGGTTCGTCTTTATTCGCCTTCCCTCGCGTCTGTTCGCCAGACAGGGAGGTTGAGCCGAGCCGCACTATACCTCGGGGGCTGTAGTGCGACGCTCATCGAGCTGCTAACGGGTAGTTCAAGTGGGGCCCCGGGATCCCTTCGGGGGGATCCCGACGTAGGCCAGCTGGTGGCCGGTCCCAATATTCCCAGTCGCCGACCCATATAGTTCTCGGTTCCATTCGATAGGTTCCGAGGCCTCGTTGCCTCCTTGCGATAGGATACCCATGGGTCGGCGCGAACCATCACTAGGCTCGACGAACCGGGACTCGAACGCGGATTTACGATGCCCTTGACGCCCGGGCGCCCAGGCGCTAGGGTATTGGCCGCTAGTGGGTCCATCGTAATCCACCCCTCACTCTAGTTACGCCCTGAGCGGCTGTCGAACCCGTCCATCGGGCCAGCCTTTGAACTCGTGGGGCCGTCGGGGCATATTTCAGCCCTTATGGACCATACCTGACTAAGTCGCGAGCCGTGCGGAAACTGAAACGGCGGGCACGACTCAGGCGTCAGGTTAGGTCGGGAGCGTTCGTCGCACCGATCGAGTCGGTCGCAATGACGCCGGTCGAACCGACCGAGGGTGGAACCCTGCACACGAAATATATATGCATATATATGTATCGATTTACTGCGGAGAGGTTCGTACGTACCCGTCGGTTTGACTTCCAGCGGGGCATCTGTCACGCGGATAGAGGCAGTCGTGGGGGCGCCGGTCGAATCAACTGGGGATGCCGTCCCGTCGGTCTGTCGGGGGGTGCACCGGGCGTTCGCCGTCGCCCGGTCGCCCTATGTCAACATCACCCTCGACTACTTGAGCGAGGGCTTTGCCGCAGGTTATACCGACGCCGAGCTGGACACCATCGAGGTGGAGGCGGCCCCCTTCGCGCGGGAGCTTGCTGCGAGCACGGCGGAAGAAGAGGCAGGAAGCGTGCCCCCTCCTCCCTCGGCAGAATAGGAGTTAGAATAGTCTTTAGTTTTGTACTTAGGACGGCCGAGGCCAAAAGTGCCCGGCCCTTTTATAAATCAGAATGGATTGAACATTTTCTGACTACGGGAGGTGTTTCTAAGTACTTTTGTGAAGGTGTCGCTTCACAGAGTCGTGAGGTGCTCGACCCCCTTTTTCCTTGTCTTCGATCCTCAGAAGTCTTAGGCCGCGGATGGCTCCAACGTTCCATCTAGCTGGTGAGCGCCGCTGCCGTAACCTTCGGGGGTCGTAGGCGTTTACGCATTCCGACCAACTAGACTTCACGTCTTCTTCCACTCGTGACTTTCCCTTCTAAGGTTCGGAGCGCGGGACGAGGGGTCGGGACCCTTGAAGAGGATAGAGTTTCGTTTACCCTTTCCTCGACATTTTGCAAGCGAAATGGCAAAATTTTAGCAAGTGTCGAGGTGCGCGCGCGAGGCGCACCTTGCAGGTGTAGCCCCGAGCGGGGTCCGACTCCCGCGTGACGGGGGTCGGGCGCCGCTTAGCAGAAAGGCGAAATTTTAACGAGTGCTCAGGGTGCGCGTACGGTACGCGCACCCTGAGGGTGTAGCCCCCGAGCGGGGTCCGACTCCCGCGTGACGGGGGTCGGGCGCCGCTTATCTCGGTGGCGAGGAACAGTAACACTACTACGAGTTCTAGGGATAGAAGCGACGTAGCTGTTCGATGTTCCACGCGTTGGCGAGTTCTTGTCCGTCCGCCATCCGCAACTTGTAGGAGCCGGGTCGGAGAATTTTTGAGACGATGAAGGGCCCTTCCCATGGAGGCGACAGCTTGTGGCGGTCCTTGCTGCTCTGAACACGTCGAAGGACGAGGTCGCCGACGTTGAACGCTCTTTCCCGCACGTAGCGGGAGTGGTAACGTCGCAGCGCCTGCTGGTATTTCGCCGATCGCAGGAGCGCTACGTCACGCGCCTCGTCGAGCTGATCCATGGCGTCTTCGAGAGACGTCTGGTTGCCTTCTTCGTCGTAGGCTCTGATCCTCGGGGCTCCGTAGTCGAGGTCGGTCGGTAGTACGGCTTCGGAGCCGTACACCATGAAGAAGGGAGTGAACCCTGTCGCCCGACTCGGGGATGTCCGCAAACTCCACAGTACGGCGGGGAGCTCGGCTGCCCATCGCCCGCTGAACTGTTTCAGCCGGTTGTAGATACGTGGCTTCAGGCCTTGAAGGATCAGGCCATTGGCGCGCTCGACCTGCCCGTTCGTTGGGGGGTGCGCCACGGCCGCCCAATCTACTCGGATGTGGTAGTCGTCACAGAATTCAAGGAATCGCTTCCCTGTGAACTGCGTACCGTTATCCGTGATGATGGAGTTTGGGACCCCGAAGCGATGGATTATGTCGAGGAAGAACTCGACTGCCTCTTCTGGTCGGATTCTAGTGATCGGCCGGGCCTCAACCCACTTGGTGAACTTGTCGACAGCTACCAAGAGGTGGGTGTAGCCCCCGGGTGCCTTCTTGAGTGGTCCGACCAGGTCCAATCCCCAGACCGCGAACGGCCATGTGATGGGGATGGACTGTAGTGCTTGTGCCGGCAGATGGGTCTGCCGGGCGTAGAACTGACAGCCTTCGCACGTACGGACGATGTGCGCAGCATCGTTGACGGCAGTCGGCCAGTAGAATCCCTGTCGGAACGCGTTTCCGACAAGGGTTTTGTGCGCAGCGTGGTGGCCGCAGACCCCTCCGTGAATGTCTCGCAGCAGCATCTTCCCTTGCTCGACGGGGATGCAGCGCTGCAAGATTCTGGTGAGGCTCCTCTTGTAGAGTTCTCCGTCGATGACGGTGAAGGACTTGGCGCGTCGCGCGACGCGTCGTGCCTCCGTCTTGTCGGCGGGGAGTTCTCCTTTGAGGAGTCGGTTGAGGTACGGCGTCCTCCAGTCGTCTGGAGGGCTCGTACTAGGTGCGGACGCTTCGTCGATCTCCATGACGCAGGGGTCGGGAGGCGTCACGGCCGATCCGTCCCCTTGTGCCTGGGGCGGCTCGGTGCCGACCCCCGGCGTATCTTGGGGTCGGATTGATGGTCGGCTCTGATCGTGGGCGAAGACTCCCGTCGGGATTTGTTCGCGCCCGGCCGCCATTTTGGCTAAGGAGTCGGCTTCTTCGTTCTGTCGCCTTGGGATGTGCCTGAGCTCAAGGCCGTGGAACTTATGTTCCAACTTGCGGACCTCCTTGCAGTAGGCATCCATGGTCTCGTTGTGGCAGCTAGACTCCTTCATGACTTGGCCAACGACGAGCTGGGAGTCGCCCCGAACTTCGAGTCGTCGGATTCCCAATTCGTTGGCGATCTTGAGCCCGTTGACGACCGCCTCGTACTCGGCTACGTTGTTGGACGCGGGAAACGAGAGGCGGATTGCGTACTTCATGCGCACCCCCAGAGGGGAGACGAAGACGAGTCCGACCCCTGCTCCCTTTCGCATCAACGAACCGTCGAAGTACATCACCCAATACTCCTGGTCGATAGGGGCCGTGGGTAATTGTACTTCTGTCCATTCCGCTATGAAGTCGGCCAAGGACTGGGATTTGATCGCCGTTCGGGGGGCGTATGTGATGCCCTCGCCCATCAGCTCAAGGGCCCACTTCGCGGCTTTGCCCGTCGCGTCGCGGTTCTCGACGACTTCGCGCAGTGGGAAGGAGCTGACGACGGTCACCGGGTGAGACTCGAAGTAGTGTCGGAGCTTCCTTTTAGCAAGGACGACGCTATAGAGAATCTTCAAGATTTGAAGATATCGTGTCTTCGTCTCCGACAAGACTTCGCTCACGTAGTAGACCGGTCGCTGGACCTTGAGGGCGTGGCCTTCTTCCGTCCGCTCTACAACGAGGGCGACGCTGACGACCTGGGTCGTTGCGGCGATGTAGAGGAGGAGAGGCTCCTTCGGGGTCGGAGGTACCAGGACTGGGGGCTTCGACAGGATGACTTTTATCTTGTCGAGTGCGTCCTGTGCCTCGGGCGTCCATTGAAACCGCTCGGATTTCTTCAGGAGCTGGTAGAGAGGGTGTACGCGTTCTCCGAGACGCGAGATGAAGCGGCTCAGAGCCGCTAAGCATCCGGTCACACGCTGTACCCCCTTCAAGTTTTGAATCGGGCCCATCCGGTTGATGGCCTCTATTTTCTCCGGATTGGCTTCGATGCCCCGCTCGGAGACGATGAATCCGAGCAACATTCCCCTCGGGACCCCGAAGACGCACTTTTCGGGGTTGAGTTTGATGTCGTTTGCTCGGAGTTTAGCGAAGGTCCGTTCCAGATCGGCGACGAGCTGGTCGGTCTTCTTGGATTTGACGACGATGTCGTCAACGTATGCTTCGACGACGTCTCCGATGAGTTCGTCGAAGCATCTGATCATGCAGCGCTGATAGGTCGCGCCTGCATTCTTGAGTCCGAACGGCATCGTGACATAGCAGTACGATCCGAACGGAGTGATGAAGGATGTCGCGATTTGGTCGGATTCCTTCATCCGGATCTGGTGGTACCCGGAATACGCATCAAGGAAGCACAGAGCTTCGCACCCTGAGGTGGAATCGACTATCTGGTCTATGCGTGGCGAAGGAAAAGGATCCTTCGGGCACGCTTTGTTGAGACTAGTATAGTCAACACACATTCTCCATTTCCCATTCTTTTTTCGTACAAGGACGGGATTGGCTAACCATTCGGGGTGGTACACTTCCTTGATGAAACCGGCTGCCAACAGTTTGGCTACCTCCTCTCCGATGGCTCTGCGCTTCTCCTCGTCGAAGCGGCGCAGGCGTTGCTTTACCGGGCGGGAGTCCGGCTTGATATGCAAGGAGTGCTCGGCGACTTCCCTCGGAATGCCAGGCATGTCCGAGGGTTTCCACGCGAAGATGTCGCTGTTCGCGCGGAGGAAGTCGACGAGCACGCTTTCCTATTTGGCGGAGAGGGATGTCCCGATTTTGGCCACCTTCTCGGGGGCGTTGTCGGGGTCGAGCCGGATTTCCTTGGTGCCCTCGGCGGGCTCAAAGGATCCGGCGCTGCGGTTGGAGTCGGGGGCGTCTTCGGTGATCTGCTGCCGAATGACGGCAAGCTCCTCCGTGGACGCGATGGTGGCGGAGGCGAGCTCGCCGCTCTCCGTCTCACATTGGGAGGCGCGCTGAAAGGAAGCGCCTACTGTGACGACCCCCTTCGGCCCAGGCATCTTGAGCTTCAGGTAGGTGTAGTTGGGGATAGCCATGAACTTCGTGTAACACGGCCTCCCCAAGATGACGTGGTACGACCCGTGGAATCCGACTACTTCGAACGTGAGGGTCTCCGTTCTGAAGTTGGTCGGTGTCCCGAAGGTGACGGGCAGGTCGATCTGCCCGAGCGGGACGGCTTGCTTCCCCGGGACGACGCCGTGGAATGGGGCTCCGGTCGGTCGGATGAGTGACCGATCAACGCCCATGGCGTCGAGCGTCTCCGTGTAGAGAATGTTGAGGCCGCTGCCTCCATCCATGAGGACCTTGGTGAGACGCTTCTTGCCGATGATGGGGTCGACTACCAGAGGGTATCGACCCGGTCGGGGGACGTGGCTGGGGTGGTCGGATCGATCGAATGTGATCGGGGCCTCCGACCACCGAAGGTAGGCTGGTGTCGCGGGCTCAGCTGCGAACACCTCGCGACGCTCGACCTTCGCGCGACGCTTTCCTCCATGCGCCTCTGGACCTGTGAAGATCATAAGGCAACCATCGGGTTCAGGGAAACCGTCGTTACCTTCGTTGGCGTCGCCTTCGCCATCTGCTCCCTCGGGGGCTTGTCGAGGCTTGCCTCTCGGCTTGCCCTTTGGTGACCCGTGGTTCAAGAACCGCTTCAAGAGTGTGCAGTCCTTGTACAGGTGCTTGACGGGGTATTCGTGGTTGGGGCATGGACTGTTCCACTTCTTCTCGAAGTGGTCCGAGGTCTCCCCTGCCGGCGCCTTGGCGCCCTTGCGTTCGGCGGCCGCAACCATCCGTCCTTCGGATGATTGTTGCCGGCTCTTCTTCTTCTTGCGGGAGCGATTGGAGGGGCCTGCGCCGGCGTTGTCCCCCTGTTTCCCCTTTGCATCGGGGCGGTTGAAGATCGCGCCCACAGCTTCCTCGCCGGAAGCATGGCTGGTTGCGATATCCAGGAGTTCCTTGGCCGTTCGAGGACTCTTGCGTCCTAGCTTGTGAACTAGGGTGCGGCAAGTGGTCCTGGACAGGAACGCCCCGATGACGTCGGCATCGCCGATACCTGGCAGCTCGTTGCACTGCCGGGAGAAGCGTCGGACGTACTCCCGAAGAGTTTCCCCCGGTTTCTGTCGACAGTTCTTTAGGTCCCAGGGATTGCCCGGGCACGCGTAGGTCCCTTGAAAGTTACCTACGAAGACCTCCCTTAAGTCGGACCAGCTTGCGATCCGATCGGCGGGGAGGTGCTCGAGCCACGTTCTGGCCGAGTCGGCCAGGTAGAGTGGTAAGTTGCGGATGATGAATCGATCATCGTCCGCTCCTCCGGCTCGGCAGGCGAGCCGGTAGTCTTCGAGCCAGAGGTTCGGGTTCGTCTCCCCCGCATATTTCGGCACGTTGGTCGGCGGCCGAAAACGCTGGGGAAAAGGGGCGTTCCGGATGTGGGAACTGAAAGCCCGAGGGCCTGGAGCATCCGGGCTCGGACTCCTGTCTTCGTCGTCATCGTAACGTCCTCCTCGGCGTGGATGGCGTCCCCGGCCCACCTCGGGTGCGCGTTCCGGCTGTCGCCGTCGCGCTTCCAGGGTAGCACGGGCATCGCGGTTTGCACCGAGACGTCCACGGACGCAGGCTTTCGATGCCTCGTCCGTCCCCGGGTGTGTCTGCTATACAGACGCATTCGGAGTATGCGGTTTACGCGCTCGCGATCGCGAGCTCTCCGCTTGTTGTGCCGCTGCTCGTTGCAGCAGCACCTCGACTTCACGTTGAGTGCGTCGGGCTTCGGGAGTGATGGGTTCAGGGAGCTCCCGAAGCAACGCCGCTGCTGCAGCGAGGTTTTGGCTCGCCCGCGCGAAATGCGGGGGGTCGTCGCCCTCCTCCATGATGCGCTGTCGCACATCGCGCGCCATGGAGCGGGCACGTCCACCGGGCTCGGCGCGAGCGAGCTCTCGGTCGATCTCCGCCTCCTCCTGTTCCAGCTGCCGTTTGGCCTCGCGGAGTTCTTCCCGACGCGCTTCTAACTGGTCAGGCTGCACGTCGCGGGGGGGAGTTCTAGAGGCTGGCGGCAGCTGGGTGAGAGGGAGAGTATCCCTTGTACCGAGAGGGTCCTCGGTGTGTGCCATGAGGCACTCGCGTGAGGGATTGTGGCTCCCCTCGCTGTGTTCCGGGTCGGAATCTCTGTTCGCCTCGTCGAGGAGGTCGAAAAAGGATTCCGACGCGTACCCGGCTATCCCGACAAACTCGATGTTTGCGGCTCCAGGTCACGGTACTGGACCGTGCGATGAGTCGTGGCCTCATCGATCGCGTCGCCCGCCAGGGCAGGTGACGAATGGTGTGGGTCAGAGGAGTGGATTGGTGAAGCTGAGACAGCCGTTAGCACCAAGCCATCCTCCTGGGCGACGAAACTGAGACTTCCGAAACGCACAAGTGCGCCAGAAGCCCATCCGCTTACGTAGTTGGCCATCCGAACCAGTGGGATGATCGTCGAAAACGCGCTAAGCCCCCTACCTGGCGCGCCAACTGTCGGTGTTCGATATCACCAACGAGTGATTATTTTTGGGAAAGCGCGTTTTTGGCCCGGATGGTTCGCAAATAGACACAAGGATTTATACTGGTTCGGGCCGAATACCCTACGTCCAGTTTTGGTGGCTGCTCGTGTTATTTGCGACTGAGATTACAATGAGGGGGGTTACAAACGGAGGAGGAAGAGAGAGAGAGTGCTTCCTGCCTCTAAAGGAGTTCGTGAGTGTTATTCGTGTGTCTGTGCGTAGAGAGCTTGGTGATCTTCGAGACTTTGTTCCCCCCCTTCTCCTTTGGTCTCCCTCCCCTTTTATGTGGTGGCGTGAGGAGGGCCGGTTCTGTGAGGCTGGTCGTGGCCGTACGCCGGTTAGGCCGAGCTGTAGTGGACGACGTCTTTGGGATAATAGCGTTGCTTCTGTTCGACGGAGTGGCCCGAGCCGTCGTTCGATGGAGTCCCATCCGTATGGAGGAGCGCCACTGTAGGAGCCTGTATGATGACGCCGTGGTGATGGCCGTCGCTCCGGGGCGTCCTATCGCACAGGACGGTGAGTCTCTGACAAGGGACTGTTGGAGCGACGTCCATCCCGTGGACGGTGCACGTCGTGCGCATTTACTCCTCCGGGAGCGGTCATCGCCACTGTCCCATCCGGAGTTGGAGCTTATTAACGGCTCAACTGTCCCCGGACATCCGTCTCGTCCGGGGTGGTTGGATCGTACAGTCTCGTCCGTCCCCGGGGGTCGGGCGAGGCGGAACTTTCGTCCGGCCTCTCGAGGTCGAGGTCGGGCGAGGCGGAACTCCCGTCTCGTCCGACCTCTCGAGGTCGAGGTCGGGCGAGGCGGAACTCTCGTCCGATCTCGAGGTCGGAGTCGGGCGAGGTGGAACCCTCGTCCGACCCCTCGAGGTCGGAGTCGGGCGAGGCGGAACCCTCGTCCGACCCTCGAGGTCGGAGTCGGGCGAGGCGGAACCCTCGTCCGACCCCTCGAGGTCGGGGTCGGGCGAGGCGGAACTCTTGTCTGACATTAGAGATCGGCGCTGCCTGTCCGACTCCCGAACGTCGGGATCGGCCGAGACGGAGTGACCTCCCTCGTCCTCGGGCCTGGGTGTTATCAAAGCGAAGATGGTTTGGCTATACTGCGCGGTTTTATCCTTCCGGGCTAATACGATTAATTAGCCCAGATACCAAACCTCAACAGAAACCATTTCATGAGATGTGCCACACGATTATGAATGAGTAAGAAAGATAAAAGATTGAGGGTCAGACTGGGTACCAGTAGGTCGGCGACTGGTCCGGGACCAGGGTGACCGTAGTCTGGTCCGATCCGTGTGGCACAGCTGGGCAAGTATTGAATGTACTAATCGTATGCTGGGTGTTATGGGCCCCGGTAAACCTACGTAGCCTAGTGATTGCAACGTCGAACCTGCCCTACGGTGTCTGACTAGGAGGAGATCTGTGGTGGGCAGCGTGGGAACTCCACAGAAGCCGTCTGGGACGCGTTGTCTGGTGGGATGCGGCGCTGCTAAGGCATATGTAGGCTGGAATTGACGTTGCAGGAGCTGGTGTGAACGGTTGCCACGTGCGAGTCTGGGACACGCACGTGTCGTACGATTAGGTTAACCCTGCAGAGGTATAAAAATCGGTTCGAATCGCTGTCGCTCTCAGCTATGAGCTTACTTGGACTCTCTGTCACATTCTAGTGAATAGGTCGAGACACAATGAGAATGAATTATGAATATTAATATTGCTATTGTTGATTCTATTATGTTTGCTTAGTTCAGTGCTAACTAAATTTATTTTCTAACCACTTAATCTGATGCTAAAATTTGACAAGAGTAGTAGAGGCTTGCGA
The DNA here is from genome assembly GCA_001182835.1 of Oropetium thomaeum. Lineage (NCBI taxonomy): Eukaryota > Viridiplantae > Streptophyta > Magnoliopsida > Poales > Poaceae > Oropetium > Oropetium thomaeum. The sequence continues at coordinate 1,387,863 of LFJQ01000054.1, forward strand.
GTCCTTTTGCTAGTAAACCCACCCGAGTCGGCCAGCATGTCTAGGAGTCGGCTGTAGTTAGCCACTTTTGTCGGGTAAGTCTTGCTGAGCTTCTTAGAAGCTCACGCGTTAGCATTTTGTGGTTTTCAGGCGCCGTCATGCAAGAACCAGCAGGTAGCTTCTAATGGGAGGAGCCTCCCCTCGAGTTTGGGAACCTCCAGTGGGAGTTGTGCGAGTCGCCGCAGTGATTGTTGAAGTGGCTAGTAGCATGACGCCCGTGGGCACGGCGCGTGCTTTTGCTTAAGTTCGAGTGTCGGAGTTGTAATAGTTCTAGTCTTTCGCTGTTATCGTTTTCAAAACGTCAGCGTACTCTGAAACAATGTAATATTTAACTTTAAATTTATGAACCAAATGATGTATTAAGTCCTCTCTTCTTGTAAATTATTGCGGTTTATCCCTGCCTGTGTTCTATCGTGTGTACGTTCGCTTTGCCGAGCGTTGCCCAACAAGATCTTGGCTTAACGACTGACCAGATCCGTCCCGAGACGAGATTTTCTGGGCGGTTCGTGTCAGCTTTGGTATCAGAGCCGTGTTGGGAAACGATACAACGTTTAAGGCATATTTTCGAAAATTACGTGTGAGGGAGGTCGCGCCCTATTAGTTAATAGGTTATCAGGTGGCAAGCTAACCTAGTGTAGGAGCTAACTAAACCCAGTTTAGATTTACTTTTCTGTAACGACGCACCTACGCTCAGGTAAGCAAGGTAAGGTACGCCGCTCGACTGCGGTGAAAGGTCGAGAAATCCCTGTTGCGTCAGCAGCAGTAACGTTCTATACCATGGTGGTATGGAAGGAGGTATTATGTTCGCTGTAACATAGTACGCCCCCTTGCCGTTTAGGGAGAGAAGCGGCCCTCTACCGTACGAGGTGTGGGTTACGGACCTGTTGCGAATGCAGACCTTCGCAACAGTGGAGTCTTGTGTCTTTGGCACACAAGAGATGAGTTTGTTCCTCACGACTTCGGTTTTGCGGAACACTCTCATACCTCCGCTGCCTGAGGTAAAGAGCAGTCTGTCGCCGCGCAGAGAATGTCGGACGCGTGATCCCCGTACGTGACCTACTCGGGGCGACCCATATGGCAATGATATGGGTTGTTGTTTTTACTTTTGATATATATTTATATTGCACTACCTGTGATGCCATTTTCTGCAGGTACGCTAACCACGATATCGTAAGAAAACGTGTAGTGACGGCTAACTTGAGTGCGATTCTGCCACCGCCTATGCGTATTCTTTTTACTTTGTGAGGACGTATAGGCCGATGTAGGATTGCATTGCATGAAGAAATGTTAAAATCCTTCAAACTTATACTAAAACCATCCAGGAGCAAAAATTCCATCAAAAATGGCTGTAACACCAACAGAAATAAAGGGTCAACCTGGACACCTTCATCCCTTAGTGATTGCGTGGAATCAACCGAGTTGGAGTAAAACCCTTGTATACCATTGAGCCATTTGACAATACCTCCCTCGATGAGAAGATTGTCTCCTTGACAGGTCAACTTAGATGGTAAAGCACCTTGGACTACCGGCTGTCGCTAGTCAGCATCCTTAGTGATCGATTTGGATCACCTTTTACGCAGGGATGAAAAATATTTTATGTATCGGAAGATTTAGCATGCCTTGAACTATGTGTCAACATGTGGCTTCTGATTGATAAAATATTATTCATCTCTGTGATGCAAATGGACGCCAACACGATCGAGCATGGGATCGCGGAGATAGGCATTGAGGACTCCACCCCTACCTACGTCACCAAGAAGTCCGGACGCAGAGGATTCGTGGAGATACTCGAGCAGACCCTACAGTCATTGGGATATACAGAGACTCCTTGGTTTCAGTTCCGGGAGTATCGGCAGTACGACCTACCGCGCTGTTCGGCCACCGTTACACTACCCACGCACCCTCAGCATGCCAACGGAGAGGTTTATACCACCACCACATTCGGTTCAGATAAGACGGAAGCCATCGAGTCAGCCGCTCATCAAGCTTTGTTGAGGATTTGCGAGCGACACCTTGAGGACCTGGCAGACAAACCAGCAGAGTTGTTTCCGATACGGGACCAGGTCGACCGCACCTGGCACCGCAATGTTAAGAATGCTCAGAAGAGGACTTTCAGGGGAGAGATGGACCATGTCACTCCCTTGTTCACGTGGAGCCTAGCGCTACTCAACTTGCATGAAGATACTGTTCTTGCAGCTCAGATGGATTGCCAGGCCTTGCGTCAGGCTCATGTAGAGGTAGCTCAACTCAAGAAGAAGGTCTAGGAGTTGGAGAGCAGAAACAATGCACTGCGTGCTCGCTGCGACGCGCGCGCTACACGTATCTCTGAGTTGGAGGCAGTCTCTGAGATTAACACTGCCCAGATCCATGCTAGAGAGAATGATTGCAACATCATGTTGCAACACATTCACCAGCTGGAGATACTTAGGGATAACGCGGTTCAGATGGCGGAGAACCTCGCCCATGAGAACCACCATTTGCAGCATCAGTTAGCGGGACTTCTGGAGGCACAGCAACCGCCTCCCGCTAACGATGATGCTCCTGAGTCAGAAGTATCGGACCCTGAAGCTTCAGACCCAGAGCCAGATGAGGAGTAGATTGGAGGTGGTTCCGAAGTGATAGCTTAGTTAGATGCCTCGCTTACGGAGTGCGTTGTCTTGTCTTGGTGTTAGTGTGAGTTCTGAGAAGTTTATCTAGTGGCGTTGTAGTCTTGTGGATGTAAGAGTGGTGGTTTGACAGTCTAAGGAATTGGACGATGGATGTACTGTCATCTTTTGGGGAATGAAGGAAGTTTGTTTTATTGAGATAACCGTGCCGTGCATAATGACGTACTTTTCCTTATGTTGAGAAATGGACATGGGTTGAATTGCTCTAATAAGGGCCCTCTTTACTTTTTCAGCATGGTGAACACCAGTGCAGGACGTCAGGAGGCGGAAAGCTCCAACCCGCCGCCCCCGCCAGCTGAGCCAACCTTGGCCACAGCTATGGCGGCCCTGATTCAGAGCAGCCAGCAAACGCAAGAGATGCTGCGAGCTATCCTAGAGAATAGTGGCACGAATCGAGGCGCTCGGAACCGCGACCAGGACAGCACATATGCTGAATTCCTGGCCACTCATCCCCCGGAGTTCAGAGATGCTCGGGAACCAATGGAGGCAGACCACTGGCTTCGTACAATCGAGGCTAAATCTAGGCTGCTCCGTTGTTCGGAGACTCAGAAGACGCTCTTCGTGGCCCAGATGCTCCATGGACACGCCGGAGCTTGGTGGGCCAACTACTTGGCCACTCTCCCGGCCAACACCCAGGTGCCATGGGAACAGTTTCGGGAGGCGTTCCGCGCTCACCACATCCCCGCGGGACTCATGCAGAGGAAGGCCAAGGAGTTCATGGCCTTAATCCAAGGGAACCGCTCGGTGCACGAGTATTCCCGTGTCTTCAACCAACTTGCTTTATATGCTCCGGAGCAGGTTGACACGGATGCTAAGCGGAAGCACCGCTTCATGGAAGGGCTGAACATCACACTCCAGGGTCGCTTGGCCCTGAACCAAGGCGGCTCGTTCAATGAGCTCGTCAGCAACGCCCTCATCGCCGAGGAGTACCTCGAGAAGGAGCAGCGGGAAAAGAGGCGAGCCAGCGGTGGGCCATCAAATGCCCCGCCACCCAAGTACCGTATGGTGTACACTGCACCCGATGGTAGGAGGTACAGGCAACCCCGCCGCAGGCCCCGTCGTTCCGTCCGTCGCAGCAGCCATACCGGCCCCCACAGAATCAGCAACAAGCCGGCTACCGCGCACCTCCCCCGCCGCAGAGGAACCAAGGTGTCCGTCCACCTCAACAGGGCGCCCGCCCTGGACCAGGCACGCCTTGCTTCAATTGCGGGCAGCCCGGACATTTTGCTCGCGAGTGCCCCTCCAACCAGCAATCCAGAAGCAACCGGCAGTCAAATCAAGGACAGGGCCAGCAAAAGGGCCAGAAGAACACCAGGACCGGTCGGGTAAACTACACCATGACCGAAGAAATTGCTGAGGGCGAACAAGTACTGGCGGGTACGTTCTCGCTCTCTACGCATTCAGCTTTTGTTCTATTCGATTCCGGTGCAAGCCACGACTTTATCAGTAAAAATTTTGTCAAGGGCAAAAGCCTAGTCACCATCCCCTTAGAGCCACCCTTCATCATAAAATCTCCTGGAGGCAACATATTATCAAATTATGGCTTAAAAGGAGCACCCCTAAATCTAGGAGGTTGCACCTATCCTACCTCCTTCATAATCCTAGATGGGCAGGGTATCGATATTATCATCGGCATGAAATGGATGAAACACCATAAAGCCATTCTTGATATTGCTAATCGTGTAGTCCACTTGACCTCTCCACTTCACGGTTCCATGTCCATAAACCTAGATCACCCCAAAGCCACCCTCAAACAAGTCTGCAATGTTGTTGGGAAAAGTCTGGACGAGATACCAGTGGTTAAGGAGTTTCGGGACGTATTCCCAGAGGACTTACCTGGTTTACCACCGGACAGAGATGTGGAATTTCAGATCGAGCTATTGCCAGGCACAGCCCCGATCTCCCGCAGACCGTACAAGATGGCACCCAAGGAACTAGCAGAGTTGAAGAAACAGTTGCAGGAATTGTTGGACAAGGGCTTTATACGGCCCAGTACCTCGCCTTGGGGTTGTCCGGCATTGTTCGTGAAGAAGAAGGACCAGTCGTTGAGGCTATGCGTGGATTACCGTCCCTTAAATGCGGTAACTATCAAGAACAAGTATCCCTTGCCACGCATAGACACTGTATTTGATCAGTTGGCTGGAGCAAATGTCTTCTCAAAAGTCGATCTCCGGTCTGGTTATCATCAGATCAAGATCCGTCCCAGTGACGTTCCGAAGATGGCCTTCTCCACCAGATACGGGCTGTATGAGTATTTGGTGATGTCGTTTGGACTCACAAACGCACCAGCGTACTTCATGTACCTCATGAACTCAGTCTTCATGCCAGAGCTGGATATGTTTGTAGTGGTGTTCATTGGCGACATCTTGATATACTCCAAGTCAACCGATGAGCATGTAGAGCACCTTCGGACAGTTCTCCAAAGACTCAGAGATCATAAGCTCTATGCCAAGTTCAGCAAGTGCGAATTTTGGATTGAGCGTGTTCAGTTTCTGGGTCATGTTGTGTCCGCGGAAGGTATTTCTGTTGATCCAGGAAAGGTGCAAGATGTTGTTAATTGGAAAGCACCCACAACAGTCCACAAGGTGCGAAGTTTCTTGGGATTAGCGGGATATTATCGCCGCTTCATTCCCAACTTCTCCAAGATTGCCAGGCCCATTACAGATCTACTCAAGAAGGATCAGAAGTTCAAGTGGACAGAAAAGTGCGAAGAAGCCTTTCAGACTTTGAAGAAGCAATTGACCACGGCACCAGTTCTCGCCCAACCGGATTTGAGTAAGCCCTTCGACGTGTATTGTGATGCGTCGGGCACTGGACTTGGTTGTGTGTTAATGCAAGAAGGACGGGTCATTGCTTATGCTTCCAGACAACTCCGTAAGCATGAGTTGAATTACCCCACACACGACTTGGAATTGGCAGCAGTGGTATTAGCTCTGAAGGTGTGGAGGCATTACTTATTGGGAAACCTAGTACACCTCTACACCGACCACAAGAGTCTCAAGTACATCTTCACCCAGAGCAAGTTGAACATGAGGCAACGAAGATGGCTAGAATTAATCAAGGACTACGAGATAGAGATCCACTACCATCCGGGCAAGGCTAATGTGGTTGCAGACGCATTGAGCAGAAACGCCCATTGCCACTACTTGGATCAGGGAGTTACAACCGAAGAATTGGAACCAGCCGTAAGGATCCTACCTCACGGAGCACTCTACAACCTCGCCCTAATGCCCACACTTAGAGATGAGGTAGCCAAGGCCCAGAAGCTTGATAAGGGCATGGAGAAGATCAGATTGGGACTACAAGAAAAGAAGATGCAGTGCTTCCGTGAAGACGAAGAAGGAGTCTTGTGGTTCAAGAACAGACTAGTAGTGCCAAAGGACCACGAGCTCCGAAGGAAGATTATGGATTGACACGACCCGCCCAGAAAACCTCGTCTCGGGACGGATCTGGTCAGTCGTTAAGCCAAGATCTTGTTGGGCAACACTCGGCGAAGCGAGCGTACACACGATACAACACAGGCAGGAATAAACAGCAATAATTTACAAGAAGAGAGAACTTAATACATCATTTGGTTCATAAATTTAAAGTTAAATATTACATTGGTTCAAAGTACGCAGACGTTTTGAAAACGATAATAGCGGAAGACTAGAACTATTACAACTCCGACACTCGGACTTAAGCAAAAGCACGCGCCGTGCCCACTGGCATCATGCTACTAGCCACTTCAACAGATCAGCGCGGCGACTCGCACAACTCCCACTGGAGGTTCCCAAACTCGAGGGGAGGCTCCTCCCAATGGAAGCTACCTGCTGGTTTGGTGGGAACGGGGATCCCGATCTTCCTACAGGTTCTGATAACTACGACTTGGGCGAGGTCGCGACACAAATCGATCCGGCTTCCGAACGGCACGTTCCGAACCCCGCAATCGCAGCACCACGTCCTCTATGGTTATCACTCGCGATGAACACGAGTGACCTCGCCGAGAAGGCTATCCCTGCCTGCGAATCGAAAACACAAGCAAGAACGAGAGAGAAAACAACCAAATTGCAAATCTGAATTGAATCTCACGAAGTTGGGGTCTCACAAACCGTTGTACGGCGACTCTGTTCTTGACAGAAATTATCTAAGCAAAACCCGAACCCTAAACATGGGGTGGCGGCTGTAAATAAAGGCAGAGGGACGTCGACATCCCTACTGGACGCGCCCCTATTGGGCTCAACACGATACAAAGCCGATCCGGCCCAAAAACGGTGTCGCAGCACCCTGACAGATTCTGGATTGTCCATTGTTTCGACTATTCCTGTTGACTCCGAAGGAATTTGGACATGGGACCGGTCCCATTGGAAAGGTGGTCTCGTCCTCTTTCCATCCATATGTAGTTCGTCAAAAACGGAGGTCGTATGCGACCTGGGCGTCCGTTTTAATGCAGGCTGCTCCTGGACTCCGAGTTGGACTCGACGTCGACGTGGGTTGGGCCTCTGACTTGGTTTGCACGTCCTTGGCCGACTCCTAGCTGTTCTCCAGGCCCTCCTCTGTCCTCTCCATGGTTCCTAATCACAATATAATCATTAGGTAGCAATCTATTCTCTATAGTAGCATATAAACTCGTAATTAAGAACAAGCTCACCTGTTGATTCAATTGTCGTGCACGAGCTCTAGTAATTGGACCTTCAATATCAGTAGCGGAAGAATGATTGTGTGTATCCATGGGTGCGATGTCCTCATCATCCTCCCCCTCTTGAAGCGGAGTTGTCCCCAACTCAAGCTCATCTTCTTCTCCCAAGTATGGCCGTAAATCTGAAATGTTAAAGGAGGGACTAACCCCGAACTCGGGAGGCAACTCAAGCACATATGCATTATCATTTATCTTCTCTAAAATCTTAAAAGGACCAGCAGCTCGTTGCATCAATTTAGACTTTCTCAATTCAGGAAATCTATCTTTTCTCAAATGCAACCAAACAAAATCGCCTGGTTCAAGTTTTAGTTCTTTTCTACCTTTGCTACCAGCAATCCTATATTTTTCATTCATTTTTTCAATGTTTTCTTTAGTTTGAGCATGTAACTTTAGAATAAAATCAGCACGCTCCTTAGCATCATTATTAACTCTCTCACTAGTAGGCAAAGGCAAAATATCAATTGGAGCACGAGGGTTGAAACCATACACTACCTGGAAGGGACTTACCTTGGTAGTAGAGTGTTCCGCTCGATTGTAGGCGAACTCAACATGCGGCAAACACTCCTCCCACATCTTCAAATTGTTCTTCAAAACAGCTCTCAACATTGTGGACAAGGTACGATTCACCACCTCCGTTTGGCCATCTGTTTGTGGGTGACAAGTTGTAGAAAATAGGAGTTTGGTACCCAACTTGTTCCACAAAGTGCGCCAAAAGTGACTCAAGAACTTCGCATCACGATCTGAAACAATAGTAGAAGGCATACCATGCAAACGAACTATCTCTTTGAAAAAGAGGTCAGCAATATGAGAAGCATCATCGGTTTTATGACATGGTATAAAGTGTGCCATCTTAGAAAAGCGATCCACAACAACAAAAACGCTATCCCTCCCCCTCTTAGTCCTAGGCAGTCCTAAAACAAAGTCCATAGAAATATCTGCCCAAGGAATCGAAGGAACAGGAAGAGGCATGTATAAACCATGTGGATTCAAACGAGACTTAGCTTTTTGACATGTCGTGCAGCGAGCCACAAAGCGCTCGACGTCTCGTCTCAATTTTGGCCAAAAGAAATGCGTGGCCAAAACATCCTCCGTCTTCTTCGCTCCAAAGTGTCCCATCAAACCGCCTCCATGCGCCTCCTGCAACAACAAAAGACGAATGGCTCCAACTGGAATGCATAGGCGGTTAGCTCTAAACAAAAACCCATCTTTCAACACATATTTATTCCATGCACGGCCCTCACGACAATGCAACAAAACATCTTTAAAATCAGCATCTAAAGCATATTGTTCTTTAATGGATTCGAGGCCAAAAATGCGACAATCAAGTTGGGACAGCAAGGTGTAGCGCCTAGACAAAGCATCAGCAATAACATTATCCTTCCCCTTTTTGTGTTTGATGACATAAGAGAAAGATTCAATAAATTCAACCCACTTAGCATGTCTACGATTCAAATTTGTTTGACTACGAAGATGCTTAAGTGACTCATGATCAGAATGAATGACAAATTCTTTAGGCCATAAATAATGTTGCCACGATTCTAAAGAACGAAAAAGAGCATACAATTCTTTATCATACGTGGAGTAATTAAGAGCAGGGCCATTTAATTTCTCACTAAAGTAGGCAACAGGTTTACCTTCTTGCATCAAAACACCACCAATTCCAATTCCACTAGCATCACATTCGAGCTCAAAAGTCTTACCAAAATCTGGAAGTTGGAGCAACGGTGCGTGTGTAAGCTTGTCCTTCAAAAGTGTGAAGGACTCCTCTTGTGTTGGCCCCCAATGGAAAGCAACGGCCTTCTTTGTCAACTCGATCAACGGTGCAGCAATAGTACTGAATTCCTTGACAAAACGGCGATAAAATCCCGCTAAGCCAAGAAAACTCCGCACTTGTGTCACCGTTGTGGGTGTAGGCCAGCTCTGAATCGCCTCCACCTTAGCCTTATCAACTTCAATGCCCTGTGGAGTCACAACATAGCCAAGAAAAGATACTCGATCTGTGCAAAAGGTGCACTTGTCGAGGTTACCAAACAAACGTGCATCACGTAATGCAATAAAAACAGCACGCAAATGATCCATATGCTCAGCCATAGACTTGCTATAAATCAAGATATCATCAAAGTAAACCACCACAAATTTACCAATGAATGGACGTAAAACTTCGTTCATCAATCTCATGAAAGTACTAGGTGCATTAGTTAAACCAAAAGGCATGACTAACCACTCATACAAACCGAACTTAGTTTTAAAAGCAGTTTTCCATTCATCACCAAGTTTCATTCTAATTTGGTGGTAACCACTACGCAAGTCAATTTTTGTGAAAATTATAGCACCACACAACTCATCAAGCATGTCGTCTAGCCTAGGAATAGGGTGACGATACCGAATAGTAATATTGTTGATGGCTCTACAATCTACACACATGCGCCATGAACCATCTTTCTTAGGAACCAAAAGCACAGGAACAGCACAAGGACTAAGGCTCTCACGTACGTACCCGCGGTCCAAAAGGTCTTGGACTTGGCGCTGAATTTCCTTAGTCTCCTCGGGGTTGGTTCTGTACGCCGCACGGTTGGGCAAGCTTGCACCAGGAATCAGGTCAATCTGGTGCTCAATCCCTCGAATGGGTGGAAGGCCTGGAGGTAGCTCAGCAGGGAAAACATCTCGAAACTCCTGCAAAAGGTTAGTAACCGCAGGTGGCAATGTGCAAGGCAAATCATCCATTGAAAACAAAGCATCCTTACACAACAAAGCATAGCATATAGTAGTACCATCATAAATTTCAGCAAGGTCAGATTTTGTAGCAAGCATGACAGGAGCTTTTAAAGTTATTTCTTGCTGAATTTCAGATTTAACATGAGGTGGTTGTTTAGCCGTAGCAGCCCTCTCCCTATCAGATTCAATAATTTCAGTAGGCGTCATAGGTAACAAAGTAATTTTCTTTCCTTTGTGCATAAAAGTATACTTGTTACTACGACCATGGTGCAAAGCATCATTATCATGTTCCCAAGGACGACCCAATAAAAGAGAGCATGCTTGCATAGGAACAACATCACAATCCACAGAATCACTATAAGTACCAAGGGAGAAAGGGACTCGACAAGACTGTGTTACCTTAGCTTTCCCCGAATCATTCAACCATTGAATATGGTATGGATGTGGATGTGGACGAGTGGTCAAGCCTAGCTTCTTGACCAAATCTGAACTCACCAAGTTGTTGCAGCTGCCCCCGTCAATGATCACACGTGCTCGCCTATTCTTGATCACGAACTCAATCTGAAACAAGTTATGGCGTTGAATCTGATCAGGTTCACTCACCTGCGCATTGAGGACGCGCTGAACAACGATGGAGTGGTACACGGAGGCGTCGTGGTTGGCAAGGACAACGCTGTCGTCCGGAGATGGAGCGTCATCCTCCTCATTGTCTTCAACGTCGGATGTGCTCACATAGCCTCCATCATCAGTGGCGATGTACGCTCGTTTGCTTGGGCAGTCGCGCTGCATATGCCCAAGTCCAAGGCATCGATGGCACTGAATCTCAGTCGTGCGGCCCGTGGATGTAGTGGAAGCAGAACTCTTCACTGGACCCTGCACGGAAGATTTAGAAGAATCTGCAGGGCGTGTCGAAGGAGGTAGTGCCGCAGTGGAGGATCGCTTGCTTGCTGGTGGAGGAGGTACACGATAGCTTGAAGAAGTACGTGGCGCTCCCGTATTTGTCGTCGTACTGTGTTGCATGGGACGGCCACTTCGTGCCCTTGTCGGTTCCTGTCGTCCCTGCAATTCTTTTTCTGCAAGCATAGCAACATGGAACAACTCGTTGACAGTGTTAAAGCGTTTATAATCAACAATATCCTGAATATCACGCCTCAACCCCCCATAGAAACGAGCCACTTTATCCTCCATGTCCTCAACTACCCCACAACGCATCATGCCTTTTTGCAACTCAGCATAGTAATCCTGTACCGAATTGCTACCTTGATCTAAGCGCTGCAATTTGAGACGCATGTCTCGCTGAAAAGAAGGAGGAACAAAACGATCGCGCATAGCTGTTTTCAATTCATCCCAAGTGTCAGGTAGTTGTCCTACAGCAGCTAGACCAGTCCACCAAATAATAGCAAAGTCCTTAAACTCACTAGTAGCTTGTCGAACTCTATGTTGCTCAGGAACAAGGTGGGAACTAAATTTTTGCTCGACCGTCATCTCCCAATCAAGGTATGTTTCAGCATCATATAAACCAGCAAAGGAAGGTATGGAAAATTTTACCTTAGCAAACGGATCATCATGAGGACGATGCTGGTCGTAGTTGTTGTTGTTGTGTCCTCCCATACCTCGACGATTATGGCGAAGACGCCGTCGAAGTCGTGCATCCCGAGTTGCACGCTCATCAATGTTGCCATCGGCATCAAAGACAACGTCGTCATCGTCGTCGTTGTTGTTGCCGGCAGGTGCACGCCCCTCCAAGGCACCTAGTCGTGTAGAAATCGCAGCCAACTGAGTGGTGAGGTCCTGCAGAGCTGGGGCGATGTTCAGCTGCGTGATGTTCGTCCTCACAGCCTCGGCGATCTTCTCATCGATCTTCTCAAGCGCCTTGTTCATTGCCTCCTGCATTTGACCTTGACTGACGCACTCATTAAAGTCTGCGGGACTCTTAGGCTCTTTAGAACCGGACGAATGTTGGGAACCTGCCATGATGAGAGAAACAAAAAAAACAAAGAAGGAAACAGTAAAGGTTATCCCTATCAACTACTAGGTTATGTTAAGGTGGGGGCACTCCTTGACAGCAAAAGGAAGTTTCAAACCAAGTTCTTACAAGTGTCGAACACAAGGCAAAGATACCTGGAAGAAGTGATCCGGCGATTACGAGGGTCAAGAAGCAGTGCCTGTTCAGAAGATTATGTGGAGCTTGGAAGGCAATATGATTTGTCAGTGGAACATAAATCAAAAACAGATAGTAATACTGAATAAGTGTCCAAAGTATTGGTCCTAGTTGCCGGTCAGAGGTGTCCTATACAGTTATGGTACGTGGACAAAGATATGATGTAGGAAAACAGCAACAAAGATCAATAGTCAAAGGACAGAAGCACAAAGGAGCACTGAACAATCTTATCTTTTTTTGAATTGTTTACCACTGAACAAGAAGCACAAAGGATAGAAGCACACAAAATTTCACCTGAAACAGAGGTGTAGTGTGGTCTAGGGAAATTCAGGAACGTTCTTGAAAAACCCTCAAACAACTTAAACGATTTTTTTCTTTTTCTTCCTGATTTTTTTTAATTTTTTTGACAACGCCAAACCGACTTCGTCGGTTTGGGATGTGGTCCAAAACTTGTCACGAATCTACTGTAAAAATTTCAGCTCAAACAGAGTACCGAGCGAAAAGTTATGCCCGTTTTACTGAAGGTATCTCAAGTCAGGGTTTGCACAAGGCACACTTCGGCAGATAGGTCGGTGGTGGTGAGGGCATACCCTATCCTCCCAACACCGATCACGGAAAGACACAGGGTCACAAACTTCCCTGGTATGCAGCAAGGGATGATGATGCTGGGTGATCGACTATGATGCGGAAGATTAAACAGAGCACGCAACAAGGATGAAATCAAGGGTGGGACGGGTGGGATTTTTTTTGACTATTTTTTTTTTTTTCAACAAGGATGGCGGAAGCAAGACAAACCGAAATAAAACACGATCTAAACCAGCAACAAAACACGACTAAGGACACGAATTCAACACTACGGACTCTGAATTGAAATATGCAAAGGCTAAACACGGTCTTGGACAGGATGTAATCTACAACTATAATTTTTTTTTGGCTTTTTATGGACTCTAGGATGATCGACAAAACAAATCTAGTAAAAACAAAGGCGAACCTGAGGGAACACCTGAAGCTCTGATTACCACTTGGTGGGAACGGGGATCCCGATCTTCCTACAGGTTCTGATAACTACGACTTGGGCGAGGTCGCGACACAAATCGATCCGGCTTCCGAACGGCACGTTCCGAACCCCGCAATCGCAGCACCACGTCCTCTATGGTTATCACTCGCGATGAACACGAGTGACCTCGCCGAGAAGGCTATCCCTGCCTGCGAATCGAAAACACAAGCAAGAACGAGAGAGAAAACAACCAAATTGCAAATCTGAATTGAATCTCACGAAGTTGGGGTCTCACAAACCGTTGTACGGCGACTCTGTTCTTGACAGAAATTATCTAAGCAAAACCCGAACCCTAAACATGGGGTGGCGGCTGTAAATAAAGGCAGAGGGACGTCGACATCCCTACTGGACGCGCCCCTATTGGGCTCAACACGATACAAAGCCGATCCGGCCCAAAAACGGTGTCGCAGCACCCTGACAGATTCTGGACTGTCCATTGTTTCGACTATTCCTGTTGACTCCGAAGGAATTTGGACATGGGACCGGTCCCATTGGAAAGGTGGTCTCGTCCTCTTTCCATCCATATGTAGTTCGTCAAAAACGGAGGTCGTATGCGACCTGGGCGTCCGTTTTAATGCAGGCTGCTCCTGGACTCCGAGTTGGACTCGACGTCGACGTGGGTTGGGCCTCTGACTTGGTTTGCACGTCCTTGGCCGACTCCTAGCTGTTCTCCAGGCCCTCCTCTGTCCTCTCCATGGTTCCTAATCACAATATAATCATTAGGTAGCAATCTATTCTCTATAGTAGCATATAAACTCGTAATTAAGAACAAGCTCACCTGTTGATTCAATTGTCGTGCACGAGCTCTAGTAATTGGACCTTCAATATCAGTAGCGGAAGAATGATTGTGTGTATCCATGGGTGCGATGTCCTCATCATGGTTCCTGCATGACGGCGCCTGAAAAACCACAAAACGCTAACGCGTGAGCTTCTAAGAAGCTCAGCAAGACTTACACGACAAAAGGCTGACTACAGTCGACTCCTAGACATGAAGGCTGACTCGGGCGGGTTTACTTGCAAAAGGACTCGCAAGCCTAAACTACTCTTGTCAAGTTTTAGCATCAGATTAAATGATTAGAAAGTAAATTTAGTTAGCACTGAACTACACAATCATAACAGAATCAACAATAGCAATATTAATATTCATAATTCATTCTCATGGTGTTTCAACCTATTTTACTAGAATGTGGTGCGTTTCACGAGCATGCTCACTAACTGGGAGCGACAGCGGTTCGAAACGATTTTATACCCTGCAGGGGGATACCTGACCGTACGACACGTGCGTGTCCCAGACTCGCACGTGGCAACCGTTCACACCAGCTCCTGCAACGTCAATTCCCTCCTACGCCTGCCTTAGCAGCGCCGCGTCATCACTGAATAGGACTTTTGCAATGTATTTTAGAAAATAGTATTTTAACTAGGCAGATTGCAGTTATTCAATAGGGTTACATATTATCACATGTTCCAAAAATCTTCATAAAATTCCAGAAGGTGTGTGTGGCCATGGTGTACTTGTAGATCAAAGGTTAGACCTAGTATTGCTCTGTAATGCAATTTAAAATTCAAAAACAGAAAGGAGTATTTCTAATTAATTCTGCAAATTTTTGGTCATTTGTTAAAAAGTGTTTTAACAGAAAATTAGTAATTTTCACAAGGGTTCTAAAAAATTTTGGTTTGGCATTTTTGGATTTTTCCATGATTTGTTACATGCCTAACAATCTCTGGTTAATTAAAAGAAAAATCAGAAATTCAATGGAACAGTACGGCAGAACAGAGCACACGGCAGAGCGGCTGCTCCGGTGAGCTCCTCGCCGGAGAAGAGGGTTAGGGCAAGAACTAAGGTGTCGTGGAGCTTCACCTCGACTCACTACACTGGTTTGTGGAGGATGGAGACTGCGGTGAAGGGTGGAATGGTGCTGGCGACGTGGAGGTCGAGGTGGCGACAATGGCGGCCGACGGGGTGGCGCACGACGTTCTTCTCCGTCGACGGTCACCTGTGGCCGGATTCAAGTCAAAGGGATGCGCAATAACCAGAGGAAGTAGCCGGTGATTTGAATTGAAGAACCATTGTACCGAGATGACGAATTTTGAGGAGAGGCGATCGGCGGCGCGGTACTTCGGCCGAGAGGATGACGGCGGCGTTCCGGCGAAGCTAGGGCACCGCCGGCTGGCTTGGTGGTCTGAGAGCACCTGGGGTGGAGGGGAGTCTAGGGGGCACGGTGGTGCGGTTTGAATCTCGCCGGAGTGGCCTGTCGACGTGGAGGTGGAGGGCGGCGGCAATGGCGGAGCGCGTCGTCCAGAGGAAGAAGAAGGGAACAAAGAGGATGAGGCAGTGGAGAGTTTGACTCTGGCTTGCGTTCAAATGGACGCGTACACGAGACTTAGGGAGACTCGGGAGTGGAGGTGGCGTGCGAGCGTGGGGAGGACGGTGAGTATTGGCTCGGGCGGGCGGTGCGGCAGGAGCAGAGCAGAGCTCTGACGCTGTTGGCGCGGGGAGGAGAGAAAGGAAGAGAGAGAGAGAGGGAGGGAGAAGGAGGAGGAGTAATGGAGAGGATCTTGGCGGGATCGCCTCGGCGCCGAAGGAAGCGCCGGCCGGCGGGAGTGGCGCGTCCTGCCGCTCGGCGGTTGGTCGCGTCGGGCGGCAGTACTGTAGCCGGTAAGGTTATTGTCAATTTGATTTTTTTGAATTTCCTTCAAGCCCTTCCTTGATTCAATGGAAAACCTTACTTCCCCAGCTCAGAAAATTTTGAAACTTTTTGTGCATGCTCAGGGATTTATTTGGAACACTTTTTATTTAAGGTTCGAGTTCTGAATCAGCTCCCAAAATTTCTTAAATTTTTGAGTCCACTTTAGTTTGTGTGAATTTTAAAAGGGTTTAAATCTTATCTAAAAATCTTGAATAAATTTCTAAAATTCCATTTTGAGGTGAACTTAATTGTTATGCAAAATATAGCTAGGGTGTTGTGGGAAATTTGATAGGTCACGCATTAGGGTTTCATTCCTGCCCGAAGGATTAAATTTTCGACACTGCGGGTGGAAACTTTCCGAACTTGGTAAACGTGTTCTGTGGATTATCAAAGTTTTTTTGTAGATTTCCTTTGGGGTATTTTAAACAACATCGCACTTACTCCCATTGTTGGTTTTGCTTTTTGGTGTGAAATGTTGTCGATTAGGGTTTTAAGTTGCCGATTTAGGTCCTGGTGGCACCTGGGGTGTCACATTGATTACAAGGAATATGATGATATGACCACTTTGTTTAAATTTGCTTGCAAAGCTGAACGTGAAGTGCAGAGACGGCGATCGTTGACACGCGTTAACTCTTTTGCAGGACGCGGCCAAGCTCCCAACCCAGCCCCCCGCCTGACGTCCTCCCCGTCGTCCTCCACGCCGCGCGAGCGTGCGCCGTCCACTTCAAGCGCATCACCACGCGAGCAGCCGGCCAAGCCGGCAGCACCTCCGTCCCACGGCGCCTCTCCTGCCATAGGGCGCACTTGGGACATTCAGTGCCATCGTTGCAAAGGTTACGGTCATGTGATTCGGGACTGTCCCAACAAGCGTACCTTGCTGATCCGTGACAATGGTGAGTACTCTTCAGCTAGTGATACTGAGGAGACTAGACATGCTATGCTTTCCACTGACCATGCAGATCATACGGAGATTCACGTTGATTCCAGCGCCGCCGATAGGTATGAGAGTCTTGTTGTGCAGCGTGTCCTCAGTACACAGATTGCCACGACCGAGCACAATCAGCGACACACGATTTTCCACACAAAGGGCATGGTACAGGAACGAGCGATCCGGAAAATCATCGACAGTGGCAGCTGCAACAATTTGGCGAGTACGATGTTGGTAGAGCAATTGTCCTTACCTACTCGCCAACATCCACACCCGTACCACATCCAATGGCTCAATGATGGTGGCGAAATAAAGATAAAGCGTTCGGTACGTGTTCCCTTTTCTCTGGGCGCCTATTCTGATTATGCCGATTGTGATGTTGTCCCTATGGAAGCATGCTCTTTGTTGCTTGGTCGACCTTGGCAATATGATACTGATGGCGTACATCATGGTCGTTCAAATCATAATTCATTCATGTTTAAGGGTTAGAAAATAATCATTCATCCCATGACCCCGAAACAAATTCTGAAAGATGACATGCCTCGGGCGGCCAAGACAGCAAAATCTCACAAATCACCTCCAGCCGCCCCTGCTAGATCTGAAATCAAGTTGCACACCCCTGTTTCGCTTGCTACACGTGCTAATTTTGCTGAGCTGCGTGATGATAATTTGCCTTGCTATGCACTTGTTTGCTCCAACATGCTTGTTTCACTTCAGGCGGCACCGTTCTTGGATATTCCCCTTGCTGTTGCTTTGCAGGACTATGCCGATGTCTTTCCCAAGGACTTGCCACCTGGTCTTCCTCCCATCCGTGGCATCGAACATCAGATCGATCTTATCCCCGGTGCCCAGCTTCCAAACCACGCCCCGTACCGCACTAATCCCGATGAGACGAAGGAGATCCAGCGTCAGGTGCAAGCACTACTGAACAAGGGCTACATCCGTGAGTCACTCAGTCCTTGCTCGATTCCTGTTTTACTTATTCCTAAGAAAGATGGCTCATGGCGTATGTGTGTCGATTGTCGTGCTATTAATAACATCACAATCCGTTATCGATATCCCATACCGCGCCTTGATGATATGCTTGATGAGCTTAGTGCCGCTGTTCTTTTTTCTAAGGTTGATTTGCGTAGCGGGTATCATCAGATTAGGATGAAATTGGGGGATGAATGGAAAAATGCTTTTAAAACCAAATTTGACTTATATGAATGGTTGGTTATGCCATTTGGTTTGTCTAATGCTCCCAGCACTTTCATGCGCTTAATGAATGAAGTTCTTAGGCCATTCATAGGACTGTTTGTTGTTGTTTACTTTGATGATATTCTTATTTATAGCAAGTCTATGGATGAGCATTTAGATCATATGCGTGCTGTTTTTGATGCTTTGCATGCTGCTCGTTTGTTCGGTAACTTGGAAAAATGCACCTTTTGCACGCAACGCGTCTCTTTTCATGGCTATGTTGTTACTTTACAGGAAATTGAGGTGGATAGCAGCAAGGTGGATGACATTCAGGGCTGGCCTACACCAACGACGGTCACACAGGTTCGGAGTTTCCTTGGCCTTGCCAGATTCTACCGAAGGTTCGTGCGTGATTTCATCTCCATTGCTGCCCCGTTGCATGAGCTCACAAAGAAAGGTGTTTCCTTTGCTTGGGGCGCACCACAGAAAGATGCATTTAACACTTTAAAATACAGGTTAACTCATGCTCCGCTTTTACAATTACCTGATTTCAATAAAGTGTTTGAATTAGAATGTGATGCTAGTGGCATAGGTTTAGGTACTGTTTTGCTACAAGACCATAAACCTGTTGCTTACTTTAGTGAGAAATTGAGCGGTGCTGCCCTGAAATATTCAACTTATGATAAGGAACTTTATGCTCTAGTGCGCACCTTACAAACATGGCAGCATTACTTGTGGCCTCACGAGTTTATCATTCATTCTGATCATGAGGCTTTGAAACATATTCGAACCCAAACAAATCTAAACCGTCGTCATGCTAAGTGGGTCGAATTCATTGAGTCCTTTCCTTACATCATTAAACACAAGATGGGAAGGAAAATGTCATTGCTGATGCTTTGTCTCGTCGATATACCATGCTGTCCCAATTAGATTTTAAAATCTTTGATTTGCAAACTTTAAAAGATCAATATGTCAATGATGCTGATTTTCATGATATCCTGTCACATTGTAAGGATGGCAAACCATGGGGCAAATTTCACATGCAGGATGGGTTTTTGTTCCGTGCTAACAAGCTGTGTGTTCCAGCTAGCTCGGTTCGTCTTTTGTTGCTGCAGGAAGCTCATGGAGGTGGTCTTATGGGCCACTTCGGCGTTTTCAAGACACATGAGGTGCTGGCCGAACACTTCTTTTGGCTCCGGATGCGCCGTGATGTTGAGCGCCTTGTTGCCCGTTGCACTACATGTCAGAAAGCTAAGTCTCGTTTGGGTAACCATGGGTTGTATATGCCTTTACCTGTTCCCTCTTCTCCTTGGCATGATATTTCAATGGATTTTCTTTTGCGTTTACCTCGCACTAAGAAGGGAAGGGACAACATTTTTGTGGTTGTTGATAGGTTATCTAAAATGGCTCATTTCATACCTTGTCATAAAACTGATGATGCCTCCATGGTTGTTGAATTGTTCTTTCGTGAAGTAGTTCGTTTGCATAGTATTCCTCAATCCATAGTTTCTGATCGTGATGCTAAGTTTCTTAGTAATTTTGGCGCTCCTTTTGGAGTAAATTAGGTACTAAGTTACTGTTTAGCACCACTTGTCATCCTCGAACTGATGGGCAAACTGAGGTAGTTAATAGAACTTTGTCAACCATGCTTAGGGCTGTTTTAGACAAGAATTTAAGGCAAGGAAAGACTGCTTGCCTCATGTTGAGTTTGCTTATAATCGTGCAACGTATTCTTCTACAAAGATGTGCCCTTTTCAGATTGTTTATGGTTAAATCACTAGGGCGCCCATTGATTCGTTTTCACTTGATGCTGAGGATGAGCCACATATAGATGCGGTTGCACATGTTGAACAAATGATACATTTACATGAGCAAACACAACAAAACATTGCTAATGCTAATGCCAAATATAAGGTTGCTAGTAGTAAAGGGCGCAAACATGTTACTTTTGAACCCGGTGATATGGTTTGGTTACACTTGCGTAAGGATAGGTTTCCTGCTTTGCACCGTTCTAAATTGATGCCTCGTGCTGCTGGTCCTTTTAAAGTACTAACCAAGATCAATAATAATGCTTATATTCTTGATCTGCCTGCAGAATTTGGTGTTTCCACTAGTTTTAATGTTGCAGATTTGAAACCATATGGGGGCGAGGATGAGGAGTTGCCGTCGAGGACGACTTCAGTTCAAGAAGGGGAGGATGATGAGGACATCGACTCCAACACAGGAACGGCCGCACCAGCAGCACCTGCGGACGCGCCTCCACTTCCAGTCACGCTCCACCAAATGCGCCTCTACCTCAAGCGACGCTTCCTTCATCAGTGGGGCCAATCACGAGAGCCCGCGCAAGAGAGCTGAACTATGTCATGTTGCTGAAGAACGAAGGCCTAGAAGATTAGCCAGTCAGCCCAGTTGAAGGCCCCCCCTCATGGGCCAACCTAGGGTTGCGCACAACCCTAGGGATGCGCGCCACCCAGGGGCTGCGCCCCTCCCCTCGTGTATTTAGCCAAGGGCTGTGCCCCTTGTTTATTTTTGAGTTTTATTTAATTGTTAGCTTTAGCTACAGCCGTCGCGCGCAATACAGCGCTGCCACGTGTATTCAGAACTCCACCTTCAAGTAATACATCAGATTGCTTACATCTCTTTCTTGCTCGTTCTTCGATTGCGCGCAGGAAACGATCTTCGTGATCAGGCTGATCTTGCACCAGCAAGGTTGGTAACCATCGGGAGTTGGTTCAGCGATTGCATTGGCGCCTCGGGCTTGCTCGTCGTAGTCGGATCGTGAGGGTCCACTTCCACCAAATCAAGTTATTTTCACTCACTGAAAGATCGGGCACTCCAGCTCTATCAGATCGCACCCTAATTTAGTTTGTTGCATCTCATCTGTTATTTCTTTTGATCACCCACCATTAGTTTCCACCTTGTTCAGAGCTTTCACCATCAAATTCCTTGTTTTTTTTTGCTACCCAATTCATTGTTTGTCGTAATATGCATACTGATTCGGACGCCCTTCCTTAAAACAGCTATAACTTTTTCATATGGACTCGAAATTAGAGAAACTTTATATGCAAATTGAGCGGCAGAAAATTTTGCATCTAATTTTCCTCTACTTTGTTGAGTTTGCCGCTTTTAGAATCTCCAAATTTTCCCCAGAAGGTAGAGATCTTGGAGCCTAAATGTTCCGCTCTAATTTTTATGCAGCTTCAAAAATTTGCATAGCCCACAAATTTTATTTGATTGCTCTGCAAATTTTTGTGGCCTATTTTTGTGCTCTGCTTGCTGAAAGAAATATCAAAAAATAAAAGAAAAAAAAAATTCTGTTGCCAAATATATCAAGTCCTAGTAGAGAGAGTGCTATTGGTGACAACAAAAGCATAAGTGACAGGGCATAGAATTGGACGACTTACCATATTTGATAATTGTTTGGGCTGAGTCTAGTATTCTTTGTCTATTGATCTTTGTTGTTGTTTTTCCTACAGTAAATCTTTTTCCATGTACCATAACTTTTATAGGACACATTTGACCAACAACTAAGACCAATACTTCGAACACTTATTCAATATTAGTATCTATTTTTTATTTGTGTTCCACTCACATATATATTGGCCTTTCAAGCTCCACTTAAACCTTCTGCAGGCACGGATTCTGAATCCTGTAATCGTCAGATCACTTCTCCAAGGTATCTTTACTTTGTGTTCACCAAGATCTTTGCAAGAAATTGTTTTGAAACTTCCAGTTGCAGTATGAGAGTGCCACCATCCTAACATACTAGTTGATAGGGATAACCTTTGTCTATCTTCTTCTGTGTTTTTGTTCTCTTTCATCATGTCAGGTGGTGATGATTCGATAATTCCAACGGACTTCAACGAGTGTGTCAGCCAAGGCCAGTTGAAGGGAGCAATTGACAAGGCGCTAGAGGCCATAGACGAGAAGATCTCTGCAGCTGTGACAAAAAACTTCGTCGACCTGAATATAGGCCCAGCTCGTGAGGGCTTCACTACTCAGTTGGCCGCTATCTCATCGCGCGCCTTGATGTGTTCGAGAGGCGTCCACCAGCAGGCAGCATCGACGACCAAGATGACGACGCTTCTAGCTATGACACCGACGGCAACATGGACACACGTGCAACTCATGATGCATGAATTCGACATCGACTACACTGTAACCGACACGGTATGAGAGGTAACAACAACAACAATTACCATCCTCACCCTCATGATGATCCTTTTGCTAAAGTGAAATTTTCCATACCGTCATTTTCTAGTTTGTATGATGCTGAGAAATGTCTTGATTAGGAGATGACCATAGACCAAAAATTTTGTTTCCACCTAATTATTGAGCAACATAGGGTTTGACAAGCTACTAGTGAGTTTAAGGACTTTGCTATTATTTGGTAGACAGGTTTAGCTGTTGTAGGACATTTACCTACCACTTGGGATGCTTTGAAAACAGTCATGCTTGATCGTTTTGTACCACCTTGTTTTCAGCGAGATATGCAATTTAAACTACAGCGACAAGAGCAAGGTAGTAATTTCGTACAAGATTATTAGGCTGAGCTGCAAAACTGCATGATGCGTTGCGGGGTAGTTGAGGATAAAAAGGTAAAGTTTGTCATTTTTATGGGGGTCTAGAAATAGAGGAAGGTTAATGTTATCACTGTTGTCTAGACGCTATACCATGCTGTCTCAACTTGATTGTCGTATTTTTTGTCTCGAATCCACTAAACAACAATATGCTTTGGATGATTTTAAAGATGTGTTGCTGCATTGTAATGAGGGTCATTCGTGGAACAAATATGTGTTGAATGATGAGTTCTTTTTTAGAGTTAACTGCCTATGTATTCTAGTTGGATCTATTCCAATTTAATTGTTACAGGAGGCGCATGGAGGTGGTTTGATGGGATGCTTTGGTGCTAAGAAGACGGAGGATGTTTTGACCACACACTTTTTTGGCTAAAGATGAGACGAGATGTCAAGCGCTATGTTGCTCGTTGTACTATATTTCAAAAAGTTAAGTCTTGTTTGAATACACATGGTTTATATGTGTCTCTTCCTAATCCTTTTATTCCTTGGGCCAATATTTCTATGGATTTTGTTTTATGACTCCCTAGGACAATGAGGGGGATGGATAACGTTTCTGTTATTGTTATGGATCCTTTTTCTAAGATGGAATATTTTATACCATGTCATAAAAGTGATGACGCTACTCATATTACTGAGCTCTTTTTCAAAGAGATAGTTCGTTTGCATGGTGTACCTTTTACTATTGTTTTAGATCGTGATGTTAGGTTCTTGAGTCATTTTTTATACACTTTGTGGAATAAGGTTGGTACCAAGCTTCTATTTTCTACAACATATCATCCACAAACTGATGGCCAATTGGAGTGTGACACCCCTAGTGTCCCATAGAAACCCAACACGCTATAGCGAAATAATTTACTCACAATATGATAACAATAATTTAATACTATGGTTATTTAGCACAAGTTCGAAATCAAACTAAGCTAACACATTATTCAAATTTCAAAATGAGGAATGTTGTGCCACATTTAACAAGTAAAAAATTAATTTGATGTACCACTTGAAATGCTTAAGTAACCAAGAGAATAAGATAAATAAACATTAACTAAAAGTTTTAATAAGCATAAGTTTAAACTTAAATTAAACTAGCCAAGCAAATTAAAATTTATAATAGCCTACAGGAAAAACTATATATATATTTTTTTCTACTATTCAAATCAGAAATCCCGTGTATCTCGACAAAAATCGAGAACTGCAACATCACTTAACTTAACTCAAGTTCAATTAAAATAAATATTGACACGACCCGTCCAGAAAACCTCGTCTCGGGACGGATCCGATCAGTCGCTAAGCCAGGATCCTGTTGGGCAACGCTCGGCGAAGCGAGCGTACACACGATACAACACAGACCGGAATAAACAGCAATAATTTTTCAAAGAGAGAGGATTTAATACATCATTGGTCCATAAATTTGAAGTTGGACCTTACATTGATTCAGAGTACGCGAAAGTTTTGAAACAAAAACAGCGGAAGACTTGAACGATTACAAACTCCGACACTCGGACTTAAGCAAAAGCATGAGCCGTGCCCAAGGGCGTCATGCTACTAGCCACTTTAACAATTCACTGCGGCGACTCGCACAACTCCCACTGGAGGTTCCCGAACTCGGGGAGAGGCTCCTCCCAATGGAAGCTACCTGCTTGGTCCTGCATGTCGGCACCTGAAAACCACAAATCGCTAACGCGTGAGCTTCTAAGAAGCTCAGCAAGACTTACCCGTCAACGTGGCTGACTACAGCCGACTCCTAGACATGCTGGCTGACTCGGGTGGGTTTACTTGCAAAAGGACTCGCAAGCCTATACTACTCTTGTCAAATTTTAGCATCAGATTTAGTGATTAGAAAATAAATTTAGTTAACACTGAGCTAAGCAAACATAACAGAAGTAACAATAGTAATAGCAATAATCATGGTTTCTTCTCATTTGTGTCTCAACCTATTTACTAAAATGTGGTGCGTTTCACGAGTATGCTCACTAACTGGGAGCGACAGCGGTTCGAAACGATTTTATACCCTGCATGGGGAAACCTGACCGTACGACACGTGCGTGTCCCAGACTCGCACGTGGCAACCGTTCACACCAGCGCCTGCAACATCAATTGCCTCCTACGCCTGCCTTAGCAGCGCCGCATCCCACCAGACAACACGTCCCAGACGGTTTCTGTAGAGTTCCCACGCTGCCCACCCCAGATCTCCTCCTAGTCAGACACCGTAGGGCAGGTTCGACGTTGCAATCACTAGGCTACGTAGGCTTACTGGGGCCCATAAGACCCAGCATACGACCAGTACATTCAAC
This sequence comes from Oropetium thomaeum, assembly GCA_001182835.1. Taxonomy (NCBI): domain Eukaryota; kingdom Viridiplantae; phylum Streptophyta; class Magnoliopsida; order Poales; family Poaceae; genus Oropetium; species Oropetium thomaeum. The sequence continues at coordinate 1,412,844 of LFJQ01000054.1, forward strand.
ACTCGATCAGTCTCGGACCACACGGATCAGACAAGTCTACGGTCACCCTAGACCCAGTCCAGTCGCTGACCTAATTGGTATCCTGTCTGACCCTCAAACTTTTATCTTTCCTTAACTAACTCATCATCATGTGTCATAATGTATCGACTGATAGTTTCATCCAACAACCTATCCTTTCGCGAGCAGCGCCCACTCTGCTCGACTTCTACCGGCAATACCTGCTAAGCATAGCATACTAAGGGGGTGTCTATACCAACTACCGTTAGGGTTTTCCTATGGAAACAAATGCAACTATGATTTTCAATCAACTCCTAGTACTTAATGCACAAACAAGACACACTTAGTCATAAAAGGAAAACTTTAAACAACGGTTGTGCACCGGGGCTTGCCTGGTTCCTCTGAGCTGACGTTGACTTCTTCGGCGGGGGTCGAGGAACTCGGATCTGCAGCTACCTCGTGAGCGTCAGAATCTACATTATGCAGTAGGATTATGATAAGTTCAATGAAAAATAAACTTATTGTTTTATCAATAGTAAGTCTAGGGTTTAGATTGGCGACTCCTAGAATTAGGGTTAACCCTCATTACTCGACGCCGTCGATTAAATTCAATTCTTAATCTGTGAATGATGTTTAAAGAAATCTATTCAACTCTCATGAGGTGACTTTTAGTTGGCATGTTCAACAACTTCAACTTCAGTTAAGTCAATTCGACACTTTTCATCTATTAAACATTATTTCATTCCTTCGGCTATTAAACTAGGGTTAAAATGAAAATCTTAATCCTTCCTCAAGATTATTTTTAGTTGGTAGCACTCCCTGCAATAAGCATTTTAGGCTTTGGGTGGGGCCTAGATGAATTTTTTATATTTTATAAAAATTCATCAAAATTCCTATTTTTAAATATTATAAAATTAGAAAGCACTAGTAAACCTCAGAATAAAATCATGAAATTTTATGTGGCCAATCCTGAGCACCATATCTAAAACTTTGCTTTTGGGTCTAACCTTATAAATGACTTTTACAATATACTTTAGAAAATGGTATTTTAACTAGGCAGATTGAAGTATTTTAAAAGGGTTAGATGCCATTTCATGGTCCTAAAATCTTCATAAAAGTCCAGAGGCTGTGTAGTACTATGGTGTACTTGTGGATCAAAGGTTAGCCCTAGCATCGCTCTATAATGCAATTTAAAATTCAAAAACAGAAAGGAGTGTTTCTAATTAATTCTGCAAATTTTTGGTCATTTGTTAAAAACTGCTTTAACAGAAAATTAGTCCCCTTCGCAAGGGTTCTAACAAATTTTAGTTTGGCATTTTTGGATCTTCCTGTGAATTTCTAGGAATTTTAGAAAACAGAGCAATAATCTAGAAAATAAATTGAAAAAAAAGAGAAACAGGGGATTGCGCCGGCGAGCTCCGGCGAGCCATTGCCGGCGGTGGGGTGGTCGCCGACGGTCCAACCTCGCCTTTCCACGATCCACTCGACATGATGAAGCTCGACAACATGCTATTTATCAAGATTTTGGTCAGGAAAGGGGTGCTCACCGTGGGGGTGTCTCGGGGCGGCGGCGGTGAGCAAAATTCCGATGATGGGGCTCGATTCCGGAGGAGGGGAAGGTGTTGTGAGCTTCACGGGGCGGGGAGGAAGTGATTTGGCGAGGGAATTGGATTGGGGAACGGCCGGGAGGGGGTCTTCACCGTGGAGGCGACGGCAATGGCGTCGGCGGCGGCTGGGGCAGGGGAAAGAGCTTGCGCGGGGGGGGGGGGGGGGGGGAAGACGAATGGAGGGGGGAGGGGAGAAGATGGAGGCGCGCCCGTTTTAAAGGAGAGCCGGGGCAGGGAAGTAGGGGAGGCAGCAGGGGCGGGGGGTCGGCATGGCGGCATGGCGTCATGGCTGTCGGGCGACGCGGCTCGGGCAGAGGAAAAGGCGGGGGAGGGAGTGAGGGCGAGAGCGAGCTAGAGAGAGGAGGGAGAGAGGAGGGAGTGAGCGGGGGACTTAATGCGACGTGCAGGATGGAGGCTGTGTCGGGCGGCGTGGTGCCCTGCCGCCCGTCGCTCTGTCGGGCGGGCGGCGGGCACTGTAGCCCGCCCGGCAACAGCGATTTTATTTTATTTTATTTATTTTTTTAATTATTTAATCTAGAATGCAATTCGATTAAAAGACACACTTCCCGAGCTCAAACATTTTTGAAACTTTTTGTACAAGCTCAGGAATTTATTTGGAACACTTTTAGTTTAAGGTTTAAGTTACGATTTGGTCTCTAAAAATTCTTGAATTTCCAAGATGATTATAGCTTGTGTGAATTTTTAAGAGGTTTAAATCCTTTCCAAAAAAATCTTGAATAATTTCCCAAAATTCTATTTTGAAGTGTACTTAATTGTTATGTAAAAATATGGCTAGGGTTCTGTGGAAATTTTGGTAGCCAAGGAGTTAGGGTTTAGATTTGGTCCCCGTTAACAGGATTTCGACAGTGCTGTTGAAATTTTCCCGACCCTAGTCATAGTGTTCCGTTGTTTACCAAAAATTTTTGTAGTGATCTTCTTGGAGCATTTTAAACATTATTCCTCATTATTTCCAAGATTGAATCTGCTTTTAAGCGAGTGAAATTAGGGATTAGGGTTTACAGTTTGTCGATTTTGTCCCGGTGACACCTGGGGTGTCACAAATCTGGTGTTAATAATAACATTTTTGAAGATAAATTACTACCTAATGATTTTATTTTGATTAGGAATCATGGAGAGGACAGAAAAATGATAGGAGACCAACTTGGAGTCGGTCAGGGACGTCCAAGCCAAGTCGGAGGCCAGCCCACGTCGACTTCGAATCCATTTCGGGATCCAGGAGCAATATGCACTAAAATGGACGCACATGTCGCATACGAACTCCATTTTTGACCACTACCACTTCATGGAAAGAGAACAAGACCATCTTTCCAACGGAACAGGTCCCATGTACAAATTTCTTCGAAGCCACGAAAATCGTCGTAACAGTGGCCATCCAGAATCTGTCACGGTGCTGCGACACCGATTTTGGACCGGTTGACCTTGTATCGTGTTTAAGTCGGATTAGGATAGTGTCCAGGGGACTTGCACGCCAGAATCTCTTTATATATAGCCACCACTCCCACCATTGAGGTTTGGGTTTTGCTTAGATTATCCCTGTTAAAAACAGTGTCGTCGTTTCATCAGTTTGTGAGACCCCAACTTTGTGAGTTCTTGCTTATGCTCTTTGATTCGCAGGTAAAGACTAGCCTTCTCTGCGAGGTCATTCGTGTTCGCGCGGTGATAACTAGAGGAGATGTAGTGTTACAATTGCGGGGTTCGAAACATACCGTTTGGAAACCGGATCGATTTGTGTCACGACTCCGTCCAATCGTTGACTATCAGATCCTATAAAAAGATCGGGACCCATTCCCATCACCATCGTACCATATGATGATTCTATCAAGCCAATGGTACGACGATACCGACGTACCATATGACGACTCTGCTGAAGCTGAAACTTGATGTTTTCGCTGCATCCTTGCTTCCAAGCTTCACAAGTCATCTTCCTCGGCCGCATAGCTGTTCTCCAAGTGCTATGGGACGTTCACACATGTTGTGCATCACCGCCTCTACGTTAGTGAGACATAGCTAGACATCCTAACCTCCTTAATAATATATGTTTTTTCTATGGACTCAAAACCTAGCTACACAAGATCTCCTAGCTCATGTTCATGCTCTAAGGTCTTGATCCACTTCAACCACAGTACTCATCATGGGCTCATCAATGGATTGTCATCAACAATTACGGAGGCACTTCACTCTTAAGATTGTAGATTGTAGTAGGAGTAGCACTCAACAAGTAAGATCATGTTCACTCAATCACCAAAACATTAATATTTTTTGGACACAATGGTTATGAAACTTACACATATACTCAGATATGCACATATAACTAAGGTGAGTTTAAGAAAGTGAAAGTAACTATATCTGAGAGTGAAAAAAATGCTTCCTTATATAACGTAGAGATGAAGTAGAATTAGATACTTTTAAAATACAGTTTCTTAGGCACTGTTTTAGTTAATTTATGTACTTTATAGATTAATATTTTCTTAGGAAGAATACATATTCACATGTTCACAAAAATGAATGAATATGTTTTTTCACAATCTATTTATATAATGCAGGTCAAAAGTTTAATGCAGTAAAAGAATAAATTATGATAAAATATTATTTGAGGCCTGTTGGTTGTTGGATGAGCGATAGGCCTATCAGTTTTCAGATTACTGATAGGTCAGTGACCGATTCGACGACAAGATCTCACAACACTTGATTGGATACCACGCCTTGCCATGTCAACTCTCCGTCACTGCCACGGGGTTCTTGTCGGGACTCCAATGACCGACTGGCATCCATTTGTGCAATTTGTCAAAATACTCTTAGTTGCAATTAACCAATTAAATAATATTATTTTAGAAAAAAATGATTCTCACAGCAAACTGTGAGTCCCACACGAATAAGTTACTGCGTTTCGGTCTGGGTCGTCCCTGTACGGTCCTCATCCGAAACCAGAAAAATCCCCATCACTCCTACCGCTACCGTCCTACCATTTCCAATTTCTTTCTTGCAAGATGTTTCACCAGGTGGCAGAGCGCTAGTGCTCGGCGGAGCTCAGTGAGTTGACATCGCAGCTTGGTTTGAGTCAATGTGGGAGGTAGCCGATTGCTTCGGTCGTCTCCAGCGCGGACCTCATTGCATCCTCCTTCACGGTGACGTCTGTCTTTCCTTCTCCCATCTTCTCTCTTTGTCGAGGTTGGATTGCTCCCGGCCCCAGCTGTTCCTCACGCGGCCAGTTTCTCTCTCCTCACGCCATGGACAACAGTTCTCGTTGAAAAGAATAATTCCCGTTTTCTTGCATCTTCTGCTCGCTGCACCGGGCGCGCCTCACACATGCTCGACGACAACCACAACGCTTCATCCCGAGGCACGGGCGTCGGGTGAGAGCATGCTTCTCTCTTTCCCTCTCCAAAGTACTCCATGTTTCTTTCTCTACGGACCCCATCGTTGTGCTATTGTAATGCGATTGTTGGAGTTGTATTCTCCACTAACATCTCTTCTTTGCAAAGAACTTGCTGTGCTATTTCATAAGATTTGTTAAGATTGGATGTAAAGCTGTCTTGCATCACGGTCTTGATCTTGAGATGTCAAATTTATGTTTGAAGGGAAATTTATGCTTGTTTGCGTAAAATTTTGAGCTATCACAATTCGCAATGGTTTTTTTTCTTTTGGACTCTACCTGATAGTGGGCCAAAAACAGGGGACTCCTCCTTTTGCACAGGCCGCAAGACTCGAATCCATACGGACGGACCGAACGAGGGGTGGTTGGTCGGATGCCGTACTGACAAAAGCTGACAGGTGGGACACTTGTGACAAGGCGAGCCGATTAAGAGGTTATACGAACGATTATTACAAAAATAATAGAGATAAAACTAGAATTACAGTCATGGAATAAGCTGTTACATACAGTAATCAAATGGATCATGTCAGAGCACACCGACACCCACCTTGCACACAGTAGTCCTTTCCAGCTTCAGCATCTACAAGACTTCTCCAACGGCCGCAAGGCACGCCACCCCAAAAGTCCGGCCAACCCGCTGACGCCCACCATCGTTGCCCATGGCAGTGAGCCTCCTTTGTTTCCTGTCCCATTTTGTCCCTTTCCGCCTCTAACACTCCTCTAGATTCGCGACTAAACACCAGTCAAAGACAATAACAAAGCCGACATGGCACTTCTGTAATTATCGCCAAAGTGGACGGGCGAATCTGGACTATCCTCTCCAGCCAGATCTCGCTGTGCACGGTCAGGCCCCAAGCTGCAGCCGGCATACATTACCCCACCCGAAGCATCGCTGGCTCCATTAGTGCTCTCCACTCACCCACTCCCCTCCACCACTAGCCCATCTACAGCTACCCGTGAGTGGTACCGAAGAGCCAGGGCTCGCCGCGGAGGATGGAGTTGCGGCTGGCCGTGGTGGCGGCGGTACTGGCGGTTTCCCTGTCGGCGGCGGAGGGGTTCAACATCACCAAGATCCTGGACGGCGAACCCCAGTACTCGAAGTTCAACGAGCTCCTCACGAAGACGCGCCTCGCCGGGGACATCAACCGCCGCCGGACCATCACCGTTCTGGCCGTGGCCAACAGCGACATGGGCGACCTAACCAGCGGCCGCTACTCGCTAGGCACGCTCCGCCACATGCTCGAGATGCACATCGTCGTCGACTACTTCGACGCCAAGAAGCTCAAGCAGCTCTCGCACGGCGCAACCATCGCATCCACCATGTTCCAGGTATTTATTGCTCCTTCCTCTTTTTTCCATTTTCCCTATCTTGCTTGACTGCTTGCTAGTAGTAAGTACACTTGCTTGCTTCACTGCTGTTCTTGGACACCGACAGTGGTGCAGGGTCATTTTGGGCCCATTTGTCGGTGGCTTTGTTCGAGGGATTTCGTCCACGATGGCTTCCAGTTTTCCTTTTAAAACGGCCTCAGTTTGTTGCTACTGAGAACAGCGGATCCTAAAACCGTTCGGATTCTGAAGGCTCCTCTACTTATTATGGTTCTAGTTCAACTGTGTCCATGAGAGCTTCGACCTCGATTACTCCCCAAATTTCTGGGTAATTTCTGAATACGTGCTGCTACTTTGTTTTCTACCCAAGGCAATTCTACCTGTCTATTCCTGGCAACTTGGACGAATTTCTCGCGGCCGCGGGGCTGAAAGCTGCTTTCGTGGTCTTCCTCTTGTGGAGGCGCCGTTTTATTAATAATGCTTGCCGACAAAAGCAGGGCCAAATTTAGTGGGGCTCGGATAGTATAGCTGGGAAAGTACTGCATTATATGACTTGGATGAATTGCAAATTTGATTTGATTGCTAATAATTAAACAACACAACTTTTTGCCAATCAAATTACACAAACTTAAGAGAGAGAGAGACAGAGAGAGATGGACTCATTCGAGCATAACTATAATCTGATGTTGACAGGTTGACACAAATCGCCTTTGAGGTTGGGCCCACGCACATGCACATGCTTTTGTGATTATGATGCTTTTCCGCACGGTTCCTCTAATCTGTTGGCAATCCACGTACCAGTAGTGAATTTTAAACAATTTTTTTTGAAAAAAATACTTTATATTATAGGATAGGGCCTCGACTGCCGGGCGATTTGAATTGTCCAAGGTAAGATCTTGGCGTGTTTTTTAAAACAGGTCTAACAAATAAACCATGGACTAAATGATGGCTTGCATCATGACTAATTTTGGGGGAAAATGTACCTGAGTTCAGCATTTTCCTTAAGTGAGCAACAAGTTGGGTAGGTCCGGAATCCATGTACCTGACAGCAATGAAGAATTGGTTTCCACGAACATATGGCATGAAGTAGGTGAGCTAAATTTCGTCGTAATGTCTTTTAACAATAAAAGAAAGATAGAGAGCGCCGTAGCCTTCAGGTTCTCAAGGAATATGTGACGGATAAAAGGACTGAAAAATGGAGCTTCCTATTAGTATCTCCATCCATCAATATAAGCATTTCTAGATTTAATTAAAATTAAACACTTTCAATTTTAACTATCAATATCTAAATAAAACTGAACTATTGTCAATATAAACAGTTACATATTATTATAGTATACCTTGCAAAAAAATATTATTATAGTATGTCTTATGATGAATCTAATAGCATCATTTACATATAATTAAGGGAAAATACCTTGTATGACACTACAATCTCATCCGGTTCCTTGTTTGATATTGTAAAACTGAAAATACTCTTTATGATACTGCATTGCAAACTTAATACCTTCTACTATAGACATTATAGTTTCAATAAAGAAAATCAAAATAAAAATCTTTTTGAATCCAAAAATTTTCCAATCTCTTTGTGTTGGCATATGAACTCATTCCTACAACTTTTCTTATTGATCCTTGTTCAAATTCCAAAAAAATAAAATAAAATAAAATTCATGTATTTAAATCTGTCATAAACATTGTTTAAATTTTTAAAATAGTTAGACTTTGAACTAAATTTTGAAGTTTGGTCCATAAGTGTATGTGAGGTTCATGGTCACGCTACAATTATGCTTACTGTTAATTGCTATGACATTTATAAAGGTAATGTATTTAAATTATTAAATGATCTTCACAAACGTGATAGCAACTCTTCGTCAACATAATTTCAGAGTGTCCAACAACCTCCAACAAACATTTCGATCAAGTTGCAAAAATTATTTCAAAAGATTATGTATTTTAAATAATTGAAACAATGTTCATAGCAGATTTAAATATATTAATCTTAAATCCAAATATGTTTCGAATTTGAACTAGGAACAAAAATAAGTAGAATATGATTTCATATGCCGCCACAAAAAGTTTGGAAAATTTTCAAATTCGAAAATATTTTTATTTTGATTTTTTTTATTAAAACTATAAGGTCAATGTCATAAAGGTACTAAAGTTGTAATGCAATGTCATACATGGTATATTTGGTTTTGCGATGTCAAATAAGAAATTGATGGAGATTGCAATGTCATACATGGTATTTAACAATATAGTTCATTTATTATTAATAGTCAAATTTAAAGATGGTTGACTTTCCTTATATTTTGCCCTTTCTTTATCACTTTCGATGCGGTCATGATGTGACGTGAGAGTAAATAGGCAATCAGTTAACTGATCATTCAATTTCAATTTGCTATTTTCAGTTGCTTGAATTTTGTGTCGCTTTAAGTGAACTGATATTCTAAATACAATGAAATGTGCAGCAATCAGGGGCTGCCCCTGACATGACTGGGTACGTTAACATAACTCAAAAACGCGGCGGCAAGATCACGTTCATTGCCGACGGCGCGGATGACAGCACGGAACCATCCACCTTCGTCGGGGACATCTACGCGAAGCGTTTCGACTACGCGGTGCTCCACATCAGCAAGGTGCTGTCCTCCCCTGAGGCAGAGGCGCCCGTGGCTCCGCCGGCGCCTGTCAACCTCACCGAGCTCCTTTCCAAGAAGTACTGCAAGAGCTTTGCCGGCCTGCTCGCCGCCAACGCGGACGCCTTCAGCAACATCAACGCCACCAAGGACACGGCGCTCACGCTCTTCTGCCCTGTCGACTCGGCCGTGGCCTCTTTCATGCCCAAGTTCAAGAACCTGACGGCCAAGGCCAAGACGGCTATACTGCTCTACCATGCCGTGCCGGACTACTACTCTCTCCAGCTCCTCAAGTCCAACAGTGGCAAGGTGACGACGCTCGCTACCACCAGCGTAGCCAAGAAGGACTACACCTACGACGTGCAGAGCGAGGCCGACACCGTAACGCTCGACACCAAGGTCACCACCTCCTCCATCCAGGCCACCGTCAGGGATGATGACCCGCTCGCTGTATATGCCGTGTCCAAGTTTCTGCAGCCCAAGGAGCTGTTCAAGATCACCGAGGACCTCGCGCCGGCGCCTGCACCAGAGGGACCCAAGAAGAAGTCTAAGAAGAAGAAGCCCAGCGACACAGCGGCCTCGCCCTCCGGTGACGACGATGACTCAGCAGGCTCACCTGACGGTGCTCCAGCCGATGATGCTGCGGACAAGAACGGTGCCGCGCCGTCCCTGCTTGGCCTGTGGGTCACTGCGGCCTCGACATCGGCAGCCGCCGCGTTGGTATTGACAGCCTAAGAAGGCGTGCTCTCATGTGTGTGTTTTTTTTTTTAACTTTTGAGAATCATATCTTCTTTTCTTTGTCCAATCAGTCGGAGACCCTTTTTGGTGCAGAAAATAAGAAGGACGTATTTTTCCAACGAGTAGAAAACTGAAAAGAAAACTTGGAAGTGTGTATGTAACTGTTTTGGGTTTTGTTTATCGGGTTTGTGATAATCATTTTGTAATGGTAGTGGTCAATGGAATTGGAGAGTTGTGTGTTTATAATTTATATATGATACAAAGACAACATCGAGTTTATAATTGTACCACTTCCTTTTGCTTTCAATCTGTCATCAATGATTTAGCTTTTCCATGTCACACGACAAGCATAATCTTTAGTTCCCACATGAAACAACTGCAAGGGTGCAAAGGCAAAGTATCGCACGTGGTGGAATTGCTTCTTCAAGTTGTAAAGGTAATGATGCCTACTCATCGTTGCCACAGTCACTATAGTCGTTGCCACAGTTATAGTGCTGGTTATAAGGAATCCAGGAGAGCACTGCACCGTTTAACCAAAGAGTAATGAACATCTACAACAGAAAAGAGAAGTGCTCCGATGGAGCTTTTTAAAAAAATAGCACAAATCTTAAAGCAAGCCTATTATATTATAATCAATTATTTTTATTATAGAAATGTCAAACGAGCCGACTTAATGAGGTCATGTGAGTCGTTCCATTGGCTGAGCCGGCCGTATTTCCTCCGATCCGTTGCTCCTCCGACGACAGGCGGCAGGCAGTGGCGTCGAGGGCACCCCGACGGCAGCGGCTGTGAGGAGTCCCATCCATTTTTGTACTCCTTTCTTCACCTGTTGCGTCTGTCTGGTCGTCAGCAGTGGCTGCAGCAACTGCACGCTTGTCAAACGAGCCGACTTAATGAGGTCATGTGAGTCGTTCCATTGGCTGAGCGGCCGTATTTCCTCCGATCCGTTGCTCCTCCGACGACAGGCGGCAGGCAGTGGCGTCGAGGGCACCCCGACGGCAGCGGCTGTGAGGAGTCCCATCCATTTTTGTACTCCTTTCTTCACCTGTTGCGTCTGTCTGGTCGTCAGCAGTGGCTGCAGCAACTGCACGCCCCATCCCGAATCCGAAGCCCATTCCACGGCGAGTCAGCGAAAAGTCAACAGCGGGTTAGGCCAGCCTTCTTCCTCTCCGCCATGCTCGTTGCCGATGACGTCAAGCGGCGAGCGGGGTTGTCCATATCAGCACCGGAGACCGAGCTTCACCGGAGGCCACCTCCGCTCATCCATGGCGCGGAGGTGGCGTACTGCAGTTGAGGTCGGAGACTAAATGCAGCCTGGATGCGCGACTGAGGTGGGGCTACCGTGGCCGGCGTCCCGGTCGGTTCTCCTCGCTGCTGTAGATGTCAGTGTGAGCTTGAGGCCACTGCCCGTGCCCGCTGCATGTCGGAGCACGATCAGCGGATTGGGGCGGGGGAACAATAGAATGGTGCGTCCGTGCGTGCGTCGGGCTGTTTGGTTGAACAAGGATACACAGGCGGCTCAGCTAAGGGAACGGCTCACGTGAGATCTTAAGCCAGCTCGATCGTTTTCTATATTAATATGATTAATTACTACAATTAGCTGCTTCAAGATTGGTGCAACTTTTTGAAAATCTCCACCGGAGCAGTTCCCAACAGAAAATTTATAAGGTCAGTTTTTTTTTTCAAATACAGTGTCAATGAAATCAAATGACGGGCAAGGAATCCCGCTCATCTCCTTAGTTTGGCCGACGTGGACCACCAACCATACCAATGCATCACAACCGAACGTCGTTGATGGCTTGCCCATCGAACACGTCGCCCTCCTAAAGTCCATTGTCGTCGCGGACGGGCTAGGCCACGTCTTCATTCTTCCTATTGAATGAATTAGCACTTTAGTTTTAATTTAATTCAAAAATAAATCATGACAACATAGTAGATTGCAAATATTGAATCGATCGACGTTTGATCTAAACAAGTCTATCATGGCAAACAGAATCACAGATTCTATTATACACTCAATCAATATGACCATATAGTAGATCATAATAGGAAGTATGAAAGACATGATAGTATATAAGAGGTACATACGTTTCCTTCTTGACGACACCCAAATAGCGCAGATCTCCGCGATGAACAGCAGCTACGCGTAGGAGCTGACGAATGGTGGGCATCACGTGGCAAGATGAATCGTGGTGACGAAGTCGAGGAAGAACACGCCAAAGCGACGAAGACGAAGCGATCGAGCAGCCACGCAGAGCGCTTCCCAAAAACCTTATTCGACAGGCCATGTCCCGGTGCAGGAGCTCAGAGGACGAGTGTTCCAGAGACCTGGTCTCTCGTTCGATGGTGCACAATGACGATCGGGATGGAGTAGGTGGCAGCAGCGGTAGAGCGGTGGCAGAGGCGACAGCCTGATGCGTGGGATGGGTTGGTTCGATTGCGGGGTTCCCTCTGGCTGCGGTGTCCTCCCGGTTTTATAGATGGGAACCGCTAGGGTTGAGGTGTCCCTCAACTGAGTTAGTTACCGAATCATAGCCGTGTTGGACATGGCATCTCACAACTGGGTCGGTTTCCATATTGTATCTGTGTTGGACACAAAACCGCAAAAAGGAAAAACAACAAAAGGAGGCCGCGCACCCGCAAGGCTTCAGGCCAGATTTTGGTGGACCATTCACATGCACATCACGCACCCACGCCCCGCCCAGCCGACCGGCCTGCCTCGATGACGCGAGGTGAGCCCGCGCGCGTGTTCTTCCTTCTTCCGGTTTTCCCGTGCCTCAAATAGTGGTGGAACAACCAACTATTTAAGTTGGTCTCCCTCCACCTCCACTAGCAATGCGGCTCTAAATATTTGTACCATCCTAATGAATGAATGGACCTTTGAGATTTCTAGAAATTAACTATAATACAATTGGGCTGGGCCCAAATAATTCCAACACCTCGTCCACTGTGACAGCGGTGGCCCGGGGAGAGTGATGCAACCTTGCCATAGAAGAGGGCCGAGAGAGGCATAGCTTCGACAGTTTCTGATGAGGACATCGCCATGCAGGATGCACCCAAGCCGCCCTCCACTACAAACCACAAATCATTTCCAACTCCGGCTTTGAGTCCGGTTCCGAATCCAGAGCAGTCCGCACTAAAATGGATGCCCAGGCCACATCTGATCTCGGTTTTAAGTGTTCTTTATATGGTTGGAAAGATAAGAAGATAAGCTTTCCAACGCAACCAGTCCCACCTCCAAATTATTTCGGAGTCAGCGGGAACGCAAAAACAAATAGACGTATAGAATCTGCCAATGTTCCGTTATTGGGCCAACGGCCTTGTATGCTGTTGAGCCCACTTAGGGACGTGTCCAGAGGGTCCCCCACGACCCTAGGGTTCTCATAAGCAGCCGCCGCTGCCATATTAGGGTTTGGGGTTTTTGTTGAGTTCTAGTTTTCCATTGAGAAACAGACAATCTTCATTGTACCGGAGGGATTACTTCAACTACTGCGAATCAGGGCCCCTATTCCTGTTCTGATCGACTGTGGCGACTACTCCTTCTGATTAAGACCTTGAATTATTTATCCCTTTGAGCTTCCATCCCAATTTGCAATTTCAGATTGTGTTCTTTACGTTCTTGCTTGTGTTCTTCGATCGTTTGTAGAGAAAGCCTTCTTGGTGAGGTCCATCGAGTTGTACTTGGTTGATAACTAACGGAGCAACGGTGTGGCGGTTGCATGGTTCGAATCCTTTGGATTAGAAGCCGGATCGCCAACATTGATCTTCACCAAATCGAACTTATCTAGCTACCTATTGGAAGATTGCACCAGCGCTTCCATCAACTGATATCATATTTCAGGTTTCCCGTTAAGTATACTCCAATTTTTTTTTTACCATTAGATTCATCTCGTTTCATTTACCTACACTCCAGAAAATAGTCAAAAATATACGTCTTCCGCTGTTATCCCTTTGTGCCATGCAATTTTGTTTCAGTTTTAGCGTTGTTGAATTTGGGTCTTAATCGAAGTTCTGTGTTGCGGGTACTCATGTAGTCGTTTTCTAGTGTCTGGTATCAAGTCTAGATAGTCCCTGTTTTACTGAAATTGTGTGTGGCCAGTTCTCATTCGTTTACACACAATCAAAATTTTCTTGTTTTATGTTTCTTAGTTCATGAGCACGGTGTTTTGGTCCAACACTGCAACACCATCTGTAGTTCGTAGCCCAGAACCATCCCACTTGTCTTTAGAAAGCTGAAACCAGCATTTTTCTTCTCTTTCTCCAAATCTGTGACCAACGTTCTGCTACTAAATTAAAAAAAAGAGTAAAGAGAAAAAAGAGAAAGAAGCAAAGAGTGCCAAAAAAGAGAAGAAAGAAATAATACAGAGAAAGAAAGAAATACGTTTTGCATATTGTTGACTTTTCTTAACGTCACTACTAGATTGTCTAAAAGATAACCTCCAGCAATGGCGCCAGAAATATCTTATCGTAAACTATATGGATTGAAGAGAATTCCACAAGCGCACAAAGAATACCATTGTAGCATTTCACTTTGGAGTATTTCAGGGTATCGTAATTTATTTTAATCCAAGGGAAGATTGCTTAACAAAGATGTATTGCATATGAAAGGCAGTCACTGTGTAATCAATATGAGAGAATCACATTGCCAAACAGGGGTAAACACAGATAAAAGCATGTCAGTGTGACACAAAGAAGCAGGTCCTATGCCATAAATAAATAAATCTAGTGGAGTGAAAACAAATTAAGTCTAATTAGACACTCAATGTATTTCTAATGCATATCTACTTAGTCTATGCTATACATACATGTCACACAAAGCATAGGGATTGAGCTAGTGCGTATCGGGGCACCGGTTTACTCCCAATCCAGGGACGATTCCGGCAATTATACGCCTCTAACTTTACGACCGGACGTGGGGAACTACAAGTCACCACCTGCCGCCTACCCCTTCCTAATTATGGATCACACGACATCCAAGGATAAATAGTGAATCTAAGCACCATGCTTATATTACTAAATATTACTCTAAGCCCGCTAGCAAACTGTTTCATTATCCATAGTCGTCTTACTAGAGCATACTTAAAAGAGAACATTAGACTAATGCAAGAGCACAGACCAACTATACTAATTATATGGCATAAATGCATAAATAAACTAAGGCTTAGGAATAAGAATATTATGACTAAGCCTACCCTAAGCATTATAACATGGAAATAGTAATTAAATAAATAAATACTCAAGCCATAGAAATCCAAAGACAAAGAAATATATTTAATTAAAGTACTATGCCTTACAAGAGAAAAAGAGAAAAGTACAAGACTCATACCTAAACTCCAAAGGCAACTAGAGAGCTAAAAGATTCTAGACTATTCATACTACACTAAGACTCTGGTGAAAGTGTGCAGCAAGGGAATTCTTCTTCTTGTGTGTGTGGAGAGTGAGGGAGAGGCCTTCTATTTATGGGAGGGGCGAGCCCGGGCGTTCAACGACCTCCCCCCCTTAGAACCGACTTAGATAACTGCCTTGGACCGCCACGTGGAAGCAGGAGACGAGGGGCCAACAGAGGAGCTCGCCCGAGGGGGAGGCCTCGGCCGAGCTGCTGTGAGCCTCCCCTCGGTTCATCTCTTTTCTGGTTGCCTGCTGGTGGGTCCCTGATGTTGGTGTGCGATTGCTGCGGTGTTTCTCGAAAGTTTGAGTTGGTTTGTGGGCCCTTGAATCCGTGGGATGCCCATGTGGCGTGTCGGGATTGGTGGGAGGTGTGTTTTCTCCGTCTCAGCGATCCATGGGACGCCTCTGTGGCAAGCTATGATTGGCCTGAAGTGCGTTTCCTTGCCACAAGGTGGATTACTCCCTCTTTTCTTCAAATAATCCCTGCATGCACAGTTTCTAGAAGTACATGTGGAACTACGTTATTTTTAAACAAACATGCGTGTATGAAATGCATGTTCTTCTTTATTTCCAAGATATTTTGACGGTGAAATTGGTACTTAACGACCGTCAACAAACTCCCCCAAGCTTGCCTTTTGCTCGTATCGAGCAAGCCAAGACTTAGGCTCGGTAGGTCAGGAGTTGCTACTACATTATATTTAAGTTATGCCAATCACACAACAAAGATACTCTACCTTGAATTGATTGAGACGCGCCGTTGTACACATCGGAACCATTCCGTTGAAGCACACCCAAAAACGCATCCCATACACTCTGTTGGAGCAAACGATCATATTTTGGGTGTTTCGGAGAGTTTCATTTCGGAAGTAAAACTGGTGCAAAAACGGAACGCGATTTGCATGAAACACGCCATCGCACACATCAAAAAAAAAGGAACCATTCCGTTGAAGCACACCCAAAAACACATCCCATACACTCTGTTGGACCAAACAAACATGTTTTGGGTGTTTCGGAGAGTTTCATTTCGAAAGTAAAAGTGGTGCGAACACGACACCCGATTTGCATGAAACGCGCTATCGCACACATCGGAACCATTCCATTGAAGCACACCCAAAAACGCATCTAAAACACTCTGTTGGGCTGAACAAACATGTTTTGCGTGTTTCAGAGAGTATAATTTCGAAAGTAAAAACGGCATCCGATTTGAATGAAACGCGCCATCGCACACATCGGATTTGTGCGATGGCGTGTCTCGATCAAATCGGGTGCCATTTTCACACGACTTTTACTTCCGAATTGAAACTCTCCGAAACACCCAAAACATAGTTGTTTGGCCCATCAAAGTGTATGGGATGCGTTTATGGGTGCGCTTCAACGGAATGGTTCCGATGTGTGCGATGGCGCGTTTCATGCAAATCGGGTGCCATTTATACACCACCACTCTTACTTCCGAAATGAAACTCTCTGAAATACCCAAAACATGTTCGTTTGACCCAACAGAGTATGTGGGATGCCTTTTTGGTTGTGCTTCAACAAATGGTTCCGATGTGTGCGATGGCGTGTCTCGATCAAATTGGGTGCCGTTTTCGCATCACTTTTACTTCCGAAAGGAAACTCTCCGAAAAACCCAAAACATGTTTGTTTGGCCCAACAGAGTGTATGGGAGGCGTTTTTGGGTGTGCTTCAAAGAAATGGTTCCGATGTGTGCGATGGCTTGTATCGATCAAATCGGGTGCCGTTTTCGCACCACTTTTACTTCCGAAATGAAACTCTCCGAAACAGCCAAAACATGTTCGTTTGGCCCAACAGAGTGTATGGGCTGCGTTTTTGGGTGTGCTTCAACAGAATGGTTCCGGTGTGCGATGGCGTGTCTCGATCAAATCGGGTGCCGTTTTCGCACCACTTTTACTTCCAAAATGAAACTCTCCGAAACACCCAAAACATGTTTGTTTGGCCCAACACCCAAAACATGTTTGTTTGGCCCAACAGAGTGTGGGATGCATTTTTGGGTGTGCTTCAACGAAATGGTTCCGATGTGTGCGATGGCTCGTTTCATGCAAATCGCGAGCCGTTTTCGCACCACTTTTACTTCCGAAATGAAACTCTTCGAAACACCCAAAACTTGTTTGTTTGGCTCAAGCGAGTGTATGGGATGCGTTTTTAGGTGTGCTTCAATGGAATGGTTCCGATGTGTGCGATGGCGCGTGTCATGCAAATAGGGTGTCGTTTTCGCAACACTTTTATTTCAGAAATGCAGCTGACGCGGACGCGCCCCAGAACCTCAGTCCAGGACGGATCCCGCATCTTGCTAGGATCCTATTGGGCAATGCTCGGCGAAGCGAGCATACACATGATACAACACTGGTAGGATAAGCAGCAATAGTTTACGAGACAAGAGAATCTAATTCATAATTGTTTCGTAAATGGAGATTTAAGTCTTACAATATCTTAGAGTACGAAATAGAGTTTTCAAATTGTGACACCCCAGGTGTCACCAGGGCTTAACTCGACAACTTTAAAACCCTGGAAATCAAATTACACACTTAAAAGAAAAATCAACACTGGGAGTAAATGGAATGTTGTTTGAAATACCCCAAAGGGACTCTACGAAAAGTTTGACAATCAACAGAACACGATTAGTAGGTTCAGAAAGTTTCCACCCACAGTGTCGAAAACTATCTTCTTCGGGAAGAAATTAAACCCTAATGAGTGACCTATCAAATCTCCACAACACACTAGCTATATTCTTGCATAACAATTAAGTTCACTTCAAAATGGAATTTTGGGAATTTATTCAAAATTTTTAGATAAGATTTAAACCTTTTTAAAAGTCACACAAACTAATATGGACACGAAAATTTAAGAAATTTTAGGAGCCGATTCAGAACTCGAACCTTAAATAAAAAGTGTTCCAAATAAATCCCTGAGCATACACAAAACTTTTCAAAATTTTCTCAGCTGGGGAGGTAGGGTTTTCAATCGAATTCAGCAGGGGCTTGTAGTAATTCAAAAATCGAATTGACAATAGCCTGACGAGCTACAGTACCACCCGCCCCCGACGGCCAACCGTCGAGCGGTAGGGCCGCCTTCCCCGCCGGCCGGCACAACTTTTGGCGCCCGGCCTTCAAACCTTCGAACAAATCTCGCCAAATCTTCTCCCTTCCCTCTGCTTCCTCTCTCTCCCCGTCTTGTTCTTCACTGCCGCACGTCAAGATTGCCGCGCGGCAGAGTCTCTGCAGCAAGCCACCGCCCCTCTCCGTTCCCCTCCCTATCTCTCTCCGCAACGCCTTAAATGGGTGTTCCGAACCTTCCTACTCCTTTCCCCGCATCCAATTTCGTTTCCTCGACGCGCCATTGCTGTTCCTCTCGCTCGGTTGCCGCCGTCGCCATTGCCGCCGAAGAGAGGCTCACGGTGAGTCCACCCTTCCGGCCATCCACCAATCTTCTCACCTTGCCTAACTTGTTTTCCTCACTCCGGCACAGCTCCTGGTTGACCAAGTCCCCCTCCGGTTGCTCCCTCCGACCGGAACGTTCCGATCATCCTCCCCGACAACAGGACGCCGCCCTGACCGACGACCTTCAAATTCCTCCACGCGGTACCACCATTCTGCAATTCCTTCATCCGGCTTCTCCTTCTCGTCCTTGTGATTGGTTTTGATAAGGTTTCGTCCATAGAAACTCGCCTGCGACAACGGAGTTCTAGCGCCGCCGTCGGTCCACCTTCTGACGCCGCTCGAGCTCACCGTCGACTTCGGTCTTCCGGCCACCCCCGCGACCCCCAACTCCATCAAACGGAATCCCCACGCCACGGTGAGCCTTCTGGACCGACTAATCCCCACCCTCCGCCGCTTCTATGGTGATCTCCTCGTCGGACTTCGGGCGCTGCCGCCACCCCTCGCCGCCGGCCATGCTCCGGTCGTTCCAGAGAGCAAGCTCGGCACTGTTGGGTAGAGGGCGATGGGGTAACCGTGAATTTGCTGCCTCCTGGCCGAGCCACCCCGCCAGAGCCTCGCCGGACTTGCCCCGCCGCCCTCCCCTGTTTTCGGCCGCACTGTAGCGTTGAGTTTCAATTTACCTATTAATTGGTCAACATTGCTAAGTGTCTAACAAATCACAGAAAAGTCCAAAAATTTCCAAATAAAATTTGTTAGAATCCTCGTGAAATGAACTAATTTTCTGTTAAAACACTTTTTCAAAAATGACCAGGTATTTTTAGGAATATTTGGAACAATCTTTTCGGTTTTTGAATTTTAATTTAAATTGAAGAGCAATGCTAGGGCTCAAATTTGATCTACAAATATGTCATGATAGTAGGCATCCTCTGGAATTTTATGGGGGTTTTAGGACCAAAGAATTGCATGTAACCTATTTAAAATACTCCATTCTACCTAGCTAATTTACATTTTTCTAAAATACATTATAAAAGTACTCCAAAAAGTTCAACCCAAAAACAGAACTTTAGTTTTAATGCTCATGAGTGGCTACATAAAATTTCATAATTTTTATTCCAAGGTTTAATAATTATTTCTGATTTTACCATTTTAAATATCAGAAACTTTGTTGAATTTTTATAAAATCTAGAAAATTCATCTAGACCTCAACCAAATTTTAAAATTCATATTTCAGAGAACAATATCAATTAAAAATAAAACTTTAGTACAACTAAAAATTTTCATTTCGACCCTAAGATTAATAGTCGTAGTTTATTAAATAATTATTATCCGTAGAAAAGTTCCGATCAACCCTGAACCCATGTGTGAACTGCCAAATTCAGGGAATATGGCCAATTACAAATCATCTCGTGGGAAATTGAGTAGAATCCTTGGAACCCCATTCAATAAGTCAAGCATAATTACACTAGTGGCGTCGAAGAATTAGGGTTAACACTAATTTCTAGACGTCGCCGATTGAAACCCTAGACTACTTCTTGATAAAAGCCTTATGTTATCATTCCTTTGAACTCCTCGTAATCATAATGCATCATGTAGATTCCGAAGCACGCGAGGTCGCTGCAGAGCCCGACTCCTCCACTCCCGCAAAAGAAATCAACCGCGAAGCCGAAGAACCAGGCAAGCCCCGGTGCACAACCGTTATTTAAGTTTTTCCTTTTATAACTTAGTGTGTTTTGTTTGTGCAGTAAGTTGTTAGGAGTTGATTGAAACCTTAGGAGCAGAGTGGACGCTGCTCGCGAAAGGTAGGATGTTGGATGAAACTACCATTTGATACATTATGACACCTGATGATGAGTCACTTAAAGAAGGATAAAAGTTTAAGGGTCAGACAGGATACCAATTAGGTCGGCGACTGGACCGGGTCCAGGGTGACCGTAGACTTGTCTGATCCGTGTGGTCCGAGACTGATCGAGTGTTGAACGTACTGGTCATATGCTGGGTGTAATGGGCCCCAGTAAACCTACGTAGCCTAGTAATTGCAACGTCGAACCTGTCCTACGGTGTCTGACTAGGAGGAGATCCGGGGTGGGCAGCGTGGGAACTCCACAGAAACCGTCTGGGACGTGTTATCTGGTGGGATGCGGCACTGCTAAGGCAGACTTAGGAGGAAATTGACGTTGCAGGAGCTGGTGTGAACGGTTGCCACGTGTGAGTCTGGAACACGCACGTGTCATACGATTAGGTTTCCCCCTGCAGGGGATAAAAATCATTTTGAACCGCTGTCGCTCCCAGTTGGTGAGCATGCTCGTGAAACGCACCACATTTTTGTAAAGAAGTTGAGATTTAATGAGGATTATACAATGATGTTTACTAGTACTTTCTTACTGCTATTATGCTTGATTAGTTCAGTGCTAATTAAAGTTACATTTTAAATTACTTAACCTGTGCTAAAATTTGCCCAATAATAGTGCAGGCTTGCGAGTCCGTTTGGCAAATAAACCCACCCCCATTAGCCTTCATGTCTAGAAGTCGGCTGTAGTTAGCCATTTTTGACGGGTCAGCCTTGTTGAGCTTCTTAGAAGCTCACGCGTTAGAGTTATGTGGTTTTCAGGTGCCGACATGCAGAATCAGGACGATAGCAGCCACTGGGAGGAGTCTCACCCCGAGGTCGGAAACCTCCAGTGGGAATTGTGCGAGTCGCCGCAGTAACCTTGAAGTGGCCAGTAGCATGGCGCCCCTGGGCATGGTGCATGCTTTTGCTTAATGTATGAGTGTCGGAGTCTGTAACAATCGAGTATTCCGCTAATACGTTTTTCAAAACTTTATTGCGCAATCTGAATCTTGTAAGACTTAAGTTTCAATCCATGAATTAATATTGTATTAATTTCTCCCTCCTTATAAATTATTACTCTTTATTCCTGCCTGTGTTGTATCGTGAGTACGCTCGCTTCGCCGAGCGTTGCCCAACAGGATCCTGGCTCAACGACAGACCGGATCCGTCCCGAGACGTGGTTTTCTGGGCGGGTCCGCATCAGCTTGGTATCAGAGCCACAACAGTCCACAAGGTGCAAAGTTTCTTGGGGTTAGCGGGATATTATCGTCGCTTTATCCCAGCTTTTCCAAGATCGCCAAGCCTATCACAGAGCTGCTCAAGAAGGATCAGAAGTTCAAGTGGACAGAAAGCCTTTCAAACTTTGAAGAAGCACTTGACCACAGCACCGGTACTCGCCCAACCGGATTTGAACAAGCCCTTTGCGTGTATTGTGATGCGTCGGGCGTTGGACTTGGTTGCGTGTTAATGCAAGAAGGGCGGGTAATTGTTTATGCTTCTAGACAACTCCGTAAGCATGAGCTGAATTATCCCACACACGACTTGGAGTTGGCAGCCGTGGTATTGGCTCTGAAGGTGTGGAGGCATTACTTATTGGGAAACCTAGTACACCTCTACACCGACCAGAAAAGTCTCAAGTACATCTTCACTCAGAATGAGCTGAACATGAGGCAACGGCGATGGCTAGAGTTAATCAAGGATTACGAAATAGAGATCCACTATCATTCGGGCAAGGCTAACGTGGTTGCAGATGCACTGAGCAGAAACGCCCATTGTCACTACTTGGATCAAGGAGTTGCAACCGAAGAACTAGAGCCAACCGCAAGAATTCTACCTCACGGAGCCCTTTACAACCTAGCCTTAGTGCCGACACTTGGAGACGAGGTAGCCAAGGCCCAGAAGCTTGACAAGGGCATGGAGATAATCAGATTAGGACTACAAGAAAAGAAGATGCAATGCTTTCGGGAAGATGAAGACGGAGTTCTATGGTTCAAGAATCGACTAGTAGTACCAAAGGATCACAAGCTCCGAAGAAAGATCTTGGATGAGGCTCACTTATCCAAGTACTCTATTCATCCTGGCAGTAACAAGATGTACCAAGATCTACGGAAGAAGTTTTGGTGGACCAGAATGAAGAGGGAAATCGCTCGGTACATAACGGAATGTGACACATGCCGAAGAGTAAAGACCGACCATCTGAAAGGTGCAGGGTTATCACAACCTTTGAGCATTCCGTCATGGAAATGGGAAGACATAAGCATGGATTTCATTGTTGGACTACCCTTGACAGCTCGGTAGTTAGATTCAATTTGGGTCATAGTAGATCGTTTGACAAAGACGGCCCACTTCATTCCGGTGTCGACCAGATACACCATGAAGAAGTATGCACAGTTATACATTGATCGGATAGTCTGTCTGCATGGAGTGTCTAAAACAATCATCTCCGACCGAGGTACCCAGTTTATCGGTCGATTTTGGAAGCAACTCCATGAGTCACTAGGAACCAAGCTAATTCATAGCTCAGCTTACCACCCCCAGACAGATGGTCAGACTGAAAGAGTAAATCAAATACTTGAAGACATGCTCCGGGCTTGCGTCCTGGAGCATGGAAAAGGATGGGACACTTATCTGTCCTTGGCGGAGTTCTCGTACAACAATAGCTATCAAGCCAGCATCAAGATGTCACCTTTTGAAGCACTTTACGACCGTAGTTGCAGGACGCCACTCAACTGGTCAGAAGCAGGTGAAAGAATTATTTTAGGACCAGATCTAGTGCAGCAGGCCGAAGAGAAAGTACGAGTCATTCAAGAAAACCTGAAGGCCGCCAAGTCAAGGCAAAAGAGCTATGCAGATCGAAGGCGCAGACCACTAAGTTTCGAGATAGGAGACTACGTCTACCTACGAGTCTCACCAATGAAGGGAGTTCAACGGTTCGGGATCAGAGGCAAGTTAGCACCCCGGTACATAGGTCCATATCCTATCACGGCCGAGTGCGGACCAGTGGCATATCAAGTGAAGCTGCCAGAAGGATTATCGGGGGTACACAACGTCTTCCATGTCTCCCAATTGAAGAAGTGTCTGAAGGCACCCGTGGACCAAGTAATTCCAGAAGCGCAAGAATTGCAACCAGACTTAACTTACCCAGAGCGTCCAATTAGGATACTGGATGAAAAAGAACGAGTTACTAGAAGACGGACACTCAAGTTTTACAAGGTTCTGTGGAGCAACCACACGGAGGCCACATGGGAGTCTGCAGAGTTTCTTCGATCCCACTATCCCAAACTACTTCCAGCCCCATAGGTACCTATGCCTACCCTAACCATCTGCTTAAATCTCGGGACGCGATTTCTTTTAGGGGGGAGGGCTGTGACACCGCAAGTGTCACCAGGGCTTAACTCGACAACTTTAAAATCCTGGAAGTCAAATTACACACTTAAAAGCAAAATCAACACTGGGAGTAAATGGAATGTTGTTTGAAATACCCCAAAGGGACTCTACGAAAAGTTTGACAATCAACAGAACACGATTAGTAGAAAAGGGCCGATCAACCCTCAACCCATGTGTGAACTGCCAAATTCAGGGAATATGGCCAATTACAAATCATCTCGTGGGAAATTGAGTAGAATCCTTGGAACCCCATTCAATAAGTCAAGCATAATTACACTAGTGGCGTCGAAGAATTAGGGTTAACACTAATTTCTAGACATCGCCGACTGAAACCCTAGACTACTTCTTGATAAAAGCCTTATGTTATCATTCCTTTGAACTCCTCGTAATCATAATGCATCATGTAGATTCCGAAGCACGCGAGGTCGCTGCAGAGCCCGACTCCTCCACTCCCGCAAAAGAAATCAACCGCGAAGCCGAAGAACCAGGCAAGCCCCGGTGCACAACCGTTATTTAAGTTTTTCCTTTTATAACTTAGTGTGTTTTGTTTGTGCAGTAAGTTGTTAGGAGTTGATTGAAACCTTATGCATTGTTTCCCATAGGAAACCCTATCGGTAGCTAGTATAGATACTCCTTAGTATGCTATGCAGGTATTGCCTGTAGAAGTCGAGCAGAGTGGACGCTGCTCGCGAAAGGTAGGATGTTGGATGAAACTACCATTTGATACATTATGACACCTGATGATGAGTCACTTAAAGAAGGATAAAAGTTTGAGGGTCAGACAGGATACCAATTAGGTCGGCGACTGGACCGGGTCCAGGGTGACCGTAGACTTGTCTGATCCGTGTGGTCCGAGACTGATCGAATGTTGAACGTACTGGTCGTATGCTGGGTGTAATGGGCCCCAGTAAACCTACGTAGCCTAGTAATTGCAACGTCGAACCTGCCCTACGGTGTCTGACTAGGAGGAGATCTGGGGTGGGCAGCGTGGGAACTCCACAGAAACCGTCTGGGACGTGTTATCTGGTGGGATGCGGCACTGCTAAGGCAGACGTAGGAGGAAATTGACGTTGCAGGAGCTGGTGTGAAGGGTTGCCATGTGCGAGTCTGGGACACGCACGTGTCGGACGATTAGGTTTCCCCCTGCAGGGTATAAAAATCGTTTCGAACCGCTGTCGCTCCCAGTTGGTGAGCATGCTCGTGAAACACACCACATTTTTGTAAAGAAGTTGAGATTTAATGAGGATTATACAATGATGTTTACTAGTACTTTGTTACTGCTATTATGCTTGATTAATTCAGTGCTAATTAAAGTTACATTTTAAATTACTTAACCTGTGCTAAAATTTGCCCAAGAATAGTGCAGGCTTGCGAGTTCGTTTGGTAAATAAACCCACCCCCATTAGCCTTCATGTCTAGAAGTCGGCTGTAGTTAGCCATTTTTTACGGGTCAGCCTTGTTGAGCTTCTTAGAAGCTCACGCGTTAGCGTTATGTGGTTTTCCGGCACCGACATGCAGAATCAGGACGATAGCAGCCACTGGGAGGAGTCTCACCCCGAGGTCGGAAACCTCCAGTGGGAACTGTGCGAGTCGCCGCAGTAACCTTGAAGTGGCCAGTAGCATGGCGCCCCTGGGCATGGTGCATGCTTTTGCTTAATGTATGAGTGTCGGAGTCTGTAACAATCGAGTATTCTGCTGATACGTTTTTCAAAACTTTATTGCGCACTTTGAATCTTGTAAGACTTAAGTTTCAATCCATGAATTAATGTTGTATTAATTTTGCCCTCCTTATAAATTATTGTTGTTTATTCCTGCCTGTGTTGTATCGTGAGTACGCTCGCTTCGTCGAGCGTTGCCCAACAGGATCCTGACTCAACGACAGACCGGATCCGTCCCGAGACGTGGTTTTCTGGGCGGGTCCGCGTCACAAATTAGATACAGCGGAAGACTAAAACAGTTACAGACTCCGACACTCATATTAAAGCAAAAGCATGAACTATGCCCAGTGGCATCATGCTACTAGCCACTTTAAGAATTACTGCGAGGATTCACACAGCTCCCACTGGAGGTTCCCAACCTCGGGACGAGACTCCTCCCATTGGATGCTCTCATCCTAGTAATGCACATCGGTACCTGAAAACCACGTATTCATAAAGCATGAGTTTCTAAGAAGCTCAACAAGCCTGACCCGTCAAATTGGCTGACTATAGCCGACGCCTAGACATGCTGGCTAACTTAGGGTGGGTTTACCTTGCAAAACGGACTCGCATTTCCTGAACTATTCTTGGTCAAGTTTTAGCTTAAGGTAAGTGATTAGAATAGAAACTTTAGTTTGTACTGGTCTAATCAATAATGAATAGAATAACAGATCAATTCATCATCCTAACTTAATCATCATCCTCATTGCTCATCATCTTAATGTATGTGACAGAGTTCAAGCAAACTCATAGCTGAGAGTGACAGTGATTCGAACCAATTTTTATAGCTCTGCAGGGTTAACCTAATCATACGGCAAGTGCGCGTCCCAGACCGCACGTGGCAACCGTTCACACCAGGTCCTACAAAGTCAATTCCCTCCTACGTCTGCCTTAGCAGTGCTGCATCCCACTAGAACACACGTCCTGGACGGGTTCTCTGGAGTTCCCACGACTGCCCGCCCCAAATCTCCTCCTAGTCAGACACCGTAGGGCAGGTTCGACTTTGTAATCACTAGGCTACGTAGGTTTACTATGCCCTATTATACCCAGCATATGATCAGTACATTCAATACTTGCCCAACTGTGCCATACGGATCAGATAAGACTACGGTCACCCTGGTCCCGGACCAGTCGCCGACCTACTTGTACCCTATCTGACCCTCAATCTTTTATCTTACCTTATTCATTCACAACCATGTGTCATGTTTCATGTGGTAGGTTCAAACAACACCCTACCAATCGCGAGCAGCGTCCTCTCTGCCCGACTTCTACCGGTAAGGATCGCTAAGCACAGCACACTAATATGGAAATAGATGCAACTAGTGTTTCAATTAACTCCTAGATACTTAAATGCACAATCAGGACACATAGTTATAAAAGAAAAATGTTAAAACTTGGTTGTGCACCGAGGCTTGCCTGGTTCTCCGGAGTTGACGTCGACTGCTTCGGCGGAGATCGAGGACTCGGGGTTGTCAGCTACGGTGTTCTCTTTGATGTCTACATGATGCAATATGATCATGATGAGTCGAATTAAAAGATGACACAATACTTTTATCAAAGAATATTCTAGGGTTTCCATTGGCGACATTTAGAGATTAGGGTTAACCCAATTCTTTGACGCCGTCTTTTACTTAAGTTTTTACCTTATGAATGTGGTTCAAAATGAAACCTCTCATTTTCCCAGGAGATGATTCTTAGTTGGCAATGTTTCTCTGAATTAGGAATTTTAAAGCTTGGTTGAGGTTAAATTGAATTTTCTTCGGGTCTATAATTATTTAATAAAAGCTATGGTTATCCATCTAGGGTTAAAATAAAACTTTAAATTATATCATGAGTTTATTTTTCATAGATATTACTCTCTGAAATATGAATTTTGAATTTTGGTTGAGGTCAAGATGAATTTTCTAGATTTTATAAAAATTCAGCAAACTTCCTGTTATTTAAACTTGTAAAATCAGAAATAAATACTAAACCCTAGAGTAAAATCATGAAATTTGATGTAGACACCTATGAGTACCAAATCTAAAGTTTTGTTTTTGGGTTTAGCTTTTTGGATGACTTTTATAATGTATTTTAGAAAATGATAATTTAACTTGGCAGATTAGAGTATTTTTAATGAGCTGTATACAACGTTCTGGTTGTAAACTCCCAATAAAATATCAAGAGATATATGCCATCAAGTTGCACTTGTGGTTCAAGTTCTAGCCCTAGCACTCCTCTGGAACTTACATTAAAATTCAAAAATAGAAAAGCGTAAATCTAATTATTCAAGGAATTCCATGAATGTTTTTGAAAAAGTGCTTTAACAGAAAATTAGTTCTTTTCATGAGGGTTCTAACAACTTTTGGTTTGGTATTTTTGGATTTTACCATGAATCATTAGAAATTTTACAAAATTGATCAATTAATAGGGAAAAGAATATTCAAAAGAAAAAGGGGGAGACAGAACAGAGGAGCTTGAGCCCGGCGGCAGGGCCGAACTCCGGCGAGCAGCGCAGAGGAGGTGGGGGGGGGGGGGTCCTAGGTACAGAGAATAGTGTGGAGAGCTTCACCAGACTGAGGCGAACTCCGTGGAGGGTGCTAATGTCTTTGGGGGTGACCAGAGATGGTGGCTCGGCGGTGAGGTCACTGCGGCGGCGAGGGTGATCCGACCGTGGCGCGCGACGATCGTCCCCTCCGGTGACCAACTGTGGACGAGAACATGTCAAAGGGATGCGCACCGATTAGAGGGAGTAGCCAGCGAGAGGAAACGGGAAATGGTGGTACCGTGGCGATGAATTCGAATTTTTATTGCCGGCGGCGGCGCTCCGGGCCGAGGAAGGGAGAATTCACATTCCCGGCGATAGGGTGGACCGGGGAAAGCCTTGGTGGTCCGAGAGCTATCCGAGGATGAGGGGAAGCCGTTCGACACGGTGGGAGAGCATGAGGCTTGCCGTACGGAGCTGGCGACGTGCGGGGTACGACGGCGGCAATGGCGGTGGCGGCGACCGAGCGAGAAGGAAGAGGAATTGCGCATCGAGGAGGGAGAATTCGATGTGGGGAGGATTAGGGAGGCTCGGGCAGGCCTTTAAGTCATCGCAGAGAGAGAGAGAGACAGAGAGAGAAAGGAGGGGGGGTCGGTTGCTCGGTGGGGAATGGTCGGCCACGGCGTTGGCGTGTCGGGAGAAACAAAGCAGAGCTCGGCCATTGGGGAAGGGAGGGAGAGAGAGAGAGAGAGGGAGAGGAAGAGTGAGTGGGGGGGGGTGATTCACCAAATCTTTGCCGCCTTGATTGCTCAGCTCAAAAGGGGCGCCTCGGCCGGCGCCTGCCGCGGCGGCCAGGTACTGTGGATTCTTCTTTTTTTTTTTATTTGCTATTTATTCAAACCTTGATCACAATTCAATTGAAACCTAGACCTTCCAAGCCCGAAAAATTTTGAAACTTTTTGTATGTGCTAAGGGATTTATTTGGAGCAACTTTCGTTTAAGGTTCAAACCCTATTCAGTTTCTAAAAATTCTTGAATTTCCCACTTGAAACAAGTTTGTGTGAAATTTTGAGGGGCTTAAATCTTTTACAAAAATTCTGAATAAATCTCCAAAAATTCCATTTTTAAGTGAAGTTAATTGTTATGCAAAAATATTCGTAGGCTTATATAAGAATTTGGATGGGTTTCTAAGTAGGGTTTAGATTTTTTTCCTATTAAAAGGAATTTCGACACTGCTAGTCAAAATTTGCCGAACCTACTAATCGTGTTCTGTTATTTGTCAAAATTTTTGTAGTGTTTCTTTGGAGTATTTCAAACAACATTTCTTTTTACTTCCAGTGTTGATTTTGCTTTCAAGTGTATAATTTGACTTCTAGGGTTTTACGATATTGCGGGTGAATTCTAGGGTGACACCTGGGGTGTCACAGCCCTCGCCCCTAAAAGAAATCGCGTCCCGAGATTTAAGGAGAGGGTTAGGATAGGAATAGGTACCTAGGGGGCTAGGAGTAGCTCGGGGTAGTTGTCACATCCCAAAAGTTTCAAACTTTTGTCCTTTTGATAATGAGCTCACTGATTCAATCCTTTGATTTCAACCATTTCCTGTTTTGATTTTGGGTCAGGGTTTTTGAATTTCGTCGTTTTCATAAACCCTAGTCGTGCTTTCAAGAGGTCTTTTATTTTCCTAATAAAACTACCCCAATGTTTTTCTAACAATTAACTATACATTAAAATAGAATTTTGGAGATTTTATCAAAAATTTTTGGTAAAGGTTTAAACCCTTTTAAAATTCCAACAAATCTGCACTAAGTTGAAAATTCACAGATCTTTAGAGGCTGAACCAGGGCATCTTCCTATAAGCAAAGTTGTTCCAAATAATTCTTTTAGCTCACACAAAAAGTTTCAAAAATTCTTGAGCTTAGGAGCTAGGGCTTTCTGTTGAATCAAGAGGCAGGTTAATTGAACTAATTAAAAATCGAAATTGACAATAGCATTACCGTGAACAGTACCCCCGCAGCCAACCACCGATGGCCGACCGCCCCGGCGGATCTCCCGCGCCGTGCCATTACTCCACCTTGGCAGAGGATCTCCCCAAAGATATCCTTCACTGCTTCCCTCTCTCCTCCCCCTCTCTCCTCTCTCTCCCTCTCTCTGGTGCGCCATCACTTTCCTCTCTGCTGCACGGCACCGCCCGGCAGAGCACCGCCCTCAAGCGCCAGTAGCCGCTCGCCGCCCCTCTGCTCCAATCGACGGCGCGGCACACTTCCCTCTCATATTTCCCTCCCTTGGCTCAGCTTCCCCTCGAGTACAAAGCCGAAGCACCAGCTCCCCCTCCTTTCCCTTCTTCCTTTTCTGTTCCTGCTCAGTGCGCCGCCGCCGCCATAGCCGACCGGCCGCCCTCACGCCGCTAGAGCAGTACAGCCATCCCCAACCTTCACCACCGTGCCAAGCAAGCTTCCCTCGACCCCCTGCTGCTCCCCGACCACCAAGGCCACCAGCCGTGCCCCCTGTCGCCCGGAACACCGTCATCGTCTTCCTTCGGCCGAACGCACCGCCGTCAGCCTGCAACTCCAAATTCGCCGCCACGGTACCCCCTCCCCTCAATTCCTTTTGCCGGTGAGCTCTCCATGATACGGTGCACCGATTTGACAAGTTAATGGCCGCAGCTCATCACCGGTGAGGAAGATTCCCTCGCGCCACCCGTCGGCCGCCATTAACACCGCTTCGGAGCTCACGTCGACCACCACCTTGCACCCTTCCCCGTGGGCTTAATCCTTTCCAAATCAATGCTTTGAATCAAGGTGATGCTCCACGACCATTTAATCCCTGCCCTAATCCCCTCCTCCGGTGAGATTTCCACCGGAGCAACCGCCATGCCCCCATTCCCCTGTTTCTGTCTACTGTTCTATCCAATTTTCCATTTTCCTATTAATTAGCCAGAACTTGTAAAGCATGTAACAAATCATGGAAATATCTAAAAATTTCAAACCTAATTTTATTTGAATCACTGAATAATGAAATAATTTTCTGTTAAAGCACTTTTTCAAAAATGTCCCTGGAATTTCTTTAGTAATTCATTGAAATATTTCTGTTGTTGATTTTTATTTGAAGTTCCAGAAGGTTTCAAGGGTTGATTTTTGTACCATAATTGTATCTTGGCATGATGCATCTCCTGCAGTTTTACCAGAATTTTTCATGAACATTTGTGCATGCATTTCATTGTTAATATCCCCAAAACCCTAGATTATTTGCCTTTATCTAAGTGCATTAGGCAAGTCACCCAAAAGCCCAAGACCTTTAACAAAAACTTTAGTTTACATGCTCAGAAGTAGATCTATAAAGTTTCATGATTTTTCCATAGGTGTTAGTACATGTTTCTGATTTTATAATTTTGAAGAACAGAGCTTTGTTAGATTTTTAGTAAATTCATAGGAGCTCAACTTGACCCCAACCCAGAGCCAAAAGTCTTATTTTAGAGCCTACTTTAAAATAAAAATGGTCCCATGCCTGTAACTTAACTTTGAATTTCACCGGAAAAGTCGTTACGACTTACGGCACCGTTACGGTATTCCCGATGTCGTAAACGGGCAACGACCATCGGAGGGCTTGTATTCCTGTTAACGCGAGTCAAAACCACTCAAAATTAGTCTTGTAGTAACCCAAGGCACTTAGTAAAGCTAGTACATGAGATGTGTTTTGGGAATTTTTCCCGGAAATGACATCTGTGTGCCACCCGATATCGGAACCGGAAACCCGGGAACCGGGAAACCCGTAACCGGAATCGGTAAAACTGTTTTGGTCATAACTTGAGCTGTAGAACCCCAATTGACTTCGTTCTTTTTGCATTGTGTTCGTAGACTCAGTAGCTACCTCTCTGAATCATATTGCATCATTTGTGCATCATGGCATCATGACATACATCTTATCGACGCGTTTTTACTTTATAGCTTACGAACCGCCAGAGAGTGACGCGGGTGCTGCTACGGGAGAAGCACCAGAGGTTGATCCAGCTGCTGAGGATGGCACCACCACTGCTGTTGAAGGCAAGCACCTCATATTGCTACCCTAAGTAATTTACTTCATGATTAATATGAATGCTTACGTATAGGACTGCATTAAAGTCGTGCATAGTGATAAAGTCGGGAACACCTATTATTGTTGCATGTACCTCTCCTTGGTATTGAATACGTCACCTTGTCAACCTGGGTAGAGTGTCTTTGTTCGAGTCACGAAATGCTTAGCCATGCTTAGATAACACAGTAGAAGTCGAGTGGTAAGTCCCACTCGCACGTATAGGATTTATCCTGGTTGCTTATGAGCTTGTGGCAAGTTCATTTGTTGGTAAAAGTTGGAAAGTGTTAAAAATTGACATGGAGGAATAGGAGTGCAGCAAGGCATGGAGGTCTTGTGTACCGTAGGCCCCGTCTGGGTTGACCTAGGACCCGGCCGTGTTATTCTTGGCCTGAGCACTTTCCGTTCATACCACATGTCCGATATAATGGTAAGACAAGCTGAGTATCTCACTGTGTACCAACGTTTGGCCGATGACTGGACGGTGTGTGGAACGAGGGATTCATGGGTGCCTGCGAGGCCGTGATACTCGACGAGGGACTCACGTGTGCCTGCGAGGCCGTGGTACTCGGCACCGTGTGGATTTTCCAACCGTGTGGGCATGAGTGTGAAAAAGGTTGATATGAGTACCCCCTTGTGTAACTTTAGCGGGTTGCATGAGCCGTATGGTCCTCAGTCGTGTGGGTACAGTTGGACTCTCCTGCAGGGTGTCAAATCGGTTCGAATCCGCCGCGGTCACGGTTATGATCAGCTCAGTGTCCTTTGGATAATATCGTAGAGTTGTCACATAACATGTTGGAAATTAGAATATCGATATTGGTATCCATGGTTCAGATGGAACATGGATGATGGTATGTACATGGTTTATGGTTATATGGTACTTAGGAATGGGGTTTATTAGATGTTCATGCCCGCAAGAGTCTTTTTTACTTTATGCTTATTCACATATGCTTAGTTTCTACTTTAAGCAATCGAGTCCATTCCTATACCTCATTTACCTTGCTACAGCCACATTACATTATCCTTGGAGTTGGGAACTAATTCCCACAACAGGGTAAGACTTGCGAGTACCTTCGTACTCAACGTTTGTTGTTTAAGTTTTTGCAGGTGAGGATGAGTTGGTCTTCGGCTACTTTGTCCCCGCCGATGCCGGCGAGGGCGAGGCGTAGTCAAGACATTCGAGTGACCGTGATTTGCGATGTTCGTGGGCTGGACATCGAATCCTTTGCTGTTTTCTTGCTGCAACCACCGCGACAATCGTCTTCCTTAGAATCGCTTCCGCTCTTTAATTTATTAGTTTCAAGACTTATGATGAACCTTGGTATGTAAGAATATTTTAAATTAATGTTATTAATTAATGTGACCTATGTGATGTATCACCTGTGACGTTGCCGACGTGCTTGGATCTTGGGCATTGCTTGAGAAGCATGTCGGGGGACTGCGGGGTTTATATTCTCTTTTATCGGGTTGAGTTCTCGCATACCATACGTGGGCCGCGAGTCAACTTGGTAAACTTGAATGTAAATTGGTCGGGTCTCTCACAGTAGTGTGATCGAAGGAATTCTGCAGATTCCCACGTGGCTTCATCTTTCGTGTGATTGCTCCACAAGACCTTGTAAAACTTGAGCGTCCGTTTCCTAGTAACCCGTTCCTTCTCATCCAGTATCTGAATTGGACGCTCTGGGTAGGTTAGGTCTGGTTGCAAATCTTCCACTTCTGGAATCACTTGATCTACGGGTGCCTTTAGACACTTCTTCAGCTTGAAGACGTGAAAGACGTTGTGTATCCCCGATAATCCTTCTGGTAGTTCCACCCGGTATGCCACTGGTCCGCACTTGGCTGTGATAGGATACGTACTTATGTATCGGGGTGCTAACTTGCCTCTGACCCCGAATCGTTGAACTCCCTTTGTTAGCGAGACTCGTAGGTAGACGTAGTCTCCTATCTCGAAACTTAGTGGTCTACGCCTTCTATCTGCATAACTCTTCTGTCTAGACTTGGCGGTCTTCAAATTTGCTTGAATGACCCGTACTTTTTCCTCAGCCTGCTGCACTAGATCTGGTCCAAGTATGACTCTTTTGCCTACTTCCGACCAGTTGAGCGGCGTTCTGCAACTACGTCCATAGAGTGCTTCAAAAGGCGACATCTTGATACTTGCTTGGTAGTTGTTGTTGTACGAGAATTCCGCCAATGACAGATAGGTGTCCCAACCTTTTACGTGCTCCAGAATGCAAGCTCGGAGCATGTCTTCAAGTATTTGGTTTACTCTTTCCGTTTGGCCATCTGTCTGTGGGTGGTAGGCAGAGCTATGGATAACCTAGTCCCTAGCGATTCGTGGAGTTGCTTCCAAAATTGACCTATGAACTTGGTACCTCGGTCGGAGATTATGGTCTTGGGCACTCCATGAAGACACACTATTCGCTCAATGTATAACTCTACATACTTTTTCATTCCATAATTCGTACTGACAGGTATGAAATAAGGGGACTTCATCAGACGATCCACGACTACCCAAATGGAGTTATGCTGTCGAGAGGTTATGGGTAGCCCAACAATGAAGTCCATGCTGATATCCTCCCATTTTCAGGACGGAATGCTTAGCGGCTGCAATAGACCTGACACGACCCGCCCAGAAAACCTCATCTCGGGACGGATCCGTACAGTCGTTGAGCCAAGATCCTGTTGGGCAACGCTCGGCGAAGCGAGCGTACACACGATACAACACAGGCAGGGATAAACAGCAATAATTTACAAGAAGAGAGAACTTAATACATCACTGGTTCATCAATTTGAAGTTGAATATTACATTGTTTCAGAGTACGCAAAAGTTTTGAAAACGATAACAGCAGAAGACTTGACGATTACAACTCCGACACTCGGACTTAAGCAAAAGCACGCGCCGTGCCCACTGGAGTCATGCTACTAGCCACTTCAACAATTCACTGCGGCGACTCGCACAACTCCCACTGGAGGTTCCCGAACTCGGGGAGAGGCTCCTCCCAATGGAAGCTACCTGCTAGGTCCTGCATGACGGCGCCTGAAAACCACAAAACGCTAACGCGTGAGCTTTTAAGAAGCTCAGCAAGACTTACCCGTCAACGTGGCTAACTACAGCCGACTCCTAGACATGCTGGCTGACTCGGGTGGGTTTACTTGCAAAAGGACTCGCAAGCCTATACTACTCTTGTCAAATTTTAGCACAGGTTAAGTGATTAGAAAAAAAAATAAATTTAGTTAGCACTGAGCTAAGCAAACATAATAGAAGTAACAACAACATTAGTAATAATCATAATTCATTCTCATTGTGTCTCAACCAATTTACTAAAATGTGGTGCATTTCACGAGCATGCTCACTAACTGGGAGCGACAGCGGTTCGAAATGATTCTATACCCTGCAGGGGAAAACCTAACCGTACGACACGTGCGTGTCCCAGACTCGCACGTGGCAACCGTTCACACCAGCTCCTGCAACGTCAATTCCCTCCTACGCTTGCCTTAGCAGCGCCGCATCCCACCAGACAACACGTCCCAGACGGTTTCTGTAGAGTTCCCACGCTGCCCACCCCAGATCTCCTCCTAGTCAGACACCGTAGGGCAGGTTCGACGTTGCAATCACTAGGCTACATAGGTTTACTAGGGCCCATAACACCCAGCATACACTCGATCAGTCTCGGACCACACGGATCAGACAAGTCCAGTCGCCGACCTACTTTGTATCCTGTCTGACCCTCAAACTTTTATCTTTCTTACTTATTCACATTCGTGTGGCCCATATCATGAAATAGTTTCATTCAACAGCCTATCCTTTCGCGAGCAGCGTCCACTCTGCTCGACTTCTACCAGCAATACCTACTAAGCATAGCAGACTAAGGGGGTGTCTATACCAACTACTGTTAGGGTTTTCCTATGGAAATAAATGCAACTATGGTTTCCAATCAACTCCTAGTACTTAATGCACAAACAAGACACACTTAGTCATAAAAGGAAAATTTTAAACAACGGTTGTGCACCGGGGCTTGCCTGGTTCCTCTAAGCTGACGTTGACTTCTTCGGCGGGGATCGAGGAACTCGGATCTGCAGCTACCTCGTGAGCGTCAGAATCTACATGATGCAATAGGGTTATGATAAGTTCAATGAAAAAGAAACTTATTGTTATTATCAATAGTAATTCTAGGGTTTAGATTGGCGACGCCTAAAATTAGGGTTAACCCTAATTACTCGACGCCGTCGATTAAATTCAATTCTTAATCTGTGAATGATGTTTAAGGATATCTATTCAACTCTCATGAGGTGACTTTTAGTTGGCATGTTCAACAACTTCAACTCTGGTTAAGTTAATTCGACACTTTTCATCGGTTAACATTATTTAATTCCTTCGGCTATTAAACTAGGGTTAAAATGAAGATTTTAATTCTTCCTCAAGATTATTTTTAGTTGGTAGTACTCCCTGGAATAAGCATTTTGGGCTTTGGGTGGGGCCTAGATGAATTTTCTATATTTTATAAAAATTCATCAAAATTCCTGTTTTCAAATCTTATAAAATCAGAAAGCACTAGTAAGCCTCAGAATAAAATTATGAAAGTTTATGTGGGCAATCTTGAGCACCAGATCTAAAACTTTGCTTTTGGGTCTAACCTTATAAATGAATTTTACAATGTACTTTAGAAAATGGTATTTTAACTAGGCAGATTGAAGTATTTTAAAAGGGTTAGATGCCATTTCGTGTTCCTAAAATCTTCCTAAAATTCCAGAAGGTGTGTAATGACATCGTGTATTAGTGGATCAAATCTTAGCCCTAGAATTGCTCTATAATTCAAATTAAAATTCAAAAACAGAAAGGAGTTTTTCCAATTAATTCTGCAAATGTTTGGTCATTTGTTAAAAAGTGCTTTAACAGAAAATTAGTACTTTTCACTAGGGTTCTAACAAATTTGGTTTGACATTTTTGGATTTTTCTGTGATTTGTTGGATATTTTACAAGACAGGACAGTAAATAAGAAAATGAAAAACGGCGCCGCCTAGGGCAGAAAACAAGGTGTTGAATTCCGGTGAGCTCTGGCGATGAAATTCCGGCGGGAGAGTGCTCGACGGCGGTAGAACCTTGACTCTACACCTTCCAGGGACCAAGGGGAAGCTCGGCAACATGACGAAGGCCAAGATTTCATGCCGGGGAGAGGGGCTCACCGTGGGCAGCGTCGGTGGCGGCAGCGGCGAGAAATTCCGGCGAGGGGAGCTTGAATTCGAAGGATTGTGGAGTTCGGTGAGCTTCACGGGAGGAAGAGAGAGTGATTTGTCGAGGAAGAGGGATTGGAGGGTGGCCGGGAGGGGGGTTTCACCGTGAAGGTGCTCTGCCAACAATGGCGGGCGGCGCCGGCCGTGGAGAAGAAAAGATGTTTCGCGCATGGGAGAGGGAGGAAGGAAGGGAGGGAATGGAGGAGGAAATGCGCACCGATTTAAAGGAGTTGGGGGCGGGGGAGAAAATAGGGGAGCAGGGGGGGCGGCATGGCGGCATGGCCGGCCATGCCCCCGGGCGGCGCTCGGGCGGCTCGGCAGTGTGAGGCGGGAAATGAAGAGAGAGAGAGCTTAGAGAGAGAGAGAGAGGGAGGGGAAACCGAGGGGGGGCAGTGAAGAGCGCCGTGTGCGGGCGGCGGGCACTGTAGCCCGCCCGATAATTGCATTTTTTTTTATTAAAGCTGGGAAGCAATTCAATTAAAAGGCATACTTCCCAAGCTCAAAAAGTTTTGAGAATTTTTGTACAAGCTCAGGAATTTATTTGGAAGTTGTAACATTTCATGTGATGTGAGCCCAAGAAAAATTTAATTCAATTAAGATGTAATGCAAAAATTAATTAAAAAGGGAATTAATAAAAATTTTGGGGAATTATTAAAAGAAAATTAAGAGCATTACTCCAATTTGAAGTTTGAACAAAATTATTAAAAAGGAATTAAGTGAATTACTTCAAATTAGGGTTTACACATTTAAAATAAAAAGGCACTAAATATTAATGCTAGGCAGAATTTAAATTTCAAAGGGAAACACAAAAATTCATTGTTATTCAAATTCTGAAATCAAATTGGGCCTAGGTGTAAATTTCTGATTAGTCTGGTGCCTTTTTGAAAAGTATCCCTGAATAGGTTTGGACCTTGGTGCAATTCCTGGAAAATTTTATGCCCTTCTGAAAGTATTCCTGTTCTATTTGGACCTCTATCTAATTTTCTGAAAGCGTTGGGCCTTTCTGCAAATCTCCCCGGCCCAGCGGCCCACTGGTCAGCCAGTCACGCTCTCTCTCTCGGTTTCTTCTCCCGCCCGCCGCTCTCTCTCTCTCCGCGCGCTCGCCTCCACGCCCGACCGCGCGCAGGGCGCAAGCGCCACCTGCCGCGCGCGGCCTGCGCACGCGCGCGCGTGGCGCCCGCGCGAGTCGGCAGTGTAAAATATGATGAACGCCTTGACCCAGATTGGGTGGCCTGCTTCATATTTATATGAAGATATTACAAGTCCTAATTATAGACGATTACATGATCGTATCATCATAGGATACGTTTCTATACATAGCTAGGAGATAGAATAGGAAATAGTTTTTGAGATGGACTCTCTAACATCCTCCCTCAATCTAAACTTCCACTAGCCACGAAGATTTAGATTGTGTTGAAACTCCTTGAGACTTTGAACTGACAACGCTTTAGTAAAGCCATCCGCCACTTGATCTTTAGAAGAAATAAACTTGATAAGAAGCTCTTTCCGTGCTACTCTTTCTCGCACAAAATGATAGTCAATTTCTATATGTTTTGTTCTAGCATGAAAGACCGGATTGGCTGACTGATATGTGGCTCCTAAATTATCACACCACATTGTCGGTGGTTCTTTGAGATGAATGCCAAGTTCACCCAACAATGACTGCATCCATATCAATTCTGCAGTGGCATTAGCAACAGCTTTATACTCTGCTTCTGTACTTGACCGTGAGACCGTTGCCTGCTTTCTAGCACTCCATGAAATCAAATTCTGACCAAGAAAAATAGCAAAGCCTCCAGTCGAGCGCCGATCGTCCAAATCTCCTCCCCAGTCAGCATCTGAAAATGCATGCAGTTGCATTGATGACTTGGACAAATGCAAACGAAATTTCAATGTTCCTTTCACGAACCTAAGAATTCTCTTAGCTGCTGACCAGTGAGCTGTCGTTGGAGCATGTAGATACTGACAGATCTTATTTACTGAAAAAGATATATCAGGTCGAGTAATAGTTAAGTACTGCAACCCTCCAACAATACTCCTATACCGTGTACAATCTTCTACTGTCAGCGATTCGCCTTTGAATGCCGAAAGTTTCTCAGACGACGACAGCGGAGACGGCGACGACTTGCAATTCTTCATCCCAACTCGTTGCAGAAGGTCCAAAGCATACTTTTCTTGAGACAAGAAAATTCCTTCTGAAGTTCGATTCACTTCTATTCCCAAGAAAAAATGCAGATCACCCAAATCTTTGAGTGCAAATTCAGACCTCAAATCCTTCAACAGTGTAGAGATAGTTTTATCACAAGATCCCGTGACAATAATGTCATCAACGTAAACTAGCATATACAAGGTGACTCCAGAATGCTTGTAAATAAACAATGAGGTATCTGACTTTGATGCAACAAAACCAAGGTTCACAAGTTTTGAACTTAACTTTGAATACCAGGCTCTTGGGGCCTGTTTTAATCCATAGATAGCTTTATCAAGTCTGCACACATAGTTTGGAAATTCCAAACTCTCATACCCAGGTGGTTGCTTCATATAAACCTCCTCTTCCAGAACACCATGCAAAAACGCGTTCTGAACATCAAGTTGTCTCAATTTCCACCCCTTGGTCACAGCAATAGATAAAACAAGTCGTACTGTAGCAATTTTAACAACTGGACTAAAGGTATCTTCATAATCAATGCCATACCTCTGTTTGAACCCTTTAGCTACCAGACGTGCCTTGTATCTGTCTAATGTGCCATCTGCCTTTGATTTGATCCTATAGACCCATTTACTGTCTATAACATTTTTTCCTTCAGATGGTGGCACCAGATGCCAAGTGCCATTCTTTAAAAGAGCAAAATATTCATCATCCATTGCTGACTTCCAGTGTTTATTTGCTAAGGCGTCGATGACACTTGATGGTTCTGCAGAACATGACAGGCCATACCGAACAGTCCCATCTGTATATTGTTTAGGCTTACTGATTCCCTTTTTAAGCCTAGTGACCGGACCAGTATGTGTTGAAGATGCAGCAGCAGAAGATTCAATGGTAGTGGCGCCAGCGTCGCCCGCGTCCGAGTCAGCCGAGCCTGCACCAGTGCCGAGTGCACCCGCGCTGGTGGTTGCGCCAGCGTCGCTCGCGTCCGAGCCAGCAGTGCCGAGGGCACCCGCGCTGGTGGTTGCGCCAGCGTCGCTCGCGTCCGAGTCTGCAGTGCCGAGTGCACTCGCGCTGCCGCCGCGTACAGGTGTCCCTGATACACACAAATCATGCACGATCGGCATGTCAGGACTTGCACCATTGTTGTCCAGATTTTTAAACCGAGTCAACTGAGGGACCTGCAAGCCACCAACACAGCTAGAAGCACACTGATTTTGATCATTAGTCACATCATCAATGCAAATATCATGATCCCCATTGCGTAAGAATTCAGGAAGCAAAAGAATTTCTTTTTGAAGACGAGCACCGGCATTCTCATGAAGTTCAGAAAAGGGAAATTTTGATTCATCAAAAACAACATCACGAGAAATATAAACACGGCCAGTGCTAGGATCAAGACACTTGTATCCTTATGAAGGGGACTATAGCCAAGAAAGACACATCTAGTAGAACGAAAAGCAAGTTTTCTGGTGTTATATGGGCGTAAATTTGGCCAACAAGCGCAACCAAAAATGCGGAGCATGGAATAATCAGGATCATGGCCACGAAGGCGTTTAGTGGGATATCAAAGTCAAGAACTTTGCTTGGCAGCATATTTATGAGATAGGTGGCAGTGAGAAAAGCTTTATCCCAGAATTTTAATGGCATAGATGCATTTGCAAGGAGGGCAAGACCAACTTCAACTATGTGACGATGCTTTCTTTCTGCAGAGCCGTTTTGTTGATGAGCATGAGGACAGGAAACATGGTGAACAATTCCAATTTTCTGGAAAAAGGAGTTTAATTTTTCATACTCACCACCCCAGTCAGTTTGCATAGTTTTGATTTTGCACTGGAATTGTCTTTCAACAAAATTTTGAAAATTAAGAAAGACTTGATAGACATCAGACTTCTTCTTAAGAAGATAGATCCAAACATATTTGCTAAAATCATCAATGAAACTTACATAATAGTCATGTTTACCAACTGATGTGGGAGCTGGTCCCCAAACATCAGAGAAAACAAGCTCAAAAGGAACAGTAGACACACTAGTGGAAACTCCATAGGGAAGCTGATGACTTTTTGCACGTTGACATGAATCACAAACTGACTGAGACTTAGACTCTGCTAAACATTGAAGATTACGACTCTTAACAATATGCCTAACTATAGGAAAAGCTGGATGACCTAATCTGCTATGCCAGACTTCAGAAGATGGACATTGAACTGCAAGAATGAGCTTATTATGCTCTTTTATATCTG
Source organism: Oropetium thomaeum (assembly GCA_001182835.1). Taxonomy (NCBI): domain Eukaryota; kingdom Viridiplantae; phylum Streptophyta; class Magnoliopsida; order Poales; family Poaceae; genus Oropetium; species Oropetium thomaeum. The sequence continues at coordinate 1,454,387 of LFJQ01000054.1, forward strand.
GTGCCGGCAGGGGATAGAGTCCCCTTTCACACCTGCCGCTAAGGATGACCTTCTTGGACACCTGATCCTTGATCAGAAAGAAGGATGGATGAAATTCAAGAAAAACGTTATTATCTTTGGCTAAACGATGCACAAAAACAAGATTTTTATGAGCACTAGGGACACAAAGGACATCTTTAAGATTCAGATTACGATTACGCATAGGGGTATGAATAGATGCATTGCCAACATGACTAATAACCATACCTGATCCGCTGGCCGTGTGCACCTTGTCCTGCCCGTGGTACTTGTCACTCGTTGTTAGTTTCTCGAGCTCGGATGTAACATGATCTGTTGCACCGCTGTCCATATACCAATTTGTGTCAACGCCATATGATGCTACAGCATTGGCACTCTTCTCATCTTCAGCTTGATAGCTTTCATCCCATCTATACCAGCAACGAAGCGCTACATGTCCGCCTTTGCCACAGATCTGGCATAGTTCCTTGTTCTTACCACCACCAGTGCGGCCTCCTTGTCCACGACTTCCTGGACCACGACCTCTTGTCGCGCGACCGCGGTTTGGAGGACCACGACCCCCTCGATAGCCACCGCCACGTCCTCGAGTAGCGGCATTGACCGAGGACTGAAACTGACCCTCGCCATCAGGAGTTTCTTTGAGCATTTGAAGACGCATCTCAAACGAAAGTAATTCAGAATAGAAGTCGCTGATGGTGATGGTGTCAATGCGTCCCAGAACAGAGGAGACAAGGGAGTTGTAATCGAAGTTGAGCCCGTTCAGGATGAACGCAATGAACTCCTCATTGTCAGGGCCCTTGCCTGTCGCCACGAGTTCGTCACGAATTGACTTCATCTTGGAGTAATATGCAGATGCCGTCATGCCTCCCTTCTTCGTGGTCGACAACAGCATCTTCAGATTCGTGACCCGCGCCTTGGAGTGCGCGGAGAAGAGAGACGTGATGGATGTCCATGCCTGTGCCGCCGTCTTAGCTTCAAGCACTTGGATCAACACGTCCTTGGACAAGGAATTGAGTAGATAACCAAGAACTTGCTGATCTTGAGCCACCCATAGGGCGTACTCAGGATTATCGACCTTTTTTATCGATTTGTCGGCCTCCGTGACATCAATGGTCTTGGCCGGAGCTGCGCGCGACCCATCAAGGAGCCCGTCGAGCTGTGCACCTCGGAGAGGAGGAAGGATCTGCGCCTTCCAAAAAACAAAGTTGTCTCTGGTGAGTTTCTCAGAGACAGGTTGACCGAGGGGTGAAGACGTTGTTGACGAAGTTGAGGACGACGTCATTGATGAACTCTGCGGAAGAGGTTGCTCTGATTACCATGTAAAATATGATGAACGCCTTGACCCAGATTGGGTGGCCTGCTTCATATTTATATGAAGATATTACAAGTCCTAATTATAGACGATTACATGATCGTATCATCATAGGATACGTTTCTATACATAGCTAGGAGATAGAATAGGAAATAGTTTTCGAGATGGACTCTCTAACAGGCAGCGCGCGATGGAGAGTCCTTGGCCTCCTCGTCGATTCCTTCACGCCACACTGCTCTTGTCCTTCTCTCTCTCGCGCCGCGCCTCCTCTTCTCTCTCTCTGCCTCCGCCGTGTAGACGCGCCGCCGCAGAACCCCCACAGCGCCGCCGTGCCTCGCACTCCCCACAATCCGCCGCAACCCTTCATCTTTTGGCGTGCCCGAAGCTTTCTCTCTCTCTCCCGTGCTCGACCACCGTCCAATTGCACCGAAGTCGCCGGATTTGTCGCCGCCGCCGCCGCCATTCCTCGGCTGAAGGGTAGACGCACGGTGAGCTCGGTGTATCGGTGAGTATCAACCCCAATTCCTTCTACCCCTAGCTTCGTCAAGGCTCCAGGAAGCTTCTCAGCTGGTTCGGCCACGCCGGCAAGCGCTGTAGCGCCGCCGCGCCATCGCCGCCGCCCCGGCCGAGCCGCCGCCCGTCGCCGGCGCTCCTCCGGCACTTCCACGGGTCCCACCCGGGTCAATCGAGGTCGCCGTGCCGCGCTCGAGCTCGTGGTGGCCTCAGCTTCGCCCGCCGTCGCCGGCAACCCCGCCGCCCGCCGCCGGCCGGCTCAGGCAGTAGCAGTAACCCTAGCGGGTTGCTGTTCTTTACTGTTCCTTACTGTTACATTGGTTTTAAATTCTTTTAAATCGGCTGCAATCTTCCAAAAATTCCAGGAAATTCATTTTAACTCCAAAAAATGCAAATCCAAATGTTTTAGAACCAGGAGAAATTCTAGCATTTATTAAAAATATAAAACTTCATTGTGTGGAAATTAATATTTTTGGCATTTATTTAATTATCGAAATGACCCAAAATCCTAATTAAATAGTTAACAATTATTAAAATATGGGAAAAATTTATAGAACTCTAGGTTTAACCCTAGTTAGTCCTGATGTGTCATAACAAGTAATTAGAATTAGTAGCACCTTTTGAATCACTGCAATTTAATTGGTCTAGGTCAAAAACCCCTCGACAAAACCCTAATTACTAAATCGCTAGCCACCACTTTAAAAATTCTGGCTAAGGTTTATCACTGCTAATATTAACTTTATTCTTGCATCATGTAGACTCCGACGTGAACGAAGTAGCCGTCGAGGCAGACCCAGGTTTTTCAGAAGACACCGTTGTCGCAGACCCGAAGACTATTCACAAGGCAAGCTCCGGTGCACTACCGTTTCTAAACTTTCTTCTTATAACAGTATTGTGGATCATGTGCTGTGCATTTAGGTCAATAGGAGTTGAATGAAACCCTAGATGCATATATTTCCAGTAGTACCCAGTTTGGAATATTGGTACAGGTAGCTCGATGTAGCTGCTATGCTTAGATTTCCTCTTCGGTAGAAGTCGAGCAGATTGGACCCTGCTCACGATATGATAGGAATTGGTTGAAGCCCCACCTTGCTACAGAATTGTTTCACTAGTCCAGGTTTAAATGGAAGAAATCGGGGTCAGGCAGAGGATGTTAGGAAAGCAACAGACCGGGGTTCTGTGTGCTGTAGCTCTGCCTGATCCGTGGGGCACAGTTGATTGAGTATTGAACGTACTGTTCACATGCTGGAACTATGGGAACCAGTAAACCTAGGTAGCCTAGAGACGGCAAAGCTGAACCTACCTTACGGTGTCTGATTGACGGCGGTCTGGGGTGGACAGTGTGTGAACTCCACAGGCACCGTCCGGGACGGTGACCTGGTGGGACGCGGCACTGTTAAGGTAGCGTAAGAGGGAATTAGCTTTGCCAGATCTGGTGCGAACGGTTGCCACGTGCGGTCCGGGACGCGCACGTGTCGTGTGACTAGGTTAACCCTACAGGTGTAAATCGTTTCGAACCGCTGATACTCTCAGTCTAGAGTACTACTCGATCTCTCTGTCGCATACGATAATAAGTGAACAAAAAGTGAGATTATGATTATGATTGAAATGCTTGTATTGATTAATGTTTGTCAACTTGATTGCTTAGTTACAGTGCCTACTAAAGTTTATTTTTCTCAAACTTAATATGAGCTAAAACTTGAAAGTAGGAAAAATTAATTAGCTAAGCGTGTCTTTTGCAATTTCCCCTACCCCGTGTCGGCCGTGCATGTCTAGGTGTCGGCTGTAGACAGCCTGTTGACGGGTTAGTCTTGCTGAGCTTCTTAGAAGCTCACGCTTTGCGACTTGTGGTTTTCAGGAGGTTTCGATGCGACCGGTGGTTTTGGTGGCCAGCAGTGGGAGGAGTCGTCTCCAGGTTGGGGTAGCTTTCAGTGGGAGCCGCTCGATTAGTTGCTGCTTTGTGTGTGTGGCTAGTAGCAAGGCGCCGTTGGGCAAGGCCCTTGCTTTTGCTTAGAGTCAGAGTCGGAGTCTGTACCGTTAACTCTCGTTTCCGCTGTATTGTAAAAACCAGGTTTGGATTCAAACTCTGTAATAACTCATGTAATATTTCTTTCTATCCTTAATTCATGCTTTTTACTGCCTGTGTTGTACTCTGTGAACGTTCGCTTCGACGAACGTCGCCCAGAATGGATCCCGGGAGGAGGATCTCCCCCGTTTCAGGGGCGGTCCGCCACAGCTGGTATCAGAGCCATTCTGGGATGAGTACGACCTTTTAAGGCATATTTTCGAAAACCGCGTGCGAGTTAGTAGCGTGCCCTAGTAGAACTAGGTTCTATCAGGTGGCAAGCTAACCTAGTGTAGGATCTAACAGAACCTAGTTAGATTTACTTTTCTGTAACGACGCACCTACGTTAAGGTAAGTGAGGTAAGGTACGCCGCTCGACTGCGGTGAAAGGTCGAGAAACCCCTGTTGCATCAGCAACAGTAGCGTTCCGTACCGTGGTGGTATGGAAGGAGGTATTAGGTTCGCTGTAACCTAGTGCACCCCCTTGCCGTTTAGGGAGAGAAGCGGACCTCTACCGTACGAGGTGTGGGTTACGGACCTGTTGCGAATGCAGACCTTCGCAACAGTGGTGTCTTGTGTCTGTGGTACATAAGAGATGAGTTTGTTCTTCGCGACTTAGGTCTCGCGGAACACTCTCATACCTCCGCTGCCTGAGGTAAAGTGCAGTCTGTTCGCTGCGCAGGGAAGGTCGGACACGTGACCCCGTACGTGGCCTACTCGGGGCGACCCATATGGCAATGATATGGGTTGATGTTTTTACTATTAATATTATATTATGCAACTGTCTGTGGTGTGTTTTCTGCAGGTACGCTAACTGTTGCGTAAGCGCATGTAGACACGACTGACTTGAGAGATCGATCCTGCCACCGACTTAACGTATTAGGTTTTGTTTTTGTGAGGACGTATAGGTCGATAAAGGAATGCATTGCATGGTAAAAATCGAAGAGTCACACAAATGGTAAACTGCTAAATCTTAAACCAAAACACGTTAAAATCCTTCAAACTTATACTAAAGCCATTCAAGATCAAAACTTCCATCAGCAACAGTTGTAACCATCGTACCCTTGATTCCGGGGTGTAGTCCACTCTTGCACCCAAATTGTGATCCATTCCTTTTACCAGAAGTCGCATGCCTGCTTGACTTAGGTATCGACATGTGACTTCCGTGAAGTAAATCCTTCTCCATCTTTGTATCTGCAGATGTCGGGCAACTCGGTTGACAATGGTTCGGGGAACTATGGGGCTGAGCACTCCACCCCTGCTCGGATGACTCAAGAGTCAGGGCGCAGGGGATTTGTCCAGTTGCTCAACCAAACCCTACAGTCGCTAGGCTATGAAGAAACTCCTTGGTTCCGGGTCCGGGAGTTCAAACAGCATGGCCTACCCCGCAGCTCAGCCGAAACTACACTGCCCGCTCATCCTCACCGAGCCAACGGAGAAATCTGGACCACCACCGGAGTTGGGACGGACGAGACGGAGGCCATTGAAGCCGCAGCTCTCCAGGCTCTATTAAGGCTATGTGAGGGACATTTAGCCGATCTGGCAGATCAGCCAGCGGCCCTGTTTCCGATACGGGACCAGGTTGATGATGTCTGGCGCCGTAACGTCAAGAATGCAATTGCCAAGACTCTCAAGGGAGAGAAAGATCACGTGACCCCACTGTTCAAGTTGAGCGTAGCGCTACTTAACTTGTATGAGGACACAGTGATGGCAGCCCAATATGACCGCCAGGCTTTGGGACGAGCTCACAAGGAGCTAGCACGAACCCCAGACGAGATGGGAGGCATAGGGAGCAGCAGCAATGAACCGTGTGTTCGCTGCGATGCCCGGGCGCAACGCATTGCCGAACTCGATCATCTTGCTACAGCAAGGCTTACCCTGGTGCAGGCCAGGAATGACGAGTGCAACGCCCTGCTGGAGCAGATCCACCAGCTGGAGATTGCTCGGGATGAGGCTCTACAAGTAGTTGAAAACCTCGTTCATGAGAATCACCACCTGCAGCACCACATTGCTGGACTCCATACAGCAAGGAGAAATGCTGCGGGCCCTTCTGGAGGACCACAACCAGAACCGGGAACGCCGCGGCCAGCGTGAGAACAGCACCTACTCGGACTTCATGGCGACAAATCCGCCCGAGTTCAAGGATGCAAGGGAACCGATGGACGCAGACAATTGGATCCGTGCCATTGAGGCCAAATTTGGGCTCATTCGGTGCACCGATCACCAGAAGACCTTATTCGCGGCCCAGATGCTGTATGGGCACGCAGGCGCATGGTGGGCTAACTACGTCGCCACTCTTCCACCGGGTACGGCAGTACCGTGGGAGCAGTTCAAGGAAGCTTTCCGCGCCCATCATATTCCCGCCGGGCTGATGCAGCGAAAGGCCAAGGAGTTCATGGCCTTAACTCAGGGAAACCGCTCCGTCCACGAGTACTCCAGAGCATTCAACCAGCTATCACTTTATGCTCCGGAGCAGGTCGACACGGACGCAAAACGTAAGAGCCGCTTCATGGGAGGGCTGGACGTTACACTTCAGTCCCGCATGGCTCTGAACCAAGGCGGTACCTTCACTGAGTTCGTGAGCAACACTCTGATTGCAGAAGAGTACCTTGAGAAGGAGCAGCGCGAGAAGAAGCGAAGCGGTGGTGGCCCTTCCAACGCACCACCCCCGAAGTATCGCTTGGTCTATACTGCGCCGGATGGGAGGAGGTACGGGTCCGTTCCTCCATCGGGACCGTCCTTCCGCCCGCCGCAGCAGCAGTACCGACCCCCGCGTCACCAGCAGCAAGGCGGAAACCGCGCACCGCCACCCCCACCGCAGCAGAATCGGGACGCCCGTCCACCTCAACAGGGCAACCGACCTGGACTCGGAGCTCCATGTTTCACTTGTGGACTCCCGGATCACTTCGCTCGTGAGTGTCCTACCCGCAGGCAGCAGGGTGACCCGGGTCGCCAACAGGGCTCGGGGCCGGACCAATCCAGGGGGCAGAAGGCAGCCAGATCGGGTCGGGTGAACTACACCATGACCGAAGACATTGCCGAGGGTGAACCAGTGCTGGCGGGTATGTTTTCACTCTCTGGTCACACCGCATTTGTTCTGTTTGATTCTGGTGCCTCTCATAATTTTATTAGTCGAAACTTTATTGAGGGAAAATATTTCAACACCATCCTCCTAGATCCACCTTTTCTCATAAAATCACCGGGGGGTTGTATTATATCACGACAAGGGTTAAAAGAAACACCACTAAATTTAGGCGGACGTTCCTACCCTACTTCCTTCATCATCCTTGACAACCAGGGCATCGACATCATTATTGGAATGATGTGGATGAAACACCACCAAGCCATCCTTGACATAGCCAATCGAGTAATCCACCTAACCTCACCACTCCACGGCTCCGTATCCCTAAGGTTAGATCACCCCAGGTCCACTTCCACACAAGTCTATCATGCTGTGGGAAAAAGTTTAGAGGAGATTCCGGTGGTGAAGGAGTTTCCGGATGTGTTCCCAGAAGATCTACCAGGGTTACCCCCAGATCGGGATGTGGAATTTAGGATTGACCTACAGCCAGGTACGGCACCAATCTCTCGCAGACCATACAAAATGGCGCCCAAAGAACTGGCTGAGTTGAAGGTACAGCTGAAGGAGCTATTGGATAAGGGTTTTATACAACCCAGCTCTTCTCCTTGGGGATGTCCGGCTTTATTTGTGAAAAAGAAAGACCAATCCCTACGATTGTGTGTTGATTACCGCCCCTTGAATGCGGTCACAATCAAAAACAAATACCCACTACCCCGCATCGACATCTTATTTGATCAGTTGGCTGGAGCTAAGGTCTTCTCCAAGATAGACCTTCGACCAGGCTACCACCAGATCAAGATTCGACCAGAGGATGTTCCGAAAACTGCATTCTCTACAAGATATGGTCTGTATGAGTACTTGGTGATGTCTTTCGGACTCACCAATGCACCAGCCCACTTTATGTACCTTATGAACTCTGTCTTCATGCCAGAGCTAGACAAGTTTGTTGTCGTATTCATCGATGACATACTGATCTATTCCAAGACCGCAGAAGACCATTCCGAACATCTCAGAACGGTCTTGCAGAGGCTGAGGGATCACAAGCTGTATGCCAAATTCAGCAAATGTGACTTCTGGATTGATCACGTCCAATTCTTGGGACATGTGGTCTCCTCCGAAGGCATTGCAGTTGACCCAGGAAAAATACAAATTATTCTTGAATGGGAAGCTCCCACCTCAGTCCATAAGGTACGCAGTTTCCTCGGGATGACAGGATATTACCGTCGGTTCATTCCAAGCTTCTCAAAGATAGCTAAACCAATCACTGAGCTGCTCAAGAAAGGCAACCAGTTCAGGTGGACCGACAGCTGTGAGAAAGCCTTCCAGACCCTGAAAAAGCACCTAACTACAGCCCCAGTGCTAGCGCAGCCAGATCTGAGCAAGCCATTTGATGTGTACTGTGATGCATCTGGTATTGGTCTTGGCTGTGTATTAATGCAAGAGGGTCGAGTAATCGCTTATGCTTCCAGACAACTCCGTAAGCATGAGCAGAATTATCCGACTCACGACTTGGAGCTAGCAGCGGTCGTACTGGCACTAAAAGTATGGAGACACTATTTGTTGGGGAATCTGGTGCATCTGTACACCGATCATAAGAGTCTGAAGTATATCTTCACTCAATGAGCTCAACATGAGGCAAAGAAGGTGGCTTGAGCTGATTAAGGACTACGAGTTGGAGATTCATTATCATCCTGGTAAGGCCAATGTTGTTGCAGATGCTCTGAGCAGGCATGCTCACTGCCAATACCTAGACCAGGGAATTTCCACAGAAGAAGAAGAAGTAGCCCTACGAGTTCTACCTCATGGATCATTGTATAATCTTGCTTTAATCCCAACCATTAAGGATGAGGTAGCAAATGCTCAACAAGCAGACAATGGGATGAAGAACATCAGACTCAGGTTAAAAGATAAAAAGATGCAGTGTTTTCGAGAGGATAAAGACGGGGTGTTATGGTTTAAGGACAGGTTGGTAGTTCCAAAGAATCTGGAGCTGCGAAAGAAGATTATGGACGAGGCTCATCTGTCAAAATATTCCATTCACCCCGGCAGCAATAAAATGTATCAGGACCTGAGGAAGAAATTTTGGTGGACAAGGATGAAGAGGGAGATTGCCAAATATGTGGCCGAGTGTGACACTTGCAGAAGAGTCAAGGCAGACCATTTGAAAAAGCCCGGACTTCTGCAACCTTTGAGTGTTCCTGCTTGGAAATGGGAGGATCTGAGCATGGACTTCATAGTTGGATTACCCATGACCACTCGACGCCATAACTCCATTTGGGTAATTGTGGACCGTCTCACAAAGTCCGCTCACTTCATACCAGTGAACACCAACTATCGAATGAAGAAGTATGCGGAGCTATATATCGCTCGAGTCGTCAGTCAACACGGAGTGCCAAAAATCATCATCTCCGATAGGGGAGCCCAGTTTGTTGCCAGATTTTGGGAGCAACTACATGCGGCTTTGGGTACCAAGCTGATAAGAAGTTCAGCGTACCATCCCCAGACTGATGGACAGACTGAAAGGGTCAATCAGATTTTAGAGGACATGCTGCGAGCCTCAGTGCTAAATCATGGCGGGAATTGGGATGAGTACTTACCCCTGACAGAATTTGCTGACAACAACAGCTACCAGGGAAGTATTCAGATGTCACCCTTCGAGGCATTGTATGGGCGGAGTTGCAGGACTCCGTTGAACTGGTCCGAGTCAGGTGAGAGGGTGATACTTGGACCAGACCTAGTTCAACAGGCAGAAGAGAAAGTGAGGTCCATTCAATCTAACTTGAAGGCTGCCCAATCCCGACAGAAAAGCTATGCAGATAAAAGACGTCGGCCCTTGAGCTTCGAGGTGGGTGATTCTGTGTATCTGCGGGTCTCGCCCACCAAAGGAGTGCAGCGATTTGGTGTGAAAGGCAAATTGGCTCCAAGGTATATTGGTCCATTCCCTGTCCTGGAGAAGTGTGGATCAGTAGCGTACAAGCTAGAATTGCCAGCTCACTTGTCAGGGTTGCACAATGTTTTTCACGTGTCGCAACTAAAGAAGTGCTTAAAAGCGCCATCTGACAAAACTGTACCAGAAGTGGAAGGTTTACAACCGGATCTGACTTACTCCGAGAAGCCTGTCAAGGTACTCGATGAAAAAGAGCGAGTCACAAGAACCCGGACCATCAAATTTTATAAGGTGCAGTGGAGCAATCATTCAGAAGAAGAAGCCACGTGGGAATCGGAAGAATTTCTTCATGCACACTACCCCGAAGTCCTTCCACCATCACTAGGTACCCCAAAATTCATTCCATCTTGCTCCTAAATCTCGGGACGAGATTTCTTTTAGGGGGGAGGGTTGTAACATTTCATGTGATGTGAGCCCAAGAAAAATTTAATTCAATTAAGATGTAATGCAAAAATTAATTAAAAAGGGAATTAATAAAAATTTTGGGGAATTATTAAAAAGAAATTAAGAGCATTACTCCAATTTGAAGTTTGAACAAAATTATTAAAAAGGAATTAAGTGAATTACTTCAAATTAGGGTTTACACATTTAAAATAAAAAAGCACTAAATATTAATGCTAGGCAGAATTTAAATTTCAAAGGGAAACACAAAAATTCATTGTTATTCAAATTCTGAAATCAAATTGGGCCTAGGTGTAAATTTCTGATTAGTCTGGTGCCTTTTTGAAAAGTATCCCTGAATAGGTTTGGACCTTGGTGCAATTCCTGGAAAATTTTATGCCCTTCTGAAAGTATTCCTGTTCTATTTGGACCTCTATCTAATTTTCTGAAAGCGTTGGGCCTTTCTGCAAATCTCCCCGGCCCAGCGGCCCACTGGTCAGCCAGTCACGCTCTCTCTCTCGGTTTCTTCTCCCGCCCGCCGCTCTCTCTCTCTCCGCGCGCTCGCCTCCACGCCCGACCGCGCGCAGGGCGCAAGCGCCACCTGCCGCGCGCGGCCTGCGCACGCACGCGCGTGGCGCCCGCGCGAGTCGGCAGCCCGCGATGGAGAGCCCTTGGCCTCCTCGTCGATTCCTTCACGCCACACTGCTCTCGTCCTTCTCTCTCTCGCGCCGCGCCTCCTCTTCTCTCTCTCTGCCTCCGCCGTGTAGACGCGCCGCCGCAGAACCCCCGCAGCGCCGCCGTGCCTCGCACTCCCCACAATCCGCCGCAACCCTTCATCTTTTGGCGCGCCCGAAGCTTTCTCTCTCTCTCCCGTGCTCGACCACCGTCCAATTGCACCGAAGTCGCCGGATTTGTCGCCGCCGCCGCCGCCATTCCTCGGCCGAAGGGTAGACGCACGGTGAGCTCGGTGTATCGGTGAGTATCAACCCCAATTCCTTCTACCCCTAGCTTCGTCAAGGCTCCAGGAAGCTTCTCAGCTGGTTCGGCCACGCCGGCAAGCGCTGTAGCGCCGCCGCGCCATCGCCGCCGCCCGTCGCCGGCGCTCCTCCGGCACTGCCACGGTGTAACGTCCCGCCTTCCCGAGGCCGGGCCCGCTTACATTAGATAGCTTTTATAGGATATAGGCTGGTCTCACAGACCAACACAAGTCTTTTCTACGCACATTTGTCCTCACTCGTGCGCACCCGGGAGTCACTTCCCGGTCGGTCACCCATCCTGAAATTGCTCCAGGCCAAGCACGCTTAACCTTGGAGTTTTCTGGAGCTAGGCTACCGGAAAAGAAGTTGCAACTTGTTGGTATGAGCATTCTATTAATCCTATTAAGCCCTGGGCCGGGATATCACACACGGGTCCCACCCGGGTCAATCGAGGTCGCCGTGCCGCGCTCGAGCTCGTGGTGGCCTCAGCTTCGCCCGCCGTCGCCGGCAACCCCGCCGCCCGCCGCCGGCCGGCTCGTGCAGTAGCAGTAACCCTAGCGGGTTGCTGTTCTTTACTGTTCCTTACTGTTACATTGGTTTTAAATTCTTTTAAATCGGCTGCAATCTTCCAAAAATTCCAGGAAATTCATTTTAACTCCGAAAAATGCAAATCCAAATGTTTTAGAACCAGGAGAAATTCTAGCATTTATTAAAAATATAAAACTTCATTGTGTGGAAATTAATATTTTTGGCATTTATTTAATTATCGAAATGACCCAAAATCCTAATTAAATAGTTAATAATTATTAAAATATGGGAAAAATTTATAGAACTCTAGGTTTAACCCTAGTTAGTCCTGATGTGTCATAACAAGTAATTAGAATTAGTAGCACCTTTTGAATCACTGCAATTTAATTGGTCTAGGTCAAAAACCCCTCGACAAAACCCTAATTACTAAATCGCTAGCCACCACTTTAAAAATTCTGGCTAAGGTTTATCACTGCTAATATTAACTTTATTCTTGCATCATGTAGACTCCGACGTGAACGAAGTACCCGTCGAGGCAGACCCAGGTTTTTCAGAAGACACAGTTGTCGCAGACCCCGAAGACTATTCACAAGGCAAGCTCCGGTGCACTACCGTTTCTAAACTTTCTTCTTATAACAGTATTGTGGATCATGTGCTGTGCATTTAGGTCAATAGGAGTTGAATGAAACCCTAGATGCATATGTTTCCAGTAGTTCCCAGTTTGGAATATTGGTACAGGTAGCTCGATGTAGCTGCTATGCTTAGATTTCCTCTTCGGTAGAAGTCGAGCAGATTGGACCCTGCTCGCGATATGATAGGAATTGGTTGAAGCCCCACCTTGCTACAGAATTGTTTCACTAGTCCAGGTTTAAATGGAAGAAATCGGGGTCAGGCAGAGGATGTTAGGAAAGCAACAGACCGGGGTTCTGTGTGCTGTAGCTCTGCCTGATCCGTGGGGCACAGTTGATTGAGTATTGAACGTACTGTTCACATGCTGGAACTATGGGAACCGGTAAACCTAGGTAGCCTAGAGACGGCAAAGCTGAACCTACCTTACGGTGTCTGATTGACGGCGGTCTGGGGTGGACAGTGTGTGAACTCCACAGGCACTGTCCGGGACGGTGACCTGGTGGGACGCGGCACTGTTAAGGTAGCGTAAGAGGGAATTAGCTTTGCCAGATCTGGTGCGAACGGTTGCCACGTGCGGTCCGGGACGCGCACGTGTCGTGTGACCAGGTTAACCCTGCAGGTGTAAATCGTTTCGAACCGCTGATACTCTCAGTCTAGAGTACTACTCGATCTCTCTGTCGCATACGATAATAAGTGAACAAAAAGTGAGATTATGATTATGATTGAAATGCTTGTATTGATTAATGTTTGTCAACTTGATTGCTTAGTTACAGTGCCTACTAAAGTTTATTTTTCTCAAACTTAATATGAGCTAAAACTTGAAAGTAGGAAAAATTAATTAGCTAAGCGTGTCTTTTGCAATTTCCCCTACCCCGTGTCGGCCGTGCATGTCTAGATGTCGGCTGTAGACAGCCTGTTGACGGGTTAGTCTTGCTGAGCTTCTTAGAAGCTCACGCTTTGCGACTTGTGATTTTCAGGAGGTTTCGATGCGACCGGTGGTTTTGGTGGCCAGCAGTGGGAGGAGTCGTCTCCAGGTTGGGGTAGCTTTCAGTGGGAGCCGCTCGATTAGTTGCTGCTTTGTGTGTGTGGCTAGTAGCAAGGCGCCGTTGGGCAAGGCCCTTGCTTTTGCTTAGAGTCAGAGTCAGAGTCTGTACCGTTAACTCTCGTTTCCGCTGTATTGTAAAAACCAGGTTTGGATTCAAACTCTGTAATAACTCATGTAATATTTCTTTCTATCCTTAATTCATGCTTTTTACTGCCTGTGTTGTACTCTGTGAACGTTCGCTTCGACGAACGTCGCCCAGAATGGATCCCGGGAGGAGGATCTCCCCCGTTTCAGGGGCGGTCCGCCACAGAACACTTTTCATTTAGGGTTCAAGTCATGATTTGGTCTCTAAAAATTCTTGAATTTCTAAGTTGATTATAGATTGTGTGAATTTTTAAGAGGTCTAAATATTTTCAAAAAATCTTGAATAATTTCCCAAATTCTATTTCGAAGTGTACTTAATTTTTATGTAAAAATATGGCTAGGGTTCTATGGAAATTTTGGACGGTCGCGAATTAGGGTTTAGGTTTGGTCTCTGTTAACAGGAGTTCGACACTGTGAGATGAATTTTTCCCGACTTTACTATAGTGTTCTGTTGCGTGCCAAGGTTTCTGTAGTTTTTCTTTAGAGCATTTCGAACACCATTCCATTTTATTTCAAAAGTTGATTTTGCTTTGAAGTGTGAAATTTACCGATTAGGGTTTTGGATTGGAGTGTGAATGGGAAGTGACCATGTACCGTGGACTGAGGACCCCTATTTGGTGAAGTGTTCAAAAATTAATTTACCAAGATTTTTGTACAGGTTAATGGAAGTGTTTTAGGCAACATTGTTCATTAGCTCTCGTGCTAGTTTTGCTCAAAAGTGTAAGTTAGGGTTTTTGTTTTGTCGATGATTGTTTAAGTGACACCTGGGGTGTCACAAGACCTGCACCTTTCAAATGATCTGACTTCACTCTTCGACAGGTGTCACACTCTGCGATGTATCGTGCGATTTCCCGCTTCATTCTTGTCCACCAAAACTTCTTTTGCAGGTCTTGGTACATTTTGTTACTGCCAGGATGGATGGAATACTTGGATAAGTGAGCTTCATCCATGATCGTCCTTCGAAGCTCGTGATCTTTTGGCACTACCAGTCTGTTTTTGAACCACAAAACTCCATCTGCTCAATGGTGCGAAGCCAGTAGTCTGCGTCGAGGGGATCCTTTGCCCGAGTGAAGATAGGTGGCTCGGTGCGGCGAAAGTTGAAGAAGTCATCCTCACAAGCAGCGTTATGCTCCATACCATGCTGACCAATGCCCTCAGCAATGATACGCAGGTACTTGGAGTGCTCTCACCGATTGTTCTCGATTTGCATGAGCACTTCAGCCATGGTAGGGGCTGGCGGTGGCGGTGGTGGTGTCTGGCGTCCTTCGCCTCCAGCAGCTCCAGAGGCTTCACCAACTTCACGAATACGGCTACGGGTATTCATCCTGTCGCCAAACCCATGCTAGCGACCGGAAGATAGGATAGCAAGTCGATACATCATATGACAACAAGGACGTGTCATAATCGGGGAAGTTAATTTGTTGGAACACTATCGGCGACAACGACCGTTGCGACGAGGTGAAAGACATGGTGTATCGACCAATATACACTGATATTTCAGGCTTGATGAGCTCACTAATCCCGAACACAAAACTCAAAACTAGCAGCAAAAGGAAAATGGAAACCACAACACGACTAGCAATCTGCAGCTCAAAACCAGCATGGAGATGATCGATGCATGGGATGATATGTAAATGGTTGGTACTATCGACTCTCACAAGGATGCATATAACACTCTCCCAATACACAAGCAACACTACTAAAGATAAACACACAAAGGTCAACATGGGCGATTTTGAATGACAGGAGAGGTTAAGAGAAAACACGCGCCCTAACACAAATGGGTGGCTGCCAAGACCCACTAAACTATTCTAACGACCCATCTAACAAGGAGGGCAGCAGGCAAGGGGAACATTCCTAATCATCAGAACCAAAACAAAGTTAAGAATGGTCAGAGAAACAGCAACTACTACTTCAAAGTTTTGTTGGTTTTAGTGATTTCAAGACACAACTACCTACCCCGTGTTGCTAAGCAAAATTTTAGGGTGTATTTTGTGAACCTTAGCTCTGATACCAGCGCTGTGAGAGACCCGTCCAATTTACATCCAAGTTTACCAAATTGACTCGCGGCCCACGTATGGTATGCGAGTACTCAACCCGATAAAAGAGAATGTAAACCCGGCAGTCCCCCGACATGCTTCTCAAGCAATGCCCAAGATCAAAGCACGTCGGTAACAACAGTGATACATCACATAGGTCACATTAATTCAATTACATTAATTCAAATATTCTTACAAAGCAAGGTTCAACATAAGTCCTGAAATTGAAAATTAAAATGCGGAAGCGATTCTAAGGAATATAACGATCGCAGCAGTTGCAATGAGAAAGCAGCAAAGGATTGCGATGCCCAGCCCACGAACATCGCAAATCACGGTCACTCGAATGTCCGGACTACTCCTCGCCCTCGCCGGCATCGGCGGGGACAAACTAGTCGAAGACCAACTCATCCTCACCTGCAAAAACTTAAGCAACAAACGTTAAGTACGAAGGTACTCGTAAGACTTACCCTGTTGTAGGACTTAGTTCCCGACTCCAAGGATAATGCAATAAGGCAGTAGCAAGGTAAGTAAGGCATGGAGATAGACTCGATTGCTTAAAGCTAAAACTAAGCATATGTGAATAAGCATAAAGTAAAAGACTCTACGGGCGTAAACACCTATTAAACCCATGATCATAAGTCCCATGTAACCATAAATCACATATACCATCAACCATGTTCCATTTACCATCACTTTATGTGTCAACTCTACGATATTATCCAAAGGACACTGAGCTTGATCATAACCATGACCACGGCGGATTCGAACTGATTATACACCTTGTAGGGGAGTCCAACTGTACCCACACGACTGAGGACCATACAGCTCGTGCAACCCGAGGGGGTACTCATGTCAACCTTTTTCATACTCGTGCCCACACGGTTGGAAAATCCACACGGTGTCGAGTACCACGGCCTCGCAGACACACGTGAGTCCCTCGTCGAGTATCACGGCCTCGCAGGCACACGTGAGTCCCTTGTTCCATGCACCGTGCAGCCATCGGCCAAACGTTGGTATGCAGTGAGATACTCAGCTTGTCTTACCATTATATTAGACATGTGGTATGAACGAAAAGTGCTCAGGCAAAGAATAACACGGCCGGGTCCTAGGTCAACCCAGACGGGGCCTACGGCACACAAGACCTCCACGTCTTGCTGCACTCCTATTCCACCGTCCAGATTTCGGTTTCAATACTTTTCAATCTTTACCATCATATGAACTTGCCACAAGTCCATAAGTAACCAGGGTGAATCTATACACGCGAGTGGGACTTACCACTCGACCTCTACCGTTATTCTAAGTAGGGCTAAGCATTTCGTGACTCGAACAAAGACACACTACCCAGTTGACAAGGTGACGTAATCAATATCAAGGAGGGGTAACATGCAAAAATAAAAAGTTTTCCCGATATTACCACTAAGCCCGACTTAATGCAGTCCTATACGTAAGCATATTTATTAACTGTAAATATTTATTTAGGATAGCAATATGAGGTGCTTGCGTTCAACAGCAGCGGTGGTGTTCTCTTCAGCGACTTGACCGACTTCTGGTGCTCCTCCCGTAGCAGCACCCGTGTCACTCTCCGACGGATCGTACTCTATACGATAAAAACGCGTCGGCATGAGAGATATGCCATGATGCCATGATGCACAAATAATGCGATATGGTGCAGAAAGGTAGCTGCTAAGACTACAAACACAATGCAAAAAGAACCATGTCAAACGGAGGTCTACACCTCAAGTTATGCTGAAAACTGTTTTACTGATTCTGGAGACGGGTTTCCGGTTTCTGGGTTCCGGTTCCGATATCGGGTAGCACACGGACATCGTTTCCGGAAAAAATCCCAAAACACGTCTCATGTACTGACTTGAACAAGTGGCTAGGGGTTACTATGATACTATGTTTGATTCGCGTTACTAGGAACACAAGCCCACCGACTATTGTTGCCCGTTTACGACATCGGCATATACTGTAACGACACCTTATAAGTCGTAACGACTTTTCCGATGAAAAAAATAAAGTTCAGTTACAGGCATGGGACCATTTTTAGTTCAAATTAGCCTCTAAAATAAGACCTTTAGCACTGGTTTGGGGTCAAGTTGAGCTTCCAAGAATTTACTAAAAATCAAACAAGGTTCTGTTATTCAAATTTATAAAATCAGAAACAAGCACTAAAACTTATGGAAAAATCATGAAACTTGATGGAGGTACCAGTGAGCATCTAAAATAAAGTTTTGGTTAAGGGTTTGGACTTTTGGAAGACTTTCCTAATGCATTTTAGAAAAAGACAAGTTAACTAGACATTTTGAGATATTTCCAAAGACATGCATGCACAAATGTTGTTGTAAAATCCTGATAAAAATGCAGGAGATGCATCATGCTATGATACACCCATGGTTCAAAAATCAACCCTAGCAACCTTCTGTAACTTCAAATAAAATTCAAAAACAGAAATAATTCATCTATTAATTCAGGAAATTCATGGAACATTTTTGAAAAAGTGCTTTAACAGAAAATGAGTTCATTCTTCAATGATTCAAATAAAATTAGGTTTATAAACTCTGGATAATTAATGGAAAAATGGAAAAAGAAGGGCAGAACAGGGGAGCACTGGCAGTGATGGCGCTCCGTGGAATTCTCAACGGAGGAGGGGGTTAGGAGGGGGATGGAGCGGTCGTGGAGCTTCACCTTGAGATGTGGGATTGATTTGAAGAGGATGAAGGCCACGGAAACGTCGGGAAGGTAGTCGCCGGCGGTGAGCTCCCGGCGGTGTTAATGGCGGCCGAAAGGGTGGCGGCGGACTGAGGCAGAGAGAGGAAGGAAGACCGGAGGGGAGCGGGGCTTGCGGCTTTAATACCCGAGGGAGTGAGCCAAGGGGGAAAGGGAGAGAGAGAGAAGGGGCGCGCCGTCGATTGGTGCAAAGGGGCGGCGGCGTGCGGTTGGCGCGCTAGGGCGGCGGCTCGACGTGTGTCGGAGGGAAAACAGAGGGGCCGGTGAGAGAAGGAGGGAGAGGGAGAAGGAAGAGAGGGGAGAGATCTTGGCGGGATTTTGTTGAACTTGCTTGGAGAAGCAATGGTGCGGGAGTGCCTGGGGCGGCCGGCGCTTGCCTCGACCGAAGGCCACGGTGGTGGTTGGCCGCATGAGGGCGGCGGCCTTGTTCACTTTTTTTTTCAATTTTTGATTTGAATTTATCCAAATGCTCCCACTTGAGTCAAATGAAAAACATATCTCCCCAGCTCAGGAATTTTTGAAACTTTTTGTGGGTACTAAAGGAATTATTTGGAACAACTTTGTTTAAAGGAAGATGCCATGATTCAGCCCTTCAGCCCCTAAAAGTTTGCAAATTTTCAACTAAGTCCAAGTTTGTTGAATTTGAAAGGGGTTTAAACCTTTCCCAAAAATTTTGATAAAATCTCCAAAATTCTATTCTAATGTGTAGTTAATATGCAAAAACATTGGATGTTCCATTAAGAGAACAGAAGACTTCTCAACAGCCAACTAGGGTTAACTGAAATCGACAAAACCCTGAAACCCTGACCCATAATGCTCAAACAGGAAAATCAAATACGAATTCAATCAGTGAGCTCATTATCGTATGGACAAAGATTGAATTATGGGATGTGACAGACCACCCCCCTTAAATAATCTCGTCCCGAGATTACCGGTGAAGTAGGGGCGGCGCAAAGGAATATCGATGATAAGGATGGAATGCTAATAAGCGAATGTGAAGAAAAACAACGAGGGGACTTACGGTTCAGCGAAAAGCTCTGGGTAGTCCTCCCGCATTTTATCCTCACGTTCCCACGTTGCTTCTTCTTGGTGTGTCTGCTCCAATGTACTTTCACCATCGGGATTGCACGATTGCGCAATTTGCGTTTTGAATGCGCAACGATGCGCAGAGGATACTCCACATAAGAGAGGTCGGGTCGGACTTTGACATGCTCCACGGAGATAGCCTTGGTTGGAACACGGAGACACTTCTTCAATTGCGAGATGTGGAAGACATTGTAGACATTACCAAGAGAGGATGGCAACTCTAGCTCATATGCCACGTTACCACGTCTTGCAAGAATTTTGAAGGGACCAATGTAGCGTGGCGCTAAATTCCCTTTCACTTGGAATCTCTTTGTGTCTCGGAGTGGTGAAACTTTGAGGTAAACATAATCTCTGACCTTGAAGAAAAGCTCTACCCGACGACGATCGGCGTAGCTCTTTTGGCAAGATTGAGCAACTCGGAGATGTTCCTGAATTTGGCGCACTTGGGCTTCAGCATCGCGAACCAAATTAGGACCGAAGAAAGATCGTTCCCCGGATTCAGACCAATTCAACGGGGTTCTACATCTTCTCCCATAGAGTGCTTCAAATGGGGACATTTGGAGGCTAGATTGGTAGCTATTGTTGTATGAGAACTCCGCGAAAGGTAAGCAAAGTTCCCATCTCTTGCCGTAGGTTAGCACAGAAGCTCTCAACATGTCCTCGAGGATTTGGTTGACATGTTCGGTTTGTCCTCCCGTTTGCGGGTGGTAAGCCGAACTATGAATTAGTTTGGTGTCCAATGCTTGATGGAGACTTTTCCAAAACCGAGAGACGAACGGGGAGGCTCGGTCTGAAATTATTGTCTTTGGAACACCATGAAGACACACGATGCGAGTCAGGTACAACTCGGTATACTCCTTGAAAGAATATGTGGTCTTGACCGGAAGGAAATGTGCAGATTTTGTCAAGCGGTCAACGATCACCCAAATAGAATCGTAACCACCTGAAGTTCTAGGTAGACCAACAATGAAATCCATGCCAATATCCTCCCATTTCCATGATGGAATAGGCAATGGTTGCAGCGTGCCTGCGGGTATTAGGTGGCTAGCTTTCGCCCGCTGACATACATCACATTTGGAGACGTATTGAGCAATTTCCCGCTTCATGCGAGTTCACCAAAATTTGGTCTTCAAGTCTTGGTACATTTTTGTGCTTCCTGGGTGTATGGACAGCAAGGAATCATGGGCTTCATTGAGAACTTTCATTTTCAGCTCATGTAATTTCGGCACCACAAGGCGTTTTCCAAACCATACACGCCTTGCTCATCGAGAGAAAAGCATCCGGCTTTACCCGATTTCATTTTCTCCCGGATACGAGCCATGCCTTTGTCATTTTTCTGGGCTTCCTTGATCTGATCCAAAAGTGTGGATTTTATTTCAAGGTTAGCCAGGAAACCTTCTTCCACCATTTGCAGACCAAGTTTCCGAAATCCTGGCATAAGGAGTGGTTTCGGGTCTTCCCGATTAGGCAATTGCAGCGGCTTTTGCGACTCAACGAGTCGGCCACAACATTAGCCTTGCCTGGGTGATAATGCACCTCTAGCTTGTAGTCCTTGATCAACTCAAGCCATCTTCTTTGCCTCAGATTCAAATCAGCTTGGGTGAATATGTACTTGAGGCTCTTGTGGTCGGTATAAATATTGCAAGTCTTGCCAAGGAGATAGTGTCGCCATATTTTCAAAGCATGAACCACGGCGGCAAGCTCAAGATCATGAGTAGGATAATTCTCCTCACGTGACCTCAATTGGCGAGAAGCATAAGCAATGACTCTCCCGTCTTGCATAAGCACATACCTGAGTCCAATATGAGACACGTCGCAATAGACGTCAAAACTCTGCGGATGTCGGGTTGAGCAAGAACGGGTGCTGTTGTGAGCAATGTCTTCAATGTCTGAAAAGCTTGCTCGCAATTGGAGGACCAAAGAAATTTCTCTCCTTTATGCAGCAACCTAGTCATTGGCTTGGCAATCTTGGAGAAATCCCAACAAAGTGTATGGGATGCGTTTTTGTGTGTGCTTCAGCAGAATGGTTCCGATGTGTGCGATGGTGCGTCTCAACCAAATCTGGTGCCGTTTTCGCTCCACTTTTACTTCTAAAATGAAACATTCCGAAACACCCAAAACATATTTGTTTGGCCCAAGCGAGTGTATGGGATGCGTTTTTGGGTGTGCTTCAACGGAATGGTTCCGATGTGTGCGATGGCGTATCTCGATTAAATCGGATGCCGTTTTCACACCACCTTTACTTCTGAAATGAAACTCTCCGAAACATCCGAAACATGTTTCTTGGGCCCAACAGAGTGTATAGGATGCGTTTTTGGGTGTGCTTCAATGGAATGGTTCCATGCATGCGATGGCGCGTGTCATGCAAATCGGGTGCCGTTTTCGCACCACTTTTACTTCCAAAATGAAACTCTCCAAAACACGCAAAACATGTTTGTTCGGCCCAACAGAGTGTATGGGATGCGTTTTTGGCTGTGCTTCAACGCAATGGGTCCGATGTGTGCGATGGCGTGTCTCGATCAAATCGGGTGCCGTCTTCGCAACACTTTTAATTCCGAAATGAAACTCTGCGAAACACCCAAAACATGTTCATTTGGCCCAACAGAGTGTATGGGATGTGTTTTTAGGTGTCCTTCAACGTAACGGTTCTGATGTGTGCGATGGCGTGTTTCATGCAAATTGCGTGCCGTTTTCGCACCAGTTTTACCTCCAAAATGAAACTCTTCGAAACACTCAAAATATGTTCGTTCGGCCCAACAGAGTGTGTGGAACGCGTTTTTGGGTGTGCTACGACGGAATGGTTCCGATGTGTGCGATGGTGTGTCTCAATCAAATCGGGTCCCGTTTTCGCACCACTTTACTTCTGAAATGAAACTCTCTGAAACACCCAAAACATGTTCGTTTAGCCCAACAGAGTGTATGGGATGCGTTTTTGGGTGTGCTTCAACAGAATGGCTCCGGTGTGTGCGATGGCGTGTCTCGATCAAATCGGGTGCCACTTTCGTACCACTTTTACTTCCAAAAAGAAACTCTCCAAAACACCCAAAACATGTTTGTTCGGCCCAACAGAGTGTATGGGATGAGTTTTTGGGTGTGCTTCAATGGAATAGTTCCGATGTGTGCGATGGCGTGTCTCGATCAAATCCGGTGTCGTTTTCGCAACACTTTTACTTCCGAAAAGAAACTCTCCAAAACACCCAAAACATGTTCGTTTGGCCCAACAGAGTGTATGGGATGCGTTTTTGGGTGTGCTTCAATGTAATGGTTCCGATGTGTGCGATGGCGTGTTTCATGCACATCGCGTGTCGTTTTCGCACCACTTTTACTTCCAAAATGAAACTCTCCGAAACACCCAAAACTTGTTCGTTTGGCCCAACAAAGTATATGGGATGCGTTTTTGTGTGTGCTTCAGCAGAATGGTTCCGATGTGTGCGATGGTGCGTCTCAACCAAGTCTGGTGCCGTTTTCGCTCCACTTTTACTTCCAAAATGAAACATTCCGAAACACCCAAAACATATTTGTTTGGCCCAAGCGAGTGTATGGGATGCGTTTTTGGGTGTGCTTCAACGGAATGGTTCCGATGTCTGCGGTGGCGTATCTCGATTAAATCGAATGCCGTTTTCACACCACCTTTACTTCCGAAATGAAACTCTCTGAAACATTGGAAACATGTTTCTTGGGCCCAACAGAGTGTATAGGATGCGTTTTTGGGTGTGCTTCAACGGAATGGTTCCATGCATGCGATGGCGGGTGTCATGCAAATCGGGTGCCGTTTTCGCACCACTTTTATTTCCAAAATGAAACTCTCCAAAACACGGAAAACACGTTTGTTCGGCCCAACAGAGTGTATGGGATGCGTTTTTGGGTGTGCTTCAACGGAATGGGTCCGATGTGTGCGATGGCGTGTCTCGATCAAATCGGGTGCCGTCTTTGCAACACTTTTAATTCCGAAATGAAACTCTGCGAAAGACCCAAAACATGTTCATTTGGCCCAACAGAGTGTATGGGATGTGTTTTTAGGTGTCCTTCAATGTAACGGTTCTGATGTGTGCGATGGCGTGTTTCATGCAAATTGCGTGCCGTTTTCGCACCAGTTTTACCTCCAAAATGAAACTCTTCGAAACATTCAAAATATGTTTGTTCGGCCCAACAGAGTGTATGGAACGCGTTTTTGGGTGTGCTTCAACGGAATGGTTCCGATGTGTGCGATGGTGTGTCTCAATCAAATCGGGTCCCGTTTTCCCACCACTTTACTTCCGAAATGAAACTCTCTGAAACACCCAAAACATGTTCGTTTAGCCCAACAGAGTGTATGGGATGCGTTTTTGGGTGTGCTTCAACAGAATGGCTCCGGTGTGTGCGATGGCGTGTCTCGATCAAATCGGGTGCCACTTTCGTACCAGTTTTACTTCCAAAAAGAAACTCTCCAAAACACCCGAAACAAGTTTGTTCGGCCCAACAGAGTGTATGGGATGAGTTTTTGGGTGTGCTTCAACGGAATGGTTCCATGCATGCGATGGCGCGTGTCATGCAAATCGGGTGCCGTTTTCGCACCACTTTTACTTCCAAAATGAAACTCTCCAAAACACGCAAAACATGTTTGTTCGGCCCAACAGAGTGTATGGGATGCGTTTTTGGGTGTGCTTCAACGGAATGCATCCGATGTGTGCGATGGCGTTTCTCGATCAAATCGGGTGCCGTCTTTGCAACACTTTTAATTCCGAAATGAAACTCTGCGAAACACCCAAAACATGTTCATTTGGCCCAACAGAGTGTATGGGATGTGTTTTTAGGTGTCCTTCAATGTAACGATTCTGATGTGTGCGATGGCGTGTTTCATGCAAATTGCGTGCCATTTTCGCACCAGTTTTATCTCCAAAATGAAACTCTTTGAAACACTCAAAATATGTTTGTTCGGCCCAACAGAGTGTATGGAACGCGTTTTTGGGTGTGCTTCGACGGAATGGTTCCGATGTGTGCGATGGTGTGTCTCAATCAAATCGGGTCCCGTTTTCGCACCACTTTACTTCCGAAATGAAACTCTCTGAAACACCCAAAACATGTTCGTTTAGCCCAACAGAGTGTATGGGATGCGTTTTTGCGTGTGCTTCAACAGAATGCCTCCGGTGTGTGCGATGGCGTGTCTCAATCAAATCGGGTGCCATTTTCGTACCACTTTTACTTCCAAAAAGAAACTCTTCAAATCACCCAAAACATGTTTGTTCGGCCCAACAGAGTGTATGGGATGAGTTTTTGGGTGTGCTTCAACGGAATAGTTCCGATGTGTGCGATGGCGTGTCTCGATCAAATCCGGTGTCGTTTTCGCAACACTTTTACTTTCGAAATGGAACTCTCTGAAACACACAAAATATGTTCGTTTGGCCCAACAGAGTGTATGGGATGCGTTTTTGGGTGTGCTTCAATGTAATGGTTCCGATGTGTGCGATGGCGTGTTTCATGCACATCGCGTGTCGTTTTCGCACCACTTTTACTTCCAAAATGAAACTTTCCGAAACACCCAAAACTTGTTCGTTTGGCCCAACAAAGTATATGGGATGCGTTTTTGTGTGTGCTTCAGCAGAATGGTTCCGATGTGTGCGATGGTGCGTCTCAACAAAGTCTGGTGCCGTTTTCGCTCCACTTTTACTTCCAAAATGAAACATTCCGAAACACCCAAAACATATTTGTTTGGCCCAAGCGAGTGTATGGGATGCGTTTTTGGGTGTGCTTCAACGGAATGGTTCCGATGTATGCGGTGGCGTATCTCGATTAAATCGGATGCCGTTTTCACACCACCTTTACTTTCGAAATGAAACTCTTTGAAACATTGGAAACATGTTTCTTGGGCCCAACAGAGTGTATAGGATGCGTTTTTGGGTGTGCTTCAACGGAATGGTTCCATGCATGCGATGGCGCGTGTCATGCAAATCGGGTGCCGTTTTCGCACCACTTTTATTTCCAAAATGAAACTCTCCAAAACACGGAAAACACGTTTGTTCGGCCCAACAGAGTGTATGGGATGCGTTTTTGGGTGTGCTTCAACGGAATGGGTCCGATGTGTGCGATGGCGTGTCTCGATCAAATCGGGTGCCGTCTTCGCAACACTTTTAATTCCGAAATGAAACTCTGCGAAACACACAAAACATGTTCATTTGGCCCAACAGAGTGTATGGGATGTGTTTTTACGTGTCCTTCATTGTAATGGTTCTGATGTGTGCGATGGCATGTTTCATGCAAATTGCGTGCCATTTTCGCACCAGTTTTACCTCCAAAATGAAACTCTTCGAAACACTCAAGATATGTTTGTTCGGCCCAACAGAGTGTATGGAACGCGTTTTTGGGTGTGTTTCGACGGAATGGTTCCGATGTGTGCGATGGTGTGTCTCAATCAAATCGGGTCCCGTTTTCGCACCACTTTACTTCTGAAATGAAACTCTCTGAAACACCCAAAACATGTTCGTTTAGCCCAACAGAGTGTATGGGATGCGTTTTTGGGTGTGCTTCAACGGAATAGTTCCGATGTGTGCGATGGCGTGTCTCGATCAAATCCGGTGTCGTTTTCGCAACACTTTTACTTCCGAAATGGAACTCTCTGAAACACCCAAAATATGTTCGTTTGGCCCAACAGAGTGTATGGGATGCGTTTTTGGGTGTGCTTCAACGGAATGGTTCCGATGTCTGCGGTGGCGTATCACGATTAAATCGAATGCCGTTTTCACACCACCTTTACTTTCGAAATGAAACTCTCTGAAACATTGGAAACATGTTTCTTGGGCCCAACAGAGTGTATAGGATGCGTTTTTGGGTGTGCTTCAACGGAATGGTTCCATGCATGCGATGGCGGGTGTCATGCAAATCGGGTGCCGTTTTCGCACCACTTTTATTTCCAAAATGAAACTCTCCAAAACACGGAAAACACGTTTGTTCGGCCCAACAGAGTGTATGGGATGCGTTTTTGGGTGTGCTTCAACGGAATGGGTCCGATGTGTGCGATGGCGTGTCTCGATCAAATCGGGTGCCGTCTTCGCAACACTTTTAATTCCGAAATGAAACTCTGCGAAACACCCAAAACATGTTCATTTGGCCCAACAGAGTGTATGGGATGTGTTTTTACGTGTCCTTCAATGTAATGGTTCTGAAGTGTGCGATGGCGTGTTTCATACAAATTGCGTGCCATTTTCGCACCAGTTTTACCTCCAAAATGAAACTCTTCGAAACACTCAAAATATGTTTGTTCGGCCCAACAGAGTGTATGGAACGCGTTTTTGGGTGTGTTTCGACGGAATGGTTCCGATGTGTGCGATGGTGTGTCTCAATGAAATCGGGTCCCGTTTTCGCACCACTTTACTTCTGAAATGAAACTCTCTGAAACACCCAAAACATGTTCGTTTAGCCCAACAGAGTGTATGGGATGCGTTTTTGGGTGTGCTTCAACGGAATAGTTCCGATGTGTGCGATGGCGTGTCTCGATCAAATCCGGTGTCGTTTTCGTAACACTTTTACTTCCGAAATGGAACTCTCTGAAACACCCAAAATATGTTCGTTTGGCCCAACAGAGTGTATGGGATGCATTTTTGGGTGTGCTTCAACGGAATGGTTCCGATGTCTGCGGTGGCGTATCTCGATTAAATCGAATGCCGTTTTCACACCACCTTTACTTCCGAAATGAAACTCTCTGAAACATTGGAAACATGTTTCTTGGGCCCAACAGAGTGTATAGGATGCGTTTTTGGGTGTGCTTCAACGGAATGGTTCCATGCATGCGATGGCGGGTGTCATGCAAATCAGGTGCCGTTTTCGCACCACTTTTATTTCCAAAATGAAACTCTCCAAAACACGGAAAACACGTTTGTTCGGCCCAACAGAGTGTATGGGATGCGTTTTTGGGTGTGCTTCAACGGAATGGGTCCGATGTGTGCGATGGCGTGTCTCGATCAAATCGGGTGCCGTCTTTGCAACACTTTTAATTCCGAAATGAAACTCTGCGAAACACCCAAAACATGTTCATTTGGCCCAACAGAGTGTATGGGATGTGTTTTTAGGTGTCCTTCAATGTAACGATTCTGATGTGTGCGATGGCGTGTTTCATGCAAATTGCGTGCCATTTTCGCACCAGTTTTATCTCCAAAATGAAACTCTTCGAAACACTCAAAATATGTTTGTTCGGCCCAACAGAGTGTATGGAACGCGTTTTTGGGTGTGCTTCGACGGAATGGTTCCGATGCGTGCGATGGTGTGTCTCAATCAAATCGGGTCCCGTTTTCGCACCACTTTACTTCCGAAATGAAACTCTATGAAACACCCAAAACATGTTCGTTTAGCCCAACAGAGTGTATGGGATGCGTTTTTGCGTGTGCTTCAACAGAATGCCTCCGGTGTGTGCGATGGCGTGTCTCGATCAAATCGGATGCCATTTTCGTACCACTTTTACTTCCAAAAAGAAACTCTTCAAATCACCCAAAACATGTTTGTTCGGCCCAACAGAGTGTATGGGATGAGTTTTTGGGTGTGCTTCAACGGAATAGTTCCGATGTGTGCGATGGTGTGTCTCGATCAAATCCGGTGTCGTTTTCGCAACACTTTTACTTCCGAAATGGAACTCTCTGAAACACCCAAAATATGTTCGTTTGGCCCAACAGAGTGTATGGGATCGTTTTTGGGTGTGCTTCAATGTAATGGTTCCGATGTGTGCGATGGCGTGTTTCATGCACATCGCGTGTCGTTTTCGCACCACTTTTACTTCCAAAATGAAACTCTCCGAAACACCCAAAACTTGCTCGTTTGGCCCAACAAAGTACATGGGATGCGTTTTTGTGTGTACTTCAGCAGAATGGTTCCGATGTGTGCGATGGTGCGTATCAACCAAGTCTGGTGCCGTTTTCGCTCCACTTTTACTTCCAAAATGAAACATTCCGAAACACCCAAAACATATTTGTTTGGCCCAAGCGAGTGTATGGGATGCGTTTTTGGGTGTGCTTCAACGGAATGGTTCCGATGTCTGCGGTGGCGTATCTCGATTAAATCGGATGCCGTTTCCACACCACCTTTACTTCCGAAATGAAACTCTCTGAAACATTGGAAACATGTTTCTTGGGCCCAACAGAGTGTATAGGATGCCTTTTTGGGTGTGCTTCAACGGAATGGTTCCATGCATGCGATGGCGCGTGTCATGCAAATCGGGTGCCGTTTTCACACCACTTTTATTTCCAAAATGAAACTCTCCAAAACACGGAAAACACGTTTGTTCGGCCCAACAGAGTGTATGGGATGCGTTTTTGGGTGTGCTTCAACGGAATGGGTCCGATGTGTGCGATGGCGTGTCTCGATCAAATCGGGTGCCGTCTCCGCAACACTTTTAATTCCGAAATGAAACTCTGCGAAACACCCAAAACATGTTCATTTGGCCCAACAGAGTGTATGGGATGTGTTTTTACGTGTCCTTCAATGTAAGGGTTCTGATGTGTGCGATGGCGTATTTCATGCAAATTGCGTGCCATTTTCGCACCAGTTTTACCTCCAAAATGAAACTCTTCGAAACACTCAAAATATGTTTGTTCGGCCCAACAGAGTGTATGGAACGCGTTTTTGGGTGTGTTTCGACGGAATGGTTCCGATGTGTGCGATGGTGTGTCTCAATCAAATCGGGTCCCGTTTTCGCACCACTTTACTTCCGAAATGAAACTCTCTGAAACACCCAAAACATGTTCGTTTAGCCCAACAGAGTGTATGGGATGCGTTTTTGGGTGTGCTTCAACAGAATGGCTCCGGTGTGTGCGATGGCATGTCTCGATCAAATCGGGTGCCATTTTCGTACCACTTTTGCTTCCAAAAAGAAACTCTCCAAAACACCCAAAACATGTTTGTTCGGCCCAACAGAGTGTATGGGATGAGTTTTTGGGTGTGCTTCAACGGAATAGTTCCGATGTGTGCGATGGCGTGTCTCGATCAAATCCGGTGTCGTTTTCGCAACACTTTTACTTTCGAAATGGAACTCTCTGAAACACCCAAAATATGTTCGTTTGGCCCAACAGAGTGTATGGGATGCGTTTTTGGGTGTGCTTCAATGTAATGGTTCCGATGTGTGCGATGGCGTGTTTCATGCACATCGCGTGTCGTTTTCGCACCACTTTTACTTCCAAAATGAAACTCTCTGAAACACCCAAAACTTGTTCGTTTGGCCCAACAAAGTGTATGGGATGCGTTTTTGTGTGTGCTTCAGCAGAATGGTTCCGATGTGTGCGATGGTGCGTCTCAACCAAATTTGGTGCTGTTTTCGCTCCACTTTTACTTCCAAAATGAAACATTCCGAAACACCCAAAACCTATTTGTTTGGCCCAAGCGAGTGTATGGGATGCGTTTTTGGGTGTGCTTTAACGGAATGGTTCCGATGTGTGCGATGGTGTATCTCGATTAAATCGGATGCCGTTTTCACACCATCTTTACTTCCGAAATGAAACTCTCTGAAACATCCGAAACATGTTTCTTGGGCCCAACAGAGTGTATAGGATGCGTTTTTGGGTGTGCTTCAACGGAATGGTTCCATGCATGCGATGGCGCGTGTCATGCAAATCGGGTACCGTTTTCGCACCACTTTTACTTCCAAAATGAAACTCTCCAAAACACGCAAAACATGTTTGTTCGGCCCAACAGAGTGTATGGGATGCGTTTTTGGGTGTGCTTCAATGCAATGGGTCCGATGTGTGCGAAGTCGTGTCTCGATCAAATCGGGTGCCGTCTTCGCAACACTTTTAATTCTGAAATGAAACTCTGCGAAACACCCAAAACATGTTCATTTCGCCCAACAGAGTGTATGGGATGTGTTTTTAGGTGTGTTTCAATGTAATGGTTCTGATGTGTGCGATGGCGTGTTTTATGCAAATTGCGTGCCGTTTTCGCACCGGTTTTACCTCCAAAATGAAACTCTTCGAAACACTCAAAATATGTTTGTTCGGCCCAACAGAGTGTATGGAACGCGTTTTTGGGTGTGCTTCGACGGAATGGTTCCGATGTGTGAGATGGTGTGTCTCAATCAAATCGGGTCCCGTTTTCGCACCACTTTACTTCCGAAATGAAACTCTCTGAAACACACAAAACATGTTCGTTTAGCCCAACAGAGTGTATGGGATGCGTTTTTGGGTGTGCTTCAACAGAATGCCTCCGGTGTGTGCGATGGCGTGTCTCGATCAAATCGGGTGCCATTTTCGTACCACTTTTACTTCCAAAAAGAAACTCTTCAAAACACCCAAAACATGTTTGTTCGGCCCAACAGAGTGTATGGGATGAGTTTTTGGCTGTGCTTCAACGGAATAGTTCCGATGTGTGCGATGGCGTCTCTCGATCAAATCCGGTGTCGTTTTCGCAACACTTTTACTTCCGAAATGGAACTCTCTGAAACACCCAAAATATGTTCGTTTGGCCCAACAGAGTGTATGGGATGCGTTTTTGGGTGTGCTTCAATGTAATGGTTCCGATGTGTGCGATGGCGTGTTTCATGCACATCGCGTGTCGTTTTCACACCACTTCTACTTCCAAAATGAAACTCTCCGAAACACCCAAAACTTGTTCGTTTGGCCCAACAAAGTATATGGGATGCGTTTTTGTGTGTGCTTCAGCAGAATGGTTCCGATGTGTGCGATGGTGCGTCTCAACCAAGTCTGGTGCCGTTTTCGCTCCACTTTTACTTCCAAAATGAAACATTCCGAAACACCCAAAACATATTTGTTTGGCCCAAGCGAGTGTATGGGATGCGTTTTGGGTGTGCTTCAACGGAATGGTTCCGATGTGTGCGATGGCGCGTTTCATGCAAATCGGGTGCCGTTTTCGCCTAACTTTTTCTTCCGGAATGAAACTCTCTGAAACATCCAAAACATGTTTCTTTGGCCCAACAGAGTGTATGGGATGCATTTTTGGGTGTGCTTCATCGGAATGGTTCTGATATGTGCGATGGCGCGTGTCATGGAAATCGGGTGCCATTTTCGCTCCACTTTTACTTCTAAAATGGAACACTCCGAAACACCCAAAACATGTTTGTTTGGCTCAAGCGAGTGTATGGGATGCGTTTTTGTGTGTGCTTCAGCGAAATGGTTCCGATGGGTGCGATGGCGCGTCTCAACCAAATCGGGTGCCGTTTCCGCACCACTTTTACTACCAAAATGAAACACTCTGAAACACCCAAAACATATTTATTTGGCCCAAGCGAGTGTATGGATGCGTTTTTGGGTCTGCTTCAATGGAATGGTTCCGATGTGTGCGATGGCGTGTCTCGATCAAATTGGGTACCGTTTTCGCACGACTTTTACTTCTGAATTCAAACTCTCCGAAACACCCAAAACATGGTTGTTTGGCCCAACAGAATGTATGAGATGCGTTTTTGTGTGTGCTTCAACGGAATGGTTCCGATGTGTGCGATGGCATGTCTCGATCAAATCGGGTGTCATTTTCGCAACACCTTTACTTCCGAAATGAAACTCTCCGAAACACGTGTGGCCCAACAGAGTGTATGGGATGCATTTTTGGGTGTTCTTCAACGGAATAGTTCCGATGTGTGCGATGGCATGTCTCGATCAAATCGGGTGTCGTTTTCGCAACACTTTTACTTCCGAAATGAAACTCTCTGAAACACCCAAAACTTGTTCGTTTGGCCCAACAGAGTGTATGGAATGCGTTTTTGGGTGTGCTTCAACGGAATGGTTTCGATGTGTGCGATGGCGCCTGTCATGCAAATTGGGTGCTGTTTTCGCACCACTTTTACTTCCGAAATGAAACTCTCCGAAACACCCAAAACATGTCTATTTGGCCCAATAGAGTGTATAGGCTGCGTTTGTTGGTGTGCTTCAACGAAATGGTTCCGATGTGTGCGATGATGTGTCTCGATTAAATCGGGTGCCGTTTTCGCACCACTTTTACTTCCGAATTGAAACTCTCCATAACAACCACAACATGATCATTTGGTCCAACAGAGTGTATGAGATGCGTTTTTAGGCTTCTTTCAACGAATGGTTCCGATGTGTGCGATGGCGCGTTTCATGCAAATCGCGTGCCGTTTTCACACCACTTTTACTTTCAAAATGAAACTCTCCGAAACACCCAGAACATGTTTGTTTGGCCCAAGCGAGTGTACGGGATGCGTTTTTGGGTGTGCTTCAACGGAATGGTTCCGATGTGTGCGATGGCGCGTGTCCTGCAAATGGGGTGCCGTTTTCACACCACTTTTACTTCCAAAATGAAACTCTCTGAAACACCTAAACACATGTTCGTTTGGCCCAACAGAGTTGACACGGACCCACCCCAGAAAACTCAGTCCGGAACGGACCCCGCATCTCTCCAGGATCCTGTTCGGCAATGCTCGGCGAAGCGAGCATACACATGGTACAACACAGACAGGATAAACAGCAATCTTTTACAAGAAGAGCGAATTTAATACATCATGATTCCATAAATTAAAATTAGGTCTTACATCAGAGTACGAATAGAGTTTTTGAAATCACGGAAAATACAGCGAAAGACTTAAAACAGGGTACAGACTCCGACTCTCATAATTAAACAAAAGCATGGGCCTTGCCCAGTGGCACCATACTACTAGCCACACAACAGTTACTGCGGCGACCCGCAACGCCCCCATTAGAGGTTTCCAAACTCTGGGAGCTGCTCTTCCCTGATAGAGCCGAGGTGCCCGATCTTTCGGTGAGTGGATGATAATTACGATTTGTGGAAGAAGACCCTCACGATCCGACTACGACAAGCAAGCTCGAGGCACCAATGCAATTGCTGAACCAACTCCTTATGGTTACTGACTCGCTGAAGTGCAAGATCAACCTGATCACGAAGATCAATTCCTACGCGCAATCGAAGAATAAAATGAGCAAGAACAAGAGGCAAGCAATCTGATATTACTTGAAGGCGGAGTTCTGCAATATACGTCGAAAGACGGCTGTAGCTAAGGCTAAACAGATTAACAAAACTCGAAGACTAACAGGGGCGCAGCCCTGGACTAAATACACAAGAAGGGGGCGCAACCCTAAGGTGGGGTGCGGGCAAGGAGGGCGCGCGGCCCTAGGTGGGGCCCACATGGCGCATGCGCGTCAAGGGCTGAACACACGTGCGGCTCTAGCTGGTCTGATCGTCTGTCGATGCTTCTGGCCCTTGGTTCCGTAGCAGCGTGACATAGTTGAGTTCCCAAGCACGGGCTCGAGTCATTGGGCCTTGATATGGCGCCACAGCTGAAGTCGAAGTAGAGTCTGACTCAGTCATGGCATCAGACGCAGCCTGAGGAAGTGGAGGCGCAGGTGCTGCTGTTGGAGAGTCGATGTCCTCATCATCCTCCCCTTCTTGAGCTGAAGTCGTCCTCGACGGCAGCTCCTCTTCCTCGCCCGCATACGGTTTCAAATCTGCAACATTAAAACTAGTGGAAACACCACACTCCGCAGGCAGGTCAAGAACATAAGCATTATCATTGATTTTAGTTAACACTTTAAATGGACCAGCAGCACGAGACATTAATTTAAAGCGGCACAAAGCAAGAAACCTATCCTTACGTAAGTGCAACCAAACCAAATCACCAGGCTCAAAAGTAACATGCTTGCGCCCTTTACTACCAGCAATTTGATATCTAGCATTAGCAGCAGCAATGTTTTTTTGTGTCACCTCATGCAAATGTTTCATGTGATCAATATGAGCAAGCGCATCAACATGGGGATCATCCTCAGTATCCAGCGAAAACAAGTCAATAGGCGCCCGAGGAACATACCCATAAACAACCTCAAAAGGACACATCTTAGTGGAAGCATGTGTAGCACGGTTATAAGCAAATTCAACATGAAGTAAACAATCTTCCCAAAGCCTCAAATTTTTATCCAAAAACAGCCCTAAGCATGGTAGACAAAGTGCGATTCACGACCTCAGTTTGCCGATCAGTTTGAGGATGACAAGTGGTGCTAAA
Source organism: Oropetium thomaeum (assembly GCA_001182835.1). Classification (NCBI taxonomy): domain Eukaryota; kingdom Viridiplantae; phylum Streptophyta; class Magnoliopsida; order Poales; family Poaceae; genus Oropetium; species Oropetium thomaeum. The sequence continues at coordinate 1,488,822 of LFJQ01000054.1, forward strand.
AAATAACTTAGTGCCTAGTTTATTCCAAAGACAACGCCAAAAATGACTAAGAAACTTAGCATCGTGATCAGAAATAATTGTTTTAGGAATTCAATGCAAGCGAACAATCTCTCTAAAGAACAAATCAGTAATCATGGATGCATCATCAGTTTTATGACAGGGTATAAAATGAGCCATTTTAGAGAACCTATCAACAACGACAAATATGCTGTCCCTCCCCTTGTTAGTGCGAGGCAATCCCAAAACAAAATCCATCGAAATACCATGCCAAGGAGCAGAAGGAACAGGGAGAGGCATATACAAACCATGGTTACCCAAACAAGACTTAGCTTTTTGGCACGTAGGGCAACGAGCAACGAATCGCTCGACATCACGACGCATCCGAGGCCAGTAGAAGTGGTTGGTCAGCACTTCTTGTGTTTTGAAAACACCGAAGTGACCCATGAGGCCCCCTCCATGAGCTTCCTGCAACAATAACAAACGATCCGAACCAGCTGGAATGCACAGCTTGTTAGCAGGAAACAGGAATCGATCCTGTATATGAAACTTGCCCCATGGTTTCCATCCTTACAATGTGAAATAATATCATGAAAAGCAGCATCATTCACATATTGATCTTTCAAAGTTTGCAAACCAAAGATTTTAAAATCTAATTGGGACAGCATGGTATAGCGACGAGACAAAGCAGCAGCAATAATATTTTCCTTCCCGTTCTTGTGTTTAATGATGTAGGGAAAGGACTCCATAAATTCTACCCATTTAGCATGTGTACGGTTCAGATTAGTTTGGATACGAATGTATTTCAAAGTCTCATGATCAGAATGAATAATAAATTCACGAGGCCACAAATAATGCTGCCATGTTTGCAAAGTGCGCACTAAAGCATATAACTCCTTATCATAAGTTGAATATTTCAGGGCAGCACCACTCAATTTCTCACTAAAGTAAGCAACAGATTTACGGTCTTGTAGCAAAACAACACCTAAACCTATGCCACTAGCATCACATTCTAATTCAAAACACTTTATTGAAATTAGGCAATTGTAAAAGAGGAGCATGAGTTAACCTGTCCTTCAAAGTGTTGAATGCATCTTCCTGCGGTGCGCCCCAAGCAAAGGAAACACCTTTCTTTATGAGCTCATGCAACGGGGCAGCAATGGACCTGAAATCACGCACGAACCTTCGCTAGAATCCAGCGAGGCCAAGGAAACTCCGAACCTACGTGACCGTCGTCGGTGTAGGCCAGCCCTGAATGGCGTCCACCTTGCTGCTATCCACCTCAATTTCCTGTGGAGTAACAACATAGCCAAGAAAAGAGACGCGTTGCGTGTAAAAGGTGCATTTTTCCAAGTTACCGAACAAGCGAGCAGCACGCAAAGCATCAAAAACAACACGCATATGTTCTAAATGCTCATCCATAGACCTGCTGTAAATAAGAATATCATCAAAGTAAACAACAACAAACAGTCCTATGAATGGCCTAAGAACTTCATTCATTAAGCGCATGAAAGTGCTGGGAGCATTAGACAAACCAAACGGTATAACCAACCTTTCATATAAGCCAAATTTGGTTTTAAAAGCAGTTTTTCATTCATCCCCCAATTTCATCCTAATCCGATAGTACCCGCTACGCAAATCAACCTTAGAAAAAAGAACAACGCCACTAAGCTCATCAAGCATATTATCAAGGCGTGGTATGGGATATCGATAACGGATTGTGATGTTATTAATAGCACGACAATCGACACACATATGCCATGAACCATCTTTCTTAGGAACAAGTAAAACAGGAATCGAGCAAGGACTGAGTGACTCACGGATGTAGCCCTTGTTCCAGTAGTGTTTGCACCTGGCGCTGGATCTCCTTCGTCTCATCGGGATTAGTGCGGTACGGGGCACAGTTTGGAAGCTGGGCGCGGGGGATGAGATCGATCTGATGTTCGATGCCACGGATAGGAGGAAGACCCGATGGCAAGTCCTTGGGAAAGACATCGGCATAGTCCTGCGAAAGGTTAGCAACAGCAGGGGGAATATCCAAGAACGGTGCCTCATGAAGTGAAACAAGCATGCTGGAGCAAACAAGTGCATAGCAAGGCAAATTATCATCACGAAGCTCAGCAAAATCAGCACGTGTAGCAAGCATAACGGGGGTAGGCAACTTGATTTCAGATCTAGCAGGGACGGCTGGAGGTGATTTGTGAGACTTTGCTGTCTTGGCCGTTCGAGTCATGTCATCTTTCAGAATTTGTTCCGGGGTCATGGGATGAATGATTATTTCCTGACCCTTAAACATGAATGAATAATGATTTGAACGACCATGATGCACACTATCAGTATCATATTGCCAAGGCCGATCAAGTAACAAAGAACATGCTTCCATAGGGACAACATCACAATCAGCATAATCAGAATAAGCGCCCAAAGAAAAGGGGACACGTACCGAGCATGTTACCTTTATTTTGTCGCCATCATTAAGCCACTGAATGTGATATGGATGCGGGTGCTGACGAGTGGGCAATGATAATTGCTCCACCAAGACTGTACTGGCCAAATTGTTGCAGCTGCCACCGTTGATGATGATTCGAATCGCCCATTCTTGCACAATGCCTTTGGTATGGAAGATGATGTGTCACTGATTTTGCTCGGGCTGGGCAACCTGTGCATTGAGAACACGCTATACAACAAGACTTTCATACCTATCGGCGTCACTGGAATCAACATGGACCTCCGTACTAGCTGCAGGGTCAGTGGCGAGCATAGCAAGTCTAGTTTTCTTGGAATCACTAACTGAAGAGTACTCACCATCATCACGGATCAGCAAGATACACTTGTTTGGGCAGTCCCAAATCATGTGATCGTAACCTTTGCAACGATGGCACTGAATGTCCCTAGTGCGCCCTGTGGAAGGAGCAGCGCCTTTTGTCGGAGGAGCTGTCGGCTTTGCCGACTTCTCGCGTGGTAGTGCATTTGAAGTGGGCGGCGCACGCTCGCGCGATGTGGAGGACGAAGTAGAAGACACCGGGATAGGGGCTCTAGTGGGAGCTTGGCTGCGTCCTGCAAAAGAGTTAGTGCGTGTCGACGATCGCCGTCCCTGCACTTCACGTTCAACTTTGCAAGCAAATTCTAACAAAGTAGTCATATCATCATATTCTTTGTAATCAAGGATGTCCTGAATTTCGCGGTTCAAACCACCCTGAAAACGTGCCGTAGCAGCATCATCCGTTTCGACTAACCCACAACAAATCATACCCTTTTGCAAAGCTTGGTAATATTCCTCAACAGTTTGAGAACCTTGCTCAAAACGTTGCATTTGGTTAAGTAGATCACGGGCTCAGTATGAGGGAACAAATCTGTGACGCATGGCAGTTTTTAAAGCAGTCCAAGTGTTGGGAATGTTATTGGGATACTTATTCTTATATTCACGCCACCAAATTAAAGCAAAATCAGTAAACTCACTAATAGCAGCTTTAACTTGTAGATTAGTCGGAATATCATGGCATAAAATTTCTGTTCTACTTCTAGTTCCCAATCACGATAAGCAGCATGATCATATTTACCAGTAAATAATGGAATGCGAAATTTAATTTTGGCAAAAGAATCAGGAGGTGGAACACGCACCCTGCGTGCACGACCTCGGCGATTGTCGTCGTCCTGCTTCGTGTCGCTGCAGTAATCGCAGTGCTGCTGCAACTCCATGAGCCGCGTGGTCAAGGTCTTAAGACGAGTCATGATCGTCTCGAGCGTGGTGTTGGCCGCCGTCTGAGCGAGGTCGATCTGGTCGAAACGCTCAGTCGTGGTGGCGACCGTGGAGTCGATCCTCTCATGCATCGTCTTGATGTCGCCGTTAAGGCCATCTACGTGCGCTTGCACGTCATGCAGTGTCGGTGCCGTCTTGTCATAAAAGTTCCCTGTCATGGTTAGCGAAAACAAGGAAAAACAGCAAAAAGAAAAGCCCTACGACTACAGGTGTATGGTGGCAAGCAATGCTCAAAAGCTGTTATCAAGTTCTTACCCGTTCTTACCAAGCACACAGTGGTGATCTGCAACCAACGCGTAGTACCTGTGAAAGATTGGAGGAGCGATTGCCAGCGGAACAAAACCTGCTCGTAGTAGAAATATGTGTAAGTCTGGGTAAGCTGCACTCAAGACAAGGGTTTGCACGATCAAACAATAATTGCAAAGTTGAATAATAGTGCTAAACTCGTAAATATGCTGCTGGAAACGAGTGCAAACTAGGGTGGCAGCAGAGGTCGGAAAACAACCCGCGGCTGAGTGCCCAAAACTGATTAGATGAACAAAGGAAAGCAAATGAACAAGTCACTCTCTCTCTCTCTGTCTCTCTCTCTCTTGTAAGGTCGAACTTATCGATGAGCCGATGCTGCAGAGCTGAGTATATGTGGTAATATGAAGTAGTTTGCGACAGACTCACGCGTCCAACGAGAACACGGCGAACCAGATCGGTTGGGATTTTCTCAGTAAAACCGATCACGAGAACAAACTTCCGCTGTTCGGGTTTTTCTTTTTTTTTCTTCTTTTTTTTATGGCACACTTGCGTGCTCTTTTCTCTTTTTTTGACTGAAAACAAAAAACACAACGCAGCGACCGTGTCTGATCCGAAGTCAGGCAGCGGCGGGGCGGAGTTTGCGGCCGAGTGGAGGCGCGGGACTCTCCCGTGGAAGGGGGGGGGGGGCTCGCGCGGTGGCAAACGTGCACTTGTGGGACTCCTGCGCAGCGCTGAGCAGGGTGGGGTGTTGGTTTCTTGCGTGGCTGGCAGGGAAGGTTTCTTGAGCGGCAAGTGTGGTGGATATGGCAGGGGCGGGTGGCCTAGGGTTTGTGATAGCTACAAAATAGCAGATTGGAAATCAAGCACAAATAATCCAGCAACACAAAATGCAAAGCATGAAAGCTCAACAATGCAAAATTACTGAATGAAAGTGCAAGGCGCAAGGGGAGCTGGGATAATAGATCGAACCTAAATTTTTTTTTTTTGGTTTATGTGTACTGGGATGAACCAAGAACACTCGAGAAACTCACCGCGAAACACTGAAATCTGAAACCACTTGATAGAGCCGAAGTGCCCGATCTTTCGGTGAGTGGATGATAATTACGATTTGTGGAAGAAGACCCTCACGATCCGACTATGACGAGCAAGCTCGAGGCGCCAATGCAATCGCTGAACCAACTCCCAAGGGTTACCGACTCGCTAAAGCCAAAGATCAACCTGATTACGAAGATCAATTTCTGCGCGCAATCGAAGAACGAGCAAGAACAAGAGGCAAGCAATCTGATATTACTTGAAGGTGGAGTTCTGCAATACACGTCGAAAGACGGCTATAGCTAAGGCTAAACAGATTAAACAAAACTCGAAGACTAACAGGGGCGCAGCCCCGGACTAAATACACAAGAAGGGGGCGCAACCCTAAGGTGGGGGTGCGGGAAAGGAGGGCGCGCGCGACAAGGGCTGAACACACGTGTGGCTCTAGCTGGTCTGATTGCCTGTCGATGCTTCTAGGCCTTGGTTCCGTAGCAGCGTGACATAGTTGAGTTCCCGAGCACGGGCCCGAGTCATTGGGCCTTGATATGGCGCCACAGCTGAAGTCGAAGTAGAGTCTGACTCGGTCATGGCATCAGGCACAGCCTGAGGAAGTGGAGGCGCAGGTGCTGCTGTTGGAGAGTTGATGTCCTCTTCACCGTTTTTGCACCGCTTTTACTTCCGAAATGAAACTCTCGAAACACCCAAACACATGTTTGTTTGGTCCAACAGAGTGTATGGGATGCGTTTTTAGGTGACCTTCAACGGAATAGTTCCGATGTGTGCGAAGGCGTGTCTCGATCAAATCGGATGCTGTTTTTGCACCACTTTTACTTCTGAAACTCTCCGAAACACCCAAAACATTGTCGTTTGGTCCAACAGAGTGTATGGGATGCGTTTCTGGGTGTGCTTCAACGGAATGGTTCCGATGTTTGCGATGGCGCGTGTCATGCAAATCGGGTGCAGTTTTCGCACCACTTTTACTTTAAAAATGAAACTCTTCGAAACACCCAAAATATGTTTGTTTGGTCAACAGAGTGTATGGGATGTGTTTTTAGGTGAGCTTCAACGGAATGGTTCCGATGTGTGCGATGGCGTGTCTCGATCAAATCGGGTGTCGTTTTCACACCACTTTTACTTCTGAAACTCTCCGAAACACCTAAAACATTGTCGTTTGGTCCAACAGATTGTATAGGATGCGTTTGTGGGTGTGCTTCAACGGAATGGTTCCGATGTTTGCGATCGCGCGTGTCATGCAAATCGGGTGCAGTTTTCGTACTACTTTTACTTCCAAAATGAAACTCTCTGAAACACCCAAAATATGTTTGTTTGTTCCAATAGAGTGTATGGGATGCGTTTTTGGGGCGCTTCAACGCAATCGTTCTGATGTGTGCGATGACGTGTCTCGATCAAATCGGGTGCCGTTTTCGCACCACTTTTACTTCTAAAAGTCTCCGAAACACCCAAAACATTATCCTTTGCTCCAACAGAGTACGTGGGATGCGTTTTTGGGTGTGCTTCAATGGAATGGTTTCAATGTGTGCGATGGCGCGTTTCATGCAAATCGCGTGCCGTTTTCGCACAACTTTTACTTTCGAAATGAAACTCTCCGAAACACCTAAAACATGTTTGTTTGATCCAATAGAGTGTATGGGATGCGTTTGTTGCTGTGTTTCAACGAAATGGTTCTGATGTGTGGGATGGCGCGTGTCATGAAATCGGGTGCCGTTTTGGCACCACTTTTACTTCTGAATTGAAACTCTCCGAAACACCGAAAACATGTTTGTTTGGTCCAACAGAGTGCATGGGATGCGTTTTTAGGTGAGCTTCAATGGAATGGTTCTAATCTGTGCGATGGCGCATGTCATGCAAATCGGGTGCCGTTTATGCACCACTTTTACTTCCGAAATGAAACTCTTCGAAACACCCAAAACATGTTCGTTTAGCCCAACAGAGTGTATGGGATGCGTTTTGGGTGTGCTTCAATGGAATGGTTCCGGTGTGTGCGATGGCGTGTCTCGATCAAATCGGGTGCTGTTTTTGCACCACTTTTACTTCCGAATGAAACTCTCTGAAACACCCAAAACATTTTTGTTTGGCCCAACAGAGGGTATGGGATGCATTTTTGGGTGTGCTTTAACGGAATGGTTCCCATATGTGCAATGGCGCGTTTCATGCAAATCACGTGCCGTTTTCGCACCACTTTTATTTCCGAAATGAAACTCTCGGAAACACCCAAAACATGTTTGTTTGTTCCAACAGAGTGTATGGGATGCATTTTTGGAGGCGCTTCAACACAATGGTTCCGATGTGTGCGGTGACATGTCTCGATCAAATCGGGTGCCGTTTGCGCACCACTTTTACTCCTGAAACTCTCCGAAACACCCAAAACATTGTCGTTTGGTCCAACAGAGTATGTGGGATGCGTTTTTGGGTGTGCTTCAACGGAATGGTTCCGACGATGGCGCGTTTCATGCAAATCGGGTACCGTTTTCGCACCACTTTTTACTTTCGAAATGAAACTCTCCGAAACACCCAAAATATGTTTGTTTGGTCCAACAGAGTGTATGGGATGCGTTTTTAGGTGTGCTTCAATACCGTGGAAAGGGAGAGAAAGAGGAGGAAGTGGAGCAGAACGCCTTGTCGGGGATTGGAGCCCGGCGGGCGGTGGCGTGTGGCAGGAGAGAAAACAGAGAAGGGAGAGAGGGTGAGAGAGTGTCGCGCGCGGTAGAGAGAGAAGGAAGGAGGAGAGAGGAGGGGAGAAGATCTTGGTGGATCTCGCCGGTGTAATGGCGCAAAAGGCGCGCCGGCCAGTATCCTCTCTGCTGCGCCGCTGCAGTGGCTGGATTGGCCACCGTGACGGCCGGATGATTTTGAATTTTTTTTTGAATTATTACAAAATCCTGTTCAAAATTCAATTGAAATTCATACCTCCCGAACTTGTAAAATTTTTGGAAATTTTTGTGTGTGCTCAGTGATTTTTATGAAACAACTTGAAGTGGAGGACAACTTGAAGGTGCTGCCGTCTTGGCCGGCTGCTCGCGTGGTGATGCGCTTGAAGTGGACGGCGCATGCTCGCGCGGAGTGGAGGACGACGTGGAGGACGCCGGCAAGGGGGCTGGGGTGGGAGCTTGACCGCGTCCTGCAAAAGAGTTAGTGCGTATCGACGATCGCCGTCCCTGTACTTCACGTTCAGCTTTGCAAGCAAATTCAAACAAAGTGGTCATATCGTCATATTCCTTGTAATCAAGGATGTCCTGAATTTCACGGTTCAAACCACCCCTAAAACGTGCCATAGCAGCGTCATCCTGCTCAACTAAACCACAACGAATCATACCCTTTTGTAATGCTTAGTAATATTCCTCAATAGTTTGGGAACCTTACTGAAATCGTTGCATTTGGTTGACCAAATCACGGGCATAATAAGAAGGAACAAATCTGTGAGACATGGCAGTTTTTAGTTAAGCCCAAGTGGTGGGAGTGTTATTGGGAAACTTTTGTTTATATTCACGCCACCAAATTAAAGCAAAATCAGTAAATTCACTAATAGCAGCCTTAACTTGTATATTAGCAGGAATGTCATGGCATGAAAATTTCTGTTCGACCTCTAATTCCCAATCAAGATAAGCAGCAGGATCATATTTGCCAGTACAGGATGGAATACGAAATTTGATCTTAGCAAAAGAATCAGGAGGTGGTGGGACACGTACCCTGCGTGCACGACCGCGGCGATCACCATCGTCCTGCTCCGTATCACCGCCATAGTTGCGCGCCTGCTGCAACTCCGTTAGCTGCATGGTCAAGGTCTCAAGACGAGTCATGATCGTCTCGAGCGTGGTGTGGGCGGCCGTTTGAGCGAGGTCGATCTGGTCGAAACACTCGGTCGATGAAGCAACCGTGGAGTCCAGCCATTCATGCACGTGCACGTCCTGCAGCGTAGCATCCGTTTTGGCCTCTGTCCCTCCCATAGTCAGCGCAAACAAGAAAACAGCAAGGAGAAAAACCGACTACAACAGGTGTATGTGGGAGGCAAATCACTCAAAGAAAACGCTTTTATCAAATTTTACCCGTTCTTACCAAGCACACAGGGGTGAGCTGCAACCAACAGGTAGAACCGGTGAAAGATTGCAGGAGCGATTGGCTGGAGACACAAAACTTGCTCGTAGTAGAAATATGTGTAGTTCTGGGTAGGCTGCACTCAAGACAAGGATTAGCACGATCAAACAATAATTGCAAAGTTGAATAATAGTGCTAAACACCTATGGACGCTGCTGGAAAACAAGTGCGAGAAAGAGCTAGGGTTGTAGGAGAAGGTCCGGTGGAAACAACCCGCGGTGGAGCGCCCAAAAACTGATTATATGAACAAAGGAAAGCAAAGGAACAAGTCACCACACGTACTCTCTCTCTCTCTCTCTCTAGAGTAAGGTCGAACTTATCAATGAGCCGATGCTTCAGAACTGAGTATATGTGGTAATATGAAGTAGCTTACGACAAACTCACGAGTCCAACGAGGACCCAGATCGGTTGGGATTTTCCCAGCAAAACCGATCATGCCTCTGTTGTTCATTTTTTTTAATAGCACACTTGCGTGCTCTTTTCTCTTTTTTTTTATTGGACTGTCACGAAAACGAAATAGAGACGGAGACAAGTGGAACTCGGCGGTGTGACCGGCCGGGATTTGGCACGGTAGGGCACGGCCGATCTGAACTCGGAGCGCCAAGGTGTGCTGCCATGAGCTAACGGGACTCGACGTGGCAAGGCACAAGGAAGGCGTAACCGATCGGGACTTGGCGTCACAAGCGTGGCGCGCACGGTGCAGCAAGGGCCATAGCCGAGAGGGACTTGGAGCGGTAGAAGTAGGAGCAGATCTTGGCGCGCACGGCAGGGGGGGTGGCGGGGGTGTTAGGGTTTGTGGCGGCTAGAAACAGATGGATAAAAAACACAAGTAATCCAGCAACAACAAAATGCGCAGGCACACAAATTCAACAATGCAAATTACTGATCGAAAGTGCAAGGCGCAAGGGGGTGCTGGGATAACAGATCTAACCTAAAATTTTTTTTGTATTTGGTTTTTGTGGGCTATAGGATGAACAAAAAACACATGAGAAACTCACCTGAGAAATACTGGAACCTGATACCACTTGATAGAGTTGGAGTGTCCGATCTTTCGGTGAGTGAAGATAATTTTGATTTAGTGGAAGTAGACCCTCACGATCCGACTACAACGAGCAAGCCCGAGGCGCCAATGCAATCACTGAACCAACTCCCGATGGTTACCAATCTTGCTGGTGCAAGATCAGCCTGATCACAAAGATCGTTTTCTGCGCACAATCAAAGAACGAGCAAGAAAAAGATGTAAGCAATCTGAAGTATTACTTGAAGGTGGAGTTCTGAATACACGTGGCAGCGATGTAATGCGTGTGACGGCTATAGCTAAAGCTAACAATTAAACCAAACTCAAAAGTAAATAAGGGGCGCAGCCCTTGGCTAAATACACAAGAGGAGGGCCGCAGCCCCTGGGTGGCGGCCAAAGGAGGGGGCGCAGCCCCTAGGTGGTGCACATCCCTAGGGTTGTGCGCAACCCTAGATTGGCCCATGTGGGGGGGGGCGCTTCAACTGGGTCGGCTGGCTAATCTTCTGGGTCTTCGTTCCTCAGCAACATGACATAGTTTAGCTCTCTTGCACGGGCCTTCGTGATTGACCCCACTGATGAAGGAAGCGTCGTTTGAGGTAGAGGCGCGTCTGGTGGAGCCGTGGTTGGAAGCGGAGGCGCGTCCGCAGGTGGTGGAGGTGCGTCCGCAGGTGCTGCTGGTGTAGCCGTTCCCGTGTTGGAGTCGATGTCCTCATCAGTTGGATAGGGTTGAGGGGACGAAAACAGCCGGAAATGAGTGCTCACCGTGTGACCTCGCGGGCGAAAATGGTGGTGGCGGTGTTCCGAGCGGAGGAGGAAGAGAAAAAGGTGCGGCGCTGCGGGAGGAAGAAAAATGAAGTAGGGGAGGAGTGCGGAAGCTCGTGCGCAATCTTTAAGATGCCGCGGAGAGAGAGAAATGAGGAAGCGGAGCAGCTCGTCGGTGAATGGCGAGGGGAGGGCGTGTGATACCCCAGGTGTCGCTAGGGCTTAAATCGACAACTTTAAAACCCTAAACGTTGAACTATATACTTGCAAGCAAAATCGACACTGGTAGTAAAAGAAATGTTGTCTAAAATACTCCAAAGGAACACTATGCCAATTTTGACAAACAACAGAACACGACTAGTGGGTTCGGAAAGTTTCAACCAGTAGTGTCGAAAACCTTCTTCTTCGAGAAGAAATTAAACCCTAATGAGTGATCTATCAAAATTTCCATATAACCCTAGCTATATTTTTGCATAACAATCAAGTACACTTCAAAATAGAATTTTGGAAATTTACTCAAAATTTTTGGATAAGATTTAAACCTCTTTAAAATTCACATAAACTAGAATAAACATGAAAATTTAAGAAATTTTAGGAGCCAATTCAGAACTTGAACCTTAAATAAAAAGTGTTCCAAATAAATCCCTGAACATTCACAAAAATTGTTAAAAATTTGTGAACTCGGGAAGTGTGACTTTCTATTGAATTGTGTTTCAAGATTTGAACTAAATAGCAAAAATCAAAAAAAAAGAGAAAGGAGCGCTGCGGTACCCGGACGCCCGCCACGGCCAACCGGCGAGCGGCAGGGCCGCCCTCCCCGCCGACCGGTGCCACTTTTGGAGAGCATTCAATCAGAGAGATCTCCGAATCTTTTTCCCGCTCTCTCCTCCTTCCTCCTCCTCTCTCTCACTCTCTCGTTGCTCCTCCCCGCGCGGCAAAGCTCCCTGCAGCATGCCACCGCCCCGCCGGCCCAATCCCGCCGTCTCTCTCTGTTCCCCCTCCCTTTCTCTCTCCGCAACACCTTAAAGGCATGCCCGAGCCTCCCTACTCCTTCACCCACGTCAAATTTCTTTTCCTCGACGTGCAATTGTTATTCCTCTTTGCTCGGCCACCGCCGCCCACCATTGCCGTCGAAGGTCACTCGGTGAGTCGACCCTTCCGGCCGTTCCCCACTGTTATCACTTTGCCTAACCTCTCCCTCTTGTCCTAGCACAGCTCCGTTCCATCAAGCAACTTTCCAATCCACCCATTCGACGGGAACACTCACTGCCGCCGCCCGCCATTGCCGAGCAAGCAAGCTCACGGTGAGCCCCCTGCTCCGGCCGTTTTCCCTGCTCTTTACCTTGCCCAATTCATTTGTCAAGTCCTTGTGCAGCTCACGGCGCTCTCCTCTCTCCGGAAACTTGCTCCTCTCGTCGGGAATTCCTCCTCGCCGCGGCCGCCGTCGACCCCCCACGGCGAGCACCTCTCTCCGGTGATGGAACTTGGCCGTTGTCGTATTGCCGAGCCTCGTCGTAGCTTGTAGATGGTGTAGGGAAAAGAATCAAGCGCAGCCGACCACCCTTCCGCCGGGAATCCGCCGCCGGAGCTCATCGGAGATGGCGCCCCTGTTCTGCCCTAGACAGCTGGGATATTTTTTTATTTTCCTACTAAATTGTCCTATCTTGTAAAATGCCAAACAAATCACAGAAGAATCCAAAAATAGCAAACCAAAATTTTTTAAAATCCACGTGAAATGGACTAATTTTCTGTTGAAACACTTTTTCAAAAACGACTAGGGATTTTCAGAATTAATTAGAATACTCTTTTCTGTTTTTGAATTTTAGTTTAAATTCTAGAGCAGTGCTAGGGCTCAAATTTGATCTACAAATACGGCATGACAGTAGGAATCATCTGGAATTTTATGGAGATTTAGGACCACGGAGTTGCATGTAACCTTTATAAAATACTCCTTTCTGCCTAGCTAATTTACATTTTCTAAAATACATTATGAAAGTCCTCCAAAAAGTTGAACCCAAAAACAGAACTTTATATTTGATGCTCATGAGTGAATGCATAAAAATTTCATAATTTTATTCTAGGGTCTAATGATTATTTATGATTTTACAAATTTAAATAACAAAAAACTTGTTGAATTTTTATAAAATCTAGAAAATTCATCTAGACCTCAACCAAATTTCAAAATTCATATTTCAGAGAGCACTATCAATTATAAAATTGTAGTACAACTAAAAGGTTTCATTTTAACCCTAAGATTACTAGTCGTAGTTTATTAAATAATTATTATCCGAAGAAAAGCACCGATAAATCCTCAATCCAAGTTTGAATTGCTGATTCAGAGAATATGGCCAATTACAATCACCTCGTGGAAAATTGAGTAGATTTCTTGGAACCCCATTCATTAAGTCAAAACATAAATAAACTAGTGGCGTCGAAGAATTAGGGTTAATCCTAATTTCAAAACGTCGCCGATTGAAACCTTAGAATACTCCTTGATAAAAGCATTATGTTATCATTTCTTTGAACTCCTCATAATCATAATGCATCATGTAGATTCTGAAGCGCACGAAGTAGCTGCAGAACCCGATTCCTCAATTCCCGCCGGAGAAGTCAACAACAGCTCCGAAGAACCAGGCAAGCCCCGATGCACAACCGATATTTAAATTTTAATTTTTATAACTCAGTGTGTCTTGTTTGTGCATTATTAAGTGCTAGGAGTTGATTGAAAACCCTAGATGTATTTGTTCCCAAAGGAAAACCCTAACGGTAGCTGGTATAGATACCCCTTAGCATGCTACGCTTATCAGGTATTGCCGGTAGAAGTCGAGCAGAGTGGACGCTGCTCGCGATTGGTAGGATATTGAATGAAACTACCACATGAGACATGACACATGGTTGTGAATAAGTAAGGAAAGATAAAAGGTTAAGGGTCAGACCAGGTACAAGTAGGTCGGCGACTAGTCCGGGACCAGGGTGACGTAGTCTGGTCTGATCCGTGTGGCACAGTTGGGCAAGTATTGAATGTACTAATCATATGCTGGGAATAATGGGGCCCAGAAAACCTACGTAGCCTAGTGATTGCAAAGTCGAACCTGCCCTACGGTGTCTGACTAGGAGGAGATCTGGGGTGGGCAGCGTGGGAACTCCACAGAAACCGTATGGGACGTGTTGTCTGGTGGGATGCGGCGCTGCTAAGGCAGACGTAGGAGGGAATTGACTTTGCAGGAGCTGGTGTGAACGGTTGCCACGCGCGGTCTGGGATGCGCACGTGTCGTATGATTAGGTTGACCCTGCAGAGGTATAAAAAGTTCGAATCGCTGTCGCTCTCAGCTATGAGTTTACTTGGACTCTCTATCACATGTTAGTAAATAAGTTGAGATGAAATGAGGATGATGCTATGATGATTACTATTATTTTGTTACTTCTATTATGCTTGATTAGTTCAGTGCTAATTAAAGTTCTATTTTAATCACTTAACCTATGCTAAAATTTGACCAAGAGTAGTACAGGCTTGCGAGTCCGATTTTGCACGTAAACCCAACCTAGTCAGCCTTCATGTTTAGGAGTCGGCTGTAATAAGCCATGTTGACGGGTAAGCCTTGTTGAGCTTCTTAGAAGCTCACGCGTTAGCATTATGTGATTTTCAGGCGCCGGCATGCAGAACCAGGACGATAGCATCCATTGGGAGGAGTCTCACCCCGAGGTTGGGAACCTCCAGTAGGAACTGTGCGAGTCGCCGTAGTAACATTGAAGTGGCCAGTAGCATGACGCCTCTGGGCACGGTGCATGCTTTTGCTTAAAGTATGAATGTCGGAGTCTATAAACGATCGAGTCTTCCGCTGTTATATTTTCAAAACTTTATTTGCGCACTCTGAATCATTGTAAGACTTAAGTTTCAATCTATGAATTAATGTTGTATTAATTTCTCTCTCCTTATAAATTATTGCTGTTTATTCCTGCCTGTGTTGTATCGTATGTACGTTCGCTTCGCCGAGCGTTGCCCAACAGGATCCTGGCTCAACAACGACTGCCACAGCCATCCCGAAAAGAGGTTTTCTGGGCGGGTCCGCGTCAGGGTGGTGGCGTGTGCTCGGGGAGAAACACGGCACGCGGAAGAGAGGGGGAGGAATGGAGAGACATGGGAGAAGCAGGGGAGGCGGGACTCGTGCGGCGATGCAACAGCTTGGCACGAAAAGGAGCGCCCTCCTCCGGCGCCTACCGCGCTGCGCCGCTGCGGCACACCGGATTGGCGGCTGTGGTGGTCGGCGATTCAAATTTGATTTTTTTGCAATTAATTCAAAATCCCATTCAAAATTCGATTGAAATTCATACTTCCCGAACTTGGAAAAATTTTGAAACTTTTAGTGTGTGCTCAGTGATGCATTTGGAATAACTTTCATTTAAGGGTCAAGTCCTGATTCGGTCTCTAAAATTTCATAAAATTTCCAACTATATTTAGTTTTTTTGAATTTTTAAGGGGTGTAAATCTTTTCTAAAAATCCTGATAAAATCTCCAAAATTCTATTTTGAAGTGAACTTAATTTTCTTGAAAAAAATATTGCTAGGGTTACATAGGATTTTAGATGGATTTCGAAGTGGGTGGTTGAATTCTTTCTAGTTAAGAATTAATTTTAGCACTGTGGGTTAAATCTCTTGATTTAGTAAAATGTCCTATTATTCACCCAAACGTTTTATACATGCTATTGGAAGTGCTTCAAACAATATTTCTTATAATCTCAAGTGTTGATTTTGCTTCAAAGTGCATGATTTAACTATTAGAGTTTTAAAATCTGTCAATGGATTCTGCAGTGACACCCGGGGTGTCACAGTAGATGATCCATATGTTCAGCCATAGACTTGTTATAAATCAGGATATCATCAAAGTACACCACCACAAATTTACCAATGAATGAACTTAAAATTTCATGCATTAAGCTCGTGAAAGTGCTAGGTGTAGTTAAACCAAAAGGCATGACTAACCATTCATACAACCCAATCTTAGTTTTAAATGCAGTTTTCCATTTATCACTGAGTTTCATTCTAATCTGATGGTAACCACTACGCAAGTCAATTTTAGTAAAAACTATAGCACCACATAACTCATCAAGCATGTCATCTAGCTTAAGAATAGGATGACGATACCGTATCGTAATGTTGTTTATGGCTCTACAATCTACACACATGCGCCACGAACCATCTTTTTTTAGAAAAAAAACAGGAACAGCACAAGGACTAAGGCTCTCACGTACGTACCCGCGGTCCAAAAGGTCCTGGACTTGACACTGAATTTCCTTAGTCTCCTCAGGGTTGGTTCGGTACGCCGCACGGTTCGAAAAACTTGCACCAGGAATCAGATCAATCTGGTGCTCGATTGAAAATAAGGCATTCGTGTACACTAGAACATAGCATGGAAAAGTACCATCAGAAATTTCAACAAGGTCAAATTTTGTAGCGAGCATGACAGGGGATTTTCAAAGTGATATATTGTTGAATTTTAGGTTTAGCATGAGGTGGTTGTTTAGCATTAGCAACCATCTCCCTATCAGATTCAATAATTTGAACAGGTGTCATGGGTAACAAAGTAATTTCCTTACCTTTATGAATGAATGTGTACTTATTACTACGACCATGGTGCAAAGCATCATTATCATGTTCCCAAGGATGACCCAACAAAAGAGAGTATGCTTACATAGAAACAACATCACAATCCACAGAATCACTATAAGTACTAATGGAAAAAGGAACGTGACACGATTGTGTTATCTTAGCTTTTCCGGAGTCATTCAACCACTGAGTATGGTATGGATGTGGATGTGGTCGCGTGGCCAAGCCGAGCTTCTTGACCAAATCAGAACTCACCAAGTTGTTGCAGCTGCTCCCGTCAATGATCACACGTGCTCGTCGATTCTTGATCACGAACTCAATCTGAAACAAGTTATGGCATTGGATCTGATCCGGTTCGCTTACCTGCGCATTGAGGACGTGCTGAACAACGATGGACGGAGATTGCGGAGCGTCGTCCTCCGCATCTTCAATGTCGGATGTACTCTCATAACCTCCGTCATTAGTGGTGATGTAGGCACGCTTGCTGGGGCAGTCACGCTGCATGTGCCCAAGTCCAAGACAGCGATGGAACTGGATGCCAGAGGTGCGCCCCGTGGATATAGTGGAAGGCGAAGTCTTCGCTGGTCCCTGCACAGAAGATTTAGAAGACCCCAGAGGATGTGTCAAGGGAGGCGGTGCCGTAGTGGAAGGTCGCTCGCTTGCTGGTGGAGGGGGTGGACGAAAACTGGAAGAAGAACGCGGTGCTCCGGTTCTTGACGTTCTCGCAGCTTCCTAGCGTCCCTGCAATTCCTTTTCTGCAAGCATAGCAAGGTGGAACAACTGGTTGACAGTGTTAAATGTCTTATATTAACAATGTCCTAAATTTCACACCTCAACCCCCCATAGAAACAACGGATCTTATCCTCATTATCCTCAACTACACCACAACGCATCATGCCCTTCTGCAGCTCAGCGTAATAATCCTGGACTGAATTGCTACCTTGCTCTAAGCGCTGCAGTTTGAGACGCATGTCTCGCTGAAAAGAAGGAGGCACAAAGCGATCGCGCATAGCAGTTTTTTAACTCATCCCAAGTAGCAGGTAACTATTATACAGCAGCTAAACCAGTCCACAAATGATAGCAAAGTCCTTAAATTCGCTAGAAGCTTGCCTAACTCTATGTTGTTCAGGACTTGGTGAGCCTCAAATTTTTGTTGAACCGTCATCTCCCAATCTAGATATATTTCAGCATTATATGAACTAGAAAAAGAGGGTATGAAAACTTTCACCTTAGCAAAGGGATCGTCCTGAGGTCGATGCTAGTTGTTACCTCCCATACCTTGGCGGTTTCTGCGTAGGCAATGTCGAAGGCGTGCGTCTCGGTCGTAGTCATCGTAGATGGTGTCCTCGTCGTCGTCGTTGTTGCCTAGAGGTGGATTCCTTTCCAAATTGTCAAGCCGCGTTGGAATTGCGGCCAACTGAGTGGTGATGCCTTGGAGAGTTGTTCCTATATGCAGGTCGTTGAGGGTCTTCATCATGGTCTTAGTGATCTTGTCATCAATGCCTTCAAGTGCCTTGGTAATTTCTCCCTGCAATTGATCTTGGCTGACGCACTCGTTGAAGCCGGCCAGAGTCCTACATTCATCGGTACCTGACATGATGAAAGAAACAAAAAACACAGAGAAAAGCGAGAAAGGTTATCCCTATCAACTACTGTGAGAACGGTGGCACTCCTGGACAGTAAAAGGAAGCTTCAAACCAAGTTCTTGCAAGGATCTAAATGAACACAAAGCAAAGATACCTTGGAGAAGTGATCCGGCGATTATAGGGTTAAAAATCCATGCCTGTTCAGAAAGTTTAAGTGGAGCTTGGAAGGCTAATATATATATAAGTGGAACACAAATCAAAACCAGATAGTAATATTGAATAAACGTCCAAAGTATTGGTCTAGTTGCTGGCCTAAAGCGTCCTATGACAGTTATGATACATGGTCAAATAACATGTGTAGGGAAACAGCAACAAAGATCAATAGCCAAGGAAAATTGAATTCAGGATAAGCATAAAACAGCACCGAGTGTTCCAACAAAGTTTATTAATTTATTTCTTTTTTTCTTTTTTTTAACACTAGAAGTAATCACAATACTCCTGTCTCTTTTTTTATTATTTCTTTTTTTCACTCAAAGCATGTGAAACCTAACCACACAAATTTTATGATCAAAACGATATAATGGTAGAACTGAACTCTATGTCAGGCGTTGAAACAAACTAGGGTAGTGGAAAAAAGAAAGGTGGAATTTTGCGGCGGAAGCTCTGGATAAGGTGAAAATTAGTGATGGATGATCAACCGTGTGAATCTAGTGAATAACAGATCAGACACAACAAACGAAGGGGTGGGATCTGGGTGGGAAAAAATTGACGGCTAGGGTTTGACACAAAGCGATGGAAGCAAAACAAACTGTAACGAGACGTGATCTAAACCAGCAACAAGACTCGATTAAGGACACAAACTCAATACTACGGACTCTAAAATTAAAATATGCAGAGCCTAAACACGATTTTGGATAGGATGTAACTTAAAATACAATTCTATTTTTGGCTCTTTATGGACTATAGGACAAAACGAAAACAAGGAACTAGGTTAAACAATGACAAACCTGAGGAACACCTAAAGCTCTGATTACCACTTGATGGGAACGGGGTCTCGATCTTCCTACAAGTTCTGATAATCAACAATTTGGGTGGAGTCGCGACACAAATCAATCCGGCTTCCAAATGGCACGTTCCGAACCCCGCAATCGCAGTACCACGTCTCCTCTGGTTATCACCCGTGTGAACATGGATGACCTTGCCGAAAAGGCTAGTATTTGCCTGCGAATCGAAGAACACAAGCAAAAATAAAATAGAAAGCAACCAAATTACAGATGAAGATTAAACTCATAAAAGTTGGGGTCTCACAAACCGATGAAATGGCGACCCTATTTTTAACAGGAATAATCTAAGCAAAACCCAAACCCTAATGGTGTGGTGACGGCTGGATATAAAAGAAATTGGGGACATGCAAGTCCCCTGGACACAACCCTAACGAACTGTAACTCGGTACAACGCCAACGGGCCCAAAGTCGGTGTCGCAGCACCCTGACAGATTCTGGACTGTCCAATGTTTCCATGATTCCCGTGGACTCTAGAGGTGGATGTGGGACTTGTCCCATTGAAAAGATAATCTTGTCTTCCATGAAGTAATAGATCGCCTAAAACGGACTCCGTATGCGACTTGGGCACCTGTTTTAGTGTGGACTGCTCCTGGACTCCGAGTTGGATTCGAAGTCGACGTGAGTTGGATCTCCTACTTGGCTTGAACGTCCTTGTCCGACTTGTAGCTAGTCTTCAGGGCCTTCCTTGACCTCTCTATGATTCCTAATCATAATATAATTATTAGGTAGCAATCTATTCTCCATAGTAACATACAACTC
Organism: Oropetium thomaeum; assembly: GCA_001182835.1. Classification (NCBI taxonomy): domain Eukaryota; kingdom Viridiplantae; phylum Streptophyta; class Magnoliopsida; order Poales; family Poaceae; genus Oropetium; species Oropetium thomaeum. The sequence goes on from LFJQ01000054.1 coordinate 1,508,763, forward strand.
GTACTTAAGAACGAGCTCACCTCTAGATTCAATTGTCGTGCCTGAGCTCTAATGATTGGTCCTTCATTTGTCGTAGCGGGAGAAGGATTGTTTGTAACCATGGGTACGATGTCCTCATCAGTATCCATGGGTGTGATGTCCTCATCATCCTCCCCCTTTTGAAGAGGAGTTGTCCTCAACTCAAGCTCATCCTCTTCTCCCAAGTATGGTCCCCAATGAAAAGCAACGCTCTTTTTTGTCAACTCAATCTGCAGCGTGGCGATGGTGCTGAATTACTTGACAAAACGGCGATAAAATCCCGCTAGGCCAAGAAAACTACTCATGTGCGAAACTGTTGTGGGCGTAGACCAACTATCAATCCCCTCCACCTTAGCCTTATCAACCTCTATGCCCTGTGGAGTTACAACATAGCCAAGAAAAGAGACTCGATTGGTGCAAAAGGTGCACTTGTCGAGGTTACCAAACAAACATGCATCACGTAAGGCAGAGAAAATAGCACGTAGATGATCCATATGTTCAGCCATAGATTTGTTATAAATCAGAATATCATTAAAGTAAACCACCACAAATTTACCAATGAAGAACGTAAAACTTCATGCATTAATTTCATGAAAGTGCTAGATGTAGTTAAACCAAAAGACATGATTAACCATTCATACAACCCAAACTTACTTTTAAATGTAGTTTTCCATTCATTACCAAGTTTCATTCTAATCTGGTGGTAACCACTACGCAAGTCAATTTTAGTGAAAACTATAACACCACACAACTCATCAAGCATGTTGTCTAGCTTAGGAATAGGATGACGACACCGTATAATAATGTTATTTCTGGCTCTATAATATACACACATGCGCCATGAACCATCTTTCTTAGGAACCAAAAGAACAGGAACAACGCAAGAACTAAGGCTCTCATGTACGTACCCACGGTCCAAAAGATCTTGGACTTAGCGCTGAATTTCCTTAGTCTTCTCATGGTTGGTTCAGTACGCCGCACAATTCAGCAAACTCGCACCAGGAATCAAGTCAATCTGGTGCTCAATCCCACGAATGGGTGGCAGTCCTGGTGGTATCTCATCAGAAAAAACATCTCAAAACTCCTGCAGAAGGTTACAATTGCAGGTGGCAATGTGCAAGGTAAATTATTAATAGAAAATAAAGCATCCTTGCATACTAAAGCATAGCATATAGCAGTACCATCATAAATTTCAACAAGGTCAGATTTTATAGCAAACATGACAGGAGCTTTCAAAGTTATATCTTGTTGAATTTCAGGTTTATCATGAGATTGTTGTTTAGCATTAGCAGCCCTCTCCCTATCAGATTTAATGATTGCAGCAGATGCCATAGGTAACAAAGTAATTTTCTTCCCGTTATGCATAAAAGTGTATTAGTTACTACAACCATGGTACAAAGCATCATTATCATTATCATATTCTCAAGGACGATCCAATAAAAAAGAGCATGCTTGCATAGGGACAACATCACAATCCACATAATAACTATAAACACCAAGGGAAAAAAGAACACGACAAGATTGCATTACCTTAGCTTTACCCGAGTCATTTAACCACTGAATATGATATGGATGTGGATATGGTCGTGCTGTCAAGCCATGCTTCCTTACCAGATCTGAGCTCACCAAGTTGTTGCAGCTGCCCCCATCAATAATCACCCGTGCTCACTTATTCTTGATCACGAACTCAATCTGAAACAGGTTATGGCGTTGTAGCTGATCGGGTTGAGTTACCTGAGTATTGAGGACCCGCGAGACAACGATGGCTCGATAGGACGTGTCGGCGATGTCAAGGACTAGGGAATCCACAACACCGTCCACAGCATCAGCATCATTTTCACCATCGTCTTTTTTGTCAGAGGTGCTCACGTAACCTTCATCATCAGTGGCGATGTAGGCTCATTTGCTTGGACAGTCACGCTGCACGTGGCCAAGTCCAAGGCAGCGATGACACTGAATGTCAGTCGTGCGCTCTGTGGATGTAGTGGAAGGAGAATTCTTCGGTGGACCCAGCACAGAAGATTTAGATGAATCTGCAGAGCGTGTTGTTGGAGGCTGTGTTGTAGTGGTAGGTCGCTTGCTCGCTATTGCAGGAGGTGGACGAAAGCTTGACGAAGACCGCGTTGCTCCTGTAGTCGTACTAGGTGGGAAGGAGTGGCTGGTTCTTGTCCTCGCTGCTTCCTGTCGTCCCTGCAATTCTTTCTCTGCAAGCATAGCTAGGTAGAACAACTGGTTGACATGGTTAAAAGTTTTATAATCAATGATGTCGTGAATGTCACGCCTTAAATCCTCATAAAAACGACATACTTTGTCCTCATTATCCTCAACTACCCCACAACGCATCATGTCTTTTTGCAGCTCAGCATAATAATCTTGTACGGAATTACTGTCTTGCTCTAAGCACTGCAGTTTAAAACGTATATCTCGCTAAAAAGAAGGTAGTATAAAATGATCACGCATGGCTGTTTCAAAGCATCCCAAGTGCTAGGTAAACGTCCCACAGCAGCTAGACCAGTCCACCAAATAATACCAAAGTCCTTAAACACTAGTAGCTTGTCAAACCCTATGTTGTCCAGGAACTAGGTGGGAACTAATTTCTGGTCTACGGTCATCTCTCAATTAAGATATTTCTCAGCATCATACAAACCAGAAAATGATGGTATGAAAAACTTCACCTTAGCAAAAGGATCATCATCAGGGCGGAGATGGTGATCGTTGTTGTTGTTACCTCCCATACCATGTCGGTTATGGCGTAGTAGATATCGAAGTCGTGCATCCTGAGTTGCACGCGCATCCATGTTGCTGTCGGTGTCATAGATAAAAGTGGCGTCGTCGTCCTCATCTTGATCGTCGTTGTTGCCCGCTGGTGGACGCCTCTCGAACGCATCAAGGCGCAACGAGATAGTGGCCAACTGAGTGGTGAAGCCCTCAAGAGCTGGGCCTATATTCAGGTCGACGAAGTTTTTCGTCACAGCTGCAGAGATCTTCTCGTCTGTGGCCTCTAGCGCCTTGTCAATTGCTCCCTTCAACTAGCCCTGGCTGACACACTCGTTAAAGTCTGCAGGAACTCTCGACTTGTCGCCACCTGACATGATGAAAGAGAACAAAAACACAGAAAAAAAGATAGACAAAGGTTATCCCTATCAACTACCGTGTTAGAATGGTGGCACTCTCAGACTACAACAGGAAGTTTCAAAACAAGTTCTTGCAAAGATCTAGGTGAACACAAAGCAAAGATACCTTGGAAAAGTGATCTGGCGATTACAGGGTTAAGAACCTGTGTCTGTTCAAAAGGTTTAAGTGGAGCTTGGAAGGCCAAATATATGTAAGTGGAACACAAATCAAAAACAGATAACAATATTGAATATATGTCCAAAGTATTGGTCCTAGTTGCTGGCCTAAAGCGTCCTATAACAGTTATGATACGTGATCAAAGAATATGTGTATGGAAACAGCAACAAAGACCAATAGTCCAAGAAAAATTGAATTCAGTACAAGCATAAAACAACACTTGAGTGTTCCAACAAAAGTTTATAAATTCGTTTTTTTTTCTTTTTATTTTTTTTAACACTAGAAGTAATCACAATACTTCTGTCTTTTTATTTGTATTATTTCTATTTCTCAACTCAAAGCATGTGAAAGCTAACCACACAAATGTTCTGATCAAAACGATATATGGCAGATCCGAACTCTATGTCAGGCATTTTTCTTTTCTGGCGTTGAAATAAACTAGGGTAGCAGAACAAAGAAAGGTGGAATTTTACGGTGGAAGCTCTGGATAGGTGAAAAGTAGTGATGGATGATCAACTCGTGTGAATCTAGTAAATAACAGATCAGACACAATAAACGTAGGGGTGGGATCTGGGTGGAGAAAAAAATTGACAGCAAGGTTTGACACAAGGCGGCTGAAGCAAACCAAACTGTGACGAGACGTGATCTAAACTAGCAACAAGATTTGATTAAGGACACAAACTCAATACTACAGACTCTGAAATTGAAATATGCAGAGGCTAAACACGGTTTTGGACAGGATGTAACTTAAAACTATAATTCTGTTTTTGGCTTTTTATAGACTATAGGATGAAACAAAAACAAGGAACTAGGGTAAACAATGGCGAACCTGAGGAACACCTGAAGTTCTGGTTACCGCTTGATGGAAACGGGTCCCGATCTTCCTACAGGTTTTGACAATCAACGATTTGGACGGAGTCGCGACACAAATCGATCCGGCTTCCGAACGGCATGTTCCGAACCCCGCAATCGTAGCACTACGTCTCCTATGGTTATCACCCACGTGAACACGGATGACTTCACTGAGAAGGCGAGTCTTTGCCTGCGAATCAAAGAACACAAGCAAGAACGCAATAGAAAAGCAACCAAATTGCAGATGAAGATTAAACTCACAAAAGTTAGGGTCTCACAACCGATGAAACAGCGACACTATTTTTTAACAGGAATAATCTAAGCAAAACCCAAACCCTAATGGTGCGGTGACAACTGGATATAAAGGAATTAGGAATGTGCAAGTCCCTACACAACCCTAACAGACTCTAACTCGGTACAAGGCCAACCGGCCCAAAGTCGGTGTCGCAACACCCTGATAGATTCTGGACTGTCTAATATTTTAATGATTCCTGTAGACTCTAGAGGAATTTGGACGTGGGATCAGTTCTATTGGAAAGATAATTTCGTCCTCTTTCCATGAAGTGGTAGATCACCTAAAAACGAGTCCGTATGCGATCTGGGCGTCCATTTTAGTGCAGCCTGCTCCTGGACTCCGAATTAGATTTGAAGTCGACGTGGGGTGGGACTCGGACTTGGTTTGGACGTCCTTAGATGACTACTACCTGGTCTCCCATCGTTCCTCTGTCCTCTCTATGATATAATCATAATAAAATCATTAGATAGTAATCTATTCTCGAGAATGCCTAATGGAGTGCTAAGGAACAAGCTCACATCTAGATTAAGTTGTCGGACGCGAGCTCTATTAATTGGACCTTCATGTGCAATAGCAGGAGAAGGATTGTGTGTATCCATGGGTGTGATGTCCTCATCACTAAGCCTCTAAATGCAGCAACACAATAAAACTATAGCGTTGAGTTGATCGAGTGAGTGAGAAGAGGGGCCCTATTTATAGGGAGGGGTGAGTTTTCGTTCCTTGTTCCGGACTATTTCCAGCCACTCATTCTCTACGGACGATTTAGCATCGCCTTTGGAAAGGCGGTAAGAAGCGTTGTGTCAAAGATGGCCCTGAGCGGGCCCGCTGGCACTTTGGCCGAACTACCTTTTGGGCGAACAGCTATGAGCCCCTTGAATCCTTGTGTTGTGTTTTGATTGGCTGGGAGTATAATATCTTTTCTTTTCTTTTATTTCTCCTCTCATTATTATTTATAAATCATCTATATAGAAATATTCACTAAAACTTATGAAATAAATTAATAATAATCCTATCTCTAATTTTAGTAATATCATTTTAGTTATTTATGTAAGGATTTGACAATCAAATTTAGCATTTAAGGAACGTCGTTACCGACCGATCAGTTCCCAACGATACACCTGTGGTAACCTACACCATGACTTAATCTCCTCGGACTAGTTTTTAAGCAGATTCCTACTAGTGCGTGTTTAATGCTACTTTGACGCCTCTGGGTTACCCCCTTTTGACTGTTGTGCTTTTTTCTTTTAGAAAATATAATAGTCGCTCCAAATTTGGGAATCCAGTCTACAGTGGATAACACACAACATTGTACGTTGTATGAAAAAACACGCTCGATTCACACTACGAACGAATATGATTTATTTGGTTAGGGCAACGTCGGATCATAATTTCAGTACTCTACAAGGGGCTTCATGGCACGAAGGACGACTGAAACTTACCGATCAGTTCCACTATGGTGACCTACACCATGACTTGATGTCCTTGGACTAGTTTTCTGAGCAGATACCTACTAGTCAGGAGCCGTTCGTGTTCAGTGCTACTTTGGTGTCTGTAGTTAACGCACTTTGATTATTGAATGCTTTTATTTAAAAGGAATTATAGTCGCTCAAAAATTTAAGAATCTACTCTACAATAGATAATAAATGCATTTTGCATCATAAAAATATACGTCAAAGATTCAGGTTACAAAAGGATAAGTTTTATCAATTTAGGATGATGTTAGATTATAATTTGCGTACTCTACGAGGGATATTATGTCAACGATAAATTAATTTTTTTAGACGGAGGGAGTGGATTCTATTCTTTTCTTAGAAATCCAGTGAACAAAAAAAGTTTTTTTTCTGAAATAATATTAATTTAATTATTAATTTCAAAAATGAGGGTCGATTTAGAAATATTACAAAAATAGAATCCTGCCGGTCGCCGGAAAACCGATAAGGGGCCTGTCGGTCGCCGGAAAACCGATAGGCTATGTGGCGATGACGAGGCGTCGACGTAGCGCGAAGGATCTAAGGAATCGGGCGCAGAGGTATCCGACAGGGACCTATCGGTACACTGAGGACCGACAGGTCTCTAGCCCTAGGGTTTGTGGCCTGTTGCGGCCTGTCGGGCAAGTTGAAGACCGAAAGTACCTGTCGGTTCTCTGATTACCGATAGGCCTATCGGTAATCAGAGAACCGACAGGTTCCCTATGCAATGTTCATCCGAAAAAATAATAATGCAAAGTTCATTGAAAAAAATATTTTTGTTTATACATTTTATGTGTATGTCGTGTATATGTATTGGACAATATGATTATTTTATTACACATTACAGTAAGAAAAAAATATTATTAAATTAAAAAAATATATATGAGAAGTATTAAAATTGTAAAGATACATTACTTGTTCGATAAAGAGTGAGATACAAATATAATACATTCCCTTGAACACTACGGTAAGTGCAGGGTATTGACGATTATTAGTAGCAGACTTAGAGCTAGTGGAAATGAGAAGACGAGGAAGAGCGCTGTTGCGAAGAAGGTTTAGTAGGTCCAGGCTTGTGATGTGGGCATTTACAATACGGGACCTCGCACCATATCATGTCATCATCTTCAGCGATGGAAATGACAAGATCTTCATTGGATGGTTCAGGAGTCGGAGCATTTAGCAGCTAGGTGAGGTCGAAGATTTTGTCTTCCAGGTAGGTGATGAAGTGCCAATACGGATAGATTGCCTCTGGATCAACCCATGCAGTCCATCCGCAATCGTCGTCATCATCATACGACTGTGGAAAAAGTAATATATTCATGAAAAGGAGTGTTATTGCATAATAAGGAGAGTTAAATGTGAAAGTAAATTAGAAATTTATAGTTACCGCTCCGTATGGACAGCGAAAAAAACGACGACCACTATCCTCGCCGTAGTCCATCGTTTGCACGACAGCATCAGCACCATGTTTACACTTGGGCCATTTCTCCCTTGTAGCATCATATGGTCGCAGAGGACTGCCTGAACTGAATTCAGACTTGAATTCTAGAGGGAACTCTGGTTTTGGTTCACTAAACCATGTTGGTCCGCCGATCGGAGGAGGGGTTGGAACGGCCCCCCGACCTCCACGACCACGACCTCTACTAGCCATTGATGAAGTTGGGTAGTTTGAACTTTGTATATGCATGAAGAAAAGGACACGGCATGATATATAGAGACGGCGTGCAACACTTTGGATTCCCTACCGCTACGTGGGAGCACATGTCGGATATCGGAGGACCGAATAGGGTATCGGAGTGGTCATGGCCGACACGTTTCAGCGGCATTAAATAGTGTTTGAGAGACAGACTTTATTGGATTCCTTAGCGCTATGTGGGAGCACATGTCGGAGATCAGAGGACCGAATAGGGTGTCAGAGTGTTCATGGCCGACACGTTTCAGTGGCATTAAATAGCGTTTCAGAGACAGACTTTATTAGATTCCCTAACGCTATGTGGGAGCGCATGTCAGAGATCGGAGGACCGAAAAGTGTTCATGACCGACACGTTTCAGTGGCATTAAATAGCATTTCAGAAACAGACTTTATTGGATTCCCTGACGCTTTGTGGGAGCGCATGTCGGAGACAAACGTTATATGACAGCACATGGCGGAGATGAAAGTATTAAAATACGTAATAGATATCTGATAATACACATAATTATAATGCAACATAAGCATTATAGAACATAATTATAGTGACACATAAATATAGTACAACAGATATGTTAACATTCAAGCATCACGACGCCGCGTCTTCCGGTGCCTAATCTGGTGTGACGGGTAAGTGAGGTGGTCCGGTGCGTGACGAGTCCTAGGACCCTCCAAAGGGGTCGACTCCTCCTGCTGCGTGGGCTGACTTAGTACAGGAGCTCCGGGCATCTGTGAATAACCCTCCACGTCCACGTTGGTCCATGACATCATCTCGTCGGAAATGGAGCCCATGATGTTCCTTGTGTAGTCACCTACAATAAGAGCATTATTAGTTTCACTTAATGAAGGGGTATTTCAAAATATAAATATGAATGGAGTGCGGGAAAGAAAAGATGAACCTGCTGGTGCCTGGTAACCAGGTGTCGGAATAAAACCGGTCCCAAAAGGGATGGCTGATGGATCGACGTGGAAATGGGACGGGCCGGGCTCGTGAAAATGAGATGGCCCGGACTCCTGAAAATGATATGGCCCGGGTTCCTGAAACTGAGATGGACCGCCCTCATGAAAATGAGACGGGCCGGCGTCCAAGTGATGCCGAGAAGAGGAGGGTTCCTGAGAACGGAATGACGGTGCTGCAGAGGCAGGTTCGACGGAACCAGTAATTTTTTATAAGATAATATATTTCAATTTATGATTTGGAAACTATGTGTCACTTGTAACAAATTGCAGAAATATAAGCGAGTGCGAGGTTGGATCGAACCTGGCTGGGACCGCGGACGCACGTCGTAGGACTGCGAACATGATGAGCACCGAAGGGCGTCCTGCAGCGCCGTGCAAGGCGAGCTAGTGCTGCTGCCATCTCCCGCGCATCGAACCTAGGAGGGTTCGCTTTGCACCGCTGTGCATACCCCTCAAGTTCTGATGCGACCTCCGCACATGTTTTAGACTATATGCATGTTACATATGAGTATGAGTATGACACATGACACACAGAAAATATAGCTCAATGGAAAGTACGTACCAGCATGTGGTATGCGGAACCCGGCTACGGAGCGAACGTGTCTGTGATGTCAGCATCATGGTCCACAATCTCCGCGGGCACCGGGTGACACAAATGCGTGTTCTGGTGCTGTACCACTGTAAGTACCGAACATACGCTTCCTCCACGAAAGGGCCAGCGGGGACCCAAACGTCCTGAGCAGCACCAGCCCACTGCTCAATCCAAGGCAACATCTTCGCGGCCCATGAATCTTCGTAAACGAGGCCCTGGCCTTTCCTAGTCATCCTGTAATGATATTTATAATGTCTTACTGTGTACTCCCTACAGGTTGAAAAAGTAACTCCTTATCGACAATGAAACGGTTTGCAAAGTAAATCATACTTACATATGGTCACAAAGGATGGGTGGTCGGGGAATGGGAAACGGCTGGAATAGTCCGAACTGACGCATAACTCGGTTCACGGCGTATGGCTCGACAACGATGTCATACACAAGATGTCACTTTGTGAACCATATGCGGTGATCGCGAGTGCACAGGGACAACAACCCGCGAGGCGCACACCTCTGGACCTCCATTGGACTGAATGGTGTCCATCGGACACAGTCAGCTCTAAGCTGATCAAACGCAAGGACGTAGTTTGGATACCCCCTGCGGACGGTGCCTGTCGCCCAAGTCATCTGCATTATGATTAATATATTAGTTACAAACTCTAATATACGACAAATTAACTGTAATTAAAATATAATTTGGTTACCTTTCGCGTACACCGTAAGGATCCCATGGTAGGCCTGTCCATCTCATCGTCGTCATCCGTGTACAGGTCAGCGTCGTATGGATCGTACGCGGAAAGAGTAGGTCGTCCGATGTCGAAGCGCTCGTAACACCACAACATGAGCAACAAAGGGCATCCAGTAAGTGATCTGGCACTAGTCCTACGTCTGCAACCATCACATAACGCTCTGTAGGTCGCAGCCAGCACGGCAGAGCCCCAACTATATTGGGGCATATGTGCCACGTCTATGTCAGCGATAATCTGGGCGACGCCTATCAGACGCTTATCAACGGTGTCCTGGTGCGTGCTCGTGAACAAGACCCAACCAAACAACCACAGAAGGTAGGCCTCTAAATGGCACTGCACTCTCCAATCCTCCGCATCTGCAGCCAACACCTCTGCTCGAAACTGCTGCAGCCATACCTTCGTAGGTCCGTGGTTATCATTAAACTGCAGCTGATCCTGTTACGGTAGGACGTCGTGAAATCGGTGCAAGATATCCTGCTTCCATGTTGCTTGCACTTGAGGAGGAAAAACCACATCCCCTGTCAGAGGGAGACCTAATAGCATGGACATGTCTTGTAGAGTCGGAGCCATCTCACCTACCGGTAGGTGAAACGTGTGGGTCTCTGGTCGCCAACGGTCCACCAAAGCAATGAGTAGTGCATGGTCAGCGGAAAACCGAGTAGACCTCCTACCCCTGGGGTCCAACATCCGCGCGAGTGGTAGTAATCCACATGCCTGTAACCTACGAACAATACAACATTGTTTCAAAATGAAGTGTAATATGTAACAAACAATATTTTCTGAATTAGTAGGTTACCTCGGAACCCATCGGTCGTCCACTGTCCAAAATTCATCGAAGCTCCGTAGTCAAAGGGGATCGTAAAGATCACCGGTCTCAGAGTTAGAGCGATGCTTGGAATCAATTACCGGATCGATCAACTCCATGCCTTTAAGAAAAATTGACAATATTTAATAACTACATAAAATATGACATCTTACAATATGACAAAAATAATACATCTCATAATATGACATAGCACTTACTACACATGGTACAAATGAAAATAGTACATCTTATAATATTACATAACACTTACTACACATGTTACAAATAAAAATAGTACATGTTAAAATACATAGTACCCATGACAAAATTAAGTAGATGGTCCTCCTCTTTCAATGCGGGCGCCCCTCCGCATTGGAACACGTCGCACATCCGCGCCGTCAGGTCTCCTTTCCACTACGTACAAGTTGCAATCCTTTCGTAGGTAGTTACCTCCACAAACTATGCATTCTTTGCGACCCCCACGCGCCTGACTGGCATCCATGTCATTCCTGATTCGACGCATTTTGCGCCGACCCTTCATTATAACTCATTTGCTTGGATCCGGGATCCAAGCTGGTTCTCCCTGTGGTGGCCGTGTGAAGTCAGAGATAACTCTCCAACCAAGTAACTGACCACGTCATGTAGCCTCCACTGCTTCTTTGAAGTAGTATGGTGACATAAAATTATGGGTATCAATATTTCCCTTAGCACAAGCAGTGAAGACATGAGAGCAGGGTAAATGCAGCAACTTTGGCTTGTTACATGTGCACTCATATTTGTTCAAATCAGGCTACAATATGCATTCCATTGTTACTTCAGCACGAGCAATGCCAAGTCCGCTCTTTCCGCGCAACAGCACCAAAACTAGTTCTCTGTTACCTGTCCTCCGAACCAAATGTCTTTCACCTTTCTCACTTTTTTCTTGCATATACTCCATGATTTTAGAGGAATACAGTACTTGATGGTTGGACATGTTCAATATTACTTGAGCATAACGCTCTTGCAGATATGTTTGTGTACCACGTGTGATACCCTCAACGATAGTTCAAGTGGAAGGCTTCGTGTACCTTTCATTACCTAATTATAAACCTCTGCGAGATTAGTTATCATTATACCATAACGAGAGCCATCTCTATCTTCTATCAATGACCATTTCTCCATTGACTCCTCCTTAATCCAGTCCGAGAAACAACTCACTCTTCTTCCCTCCTTCCGCCTTCGTGTCACGCTGTGTGCTTCATTAGGAAGAGGATCCAAAGAAAGAGCCTCTGCATCATAACCTGACAGAGCCATATCTCTTAATTTTTTTCATTTGATTGCTAGTTAATCTATCAAGCTCCTGTAATAGTTTATTAAATTTTGAACGTTGGTTCTGCTTGCATAGCTGCTTGAACATATTCATCAGACGTTTGCTCTTAAATTGTCGGTGAAAGTTTGCAGCCAAATGTCTCGTGCACCAACGACTATGTAAATCTGGCCAAAATGCTTCGTCCGTACTATTCGTTTGCAACATATCAATTGCTGATAATAGACCAGCATTTCGATCATGTATGATGCAAACATCTGGCCTATTTCTAATAACAGCTCTCTTAAGCCACCGAAGGAACCACAACCAAGTTTCAGTCCTCTCGTGCTCCACAAATGCAAATGCAATTGGCATAATCTGATTCTCTCCATCAACCCCAATAGCAGTAAGAATTTGCCCTTTATACTTGCCGGTCAAGAATGTACCATCCACACATAGCATGGGTCGGCAGTATCTTAATGCTGCAATCATGCATCCAAATGACCAGAAAGCACGTTGAAGTACCTTGTTATCATCTGCATTGACAAAGTCATGCCATGCAATTATAGTCCCCGCGTTCCGAGCTTGAATAACTTCAAGTAATGCAGGAAGATTATGATATGAATCCTCGTAAGTGCCAAACCTTCTTTCCAATGCTTTCTATTTCGCCCTCCATGCCATATCATACGATATGTCATACCCATATCTGTTCTGTATACTATGCATGATAGCAAAGGGAGATATTTGCAGTCTTTTGCACTATCTCTGAATACAGTACATCAGCAACAAATTTTGCTGTCATATTCCTATGTTTCAGAAGAGTATTTCTCAACATATACGAGTGAGGCACCACAATAGAGATAACAAATGATGTCTCATTCTTTGGTAGATACCCATGAACTCGCCACGTGCAGTCTGGAGCAATGCACTTTACATCATATGTTGTTGTGTTTGAAATTATCACCCTGAACTGCTTCTTCTCAGAATACGCCCACCGCTTCACCGTCATTTGCAAGTCTTCCTTATCACGAAACATCTGCCCCTGCCTCACTTCTACAGCATCATATTCTCAGGCTGACTTGTGACCATCATCACATGCCGTGTTGTCCATATCAATCCAGTCCTCTGGCTCTTCATCACCCTCCTTCCATCCGTCCCGTGTCTCAACAAAAGCTTCATACTCATCATCATCCCACTGCATCTCATCTACAATAACCTCATTCTCTTCTCCATAATCTACAATCATCATTTCCATCCGGCCTCCTCCCACCTTATCTTGCGTCTGATTAATCTGTTCTCTGGTACTATTATTCTCAACTTCAATATTTTGCTCGGTGCTCTCACCGATTACTAAATTATTTGAAACATGTACATAACTTTCAATTACTTCCTCATGCCCTTCCGATGTGTTCCTTGATTCATGTTGAACAAGCAGCACGTGATCAAACTTTTTCTGGATACCCATATACACGAACTTCCGCCAACTTGTTATGTTTTTTATCTCAAAAAGCTCCCATTTGTATACCCCTTCGTATATCTTAGGAATTAAAACTTTCACCACTAACCGATCATGTAATGGGATATTCAACATTCTTGTAACTATTTTCACACTTTCACTCTAGGCACCTCACAGGGTCCATTAAACCAACCATCCACATATGAAAATTCATTCAAATCTATACCATATTCATAATGTCTAATTTCTCCTTCCCCATAAAATATTCTGAATCTGACGACACTGGACATCTTGATAATAAAAATATTTTAGCTACCCTTTATTTACTATTTAATTTTATTATAATTATAGCAACATCGAAATTTTTTTTCGTATGCTAAATAAAATCACTATCTAAATACTCATTATAAAACTAAACTTGTAATGTACATAAACTATTATTCTACTGAATCTAAAAAATTTATTATACTTACTTCTTATTCTTCTTGTTCTTCCTCTTCCTCTTGTTCTTCTCCCTCTTGTTCTTCTCCCGCGATCTAAATAATCATTACAAAACTAAATTTATAATGTACATAAACTATTATTCTACTGAATCTAAAAAAATTATTATACCACCTTTTTCTTCTTCTTCTTCTTCTTCTTCTTCTTCTTCTTCTGCTTCTTCTCCTCCCGCGAGCGCGAGCCGCCCGCGCCTCTCTCCCGCTCACCCCGCTCTCCTCGCGCGCCGCCTCTTCCTCCGCTCGCCTCACCGCTGCCTGCCGCGCGCGCTCTCTCTCCCTCTCTCGGTTCCCTCTCTCGGTTGTGCGCCGCGCGACGCAAATGGAGAGCGGCGGGGCCAAATAGGGGGACCTATCGGTCGCCCGGAAACCGACTACGTAACCTAGTCGGTCGCTCGATTACCGACTGACGGCAGAAGTCAGGTCCGGTCAGGCCCGACTGGGCCAGGCCTGCTGTAGCCTGTCGGTAATCCAGTTAACGACAGGCCTTTCGCGGCCCGATAGCCTATGTAGCACCGAACGTGACAGACAGTCGGGCGTCGGAAAACTGATGACCTATCGGTTTTTCGGAGACCGACAGGCTTGTTATCGGTGTTCCGGCGACCAACTAGCTTCTATTTTCGTAATATTTCTAAATCGACCCTATTTTTAAAATTAATAATTAAATTAATATTATTTCAGAAAAAAAACAAAAAAAAAGAGCTCAGTTCCTTTTCACGGACGTACGCAACGGTGACATTGAAAGCGAATCACACCGCCAGTGGTCGGTAGTCTGTAGACCGCGCGTTGAAACAGCTTCTCCACCGGGACGCAACGTGGCGCTCGTCCGCGGAAAGTGCGTGAACCGAAGCTTAGGATTCCTCGCCAGGTGTGCCTTCTACAGTCCCACCTCTTCCGAAACGGGGCAAGTAATAAAACAAGCGCCACGACATCACGAATCATGATTACCGCAGCAGAACTGTAGAACAAGCCATCAGTAGGCTCAACTCCCATCACCTTCCAGAACTCGCCCACCCCAGCCCCCCCTACCGCCCCCAGTCGATCTCATCTCATCAGCTTCCAATCTGTCATCGGGAAGAGGGAGAGAGGGTGAGCGAGAGAGGCGTGCGCGGGAGCGGTTGAAGCGGTGGTGGTCCGTGAAGATGGCGGGGAACGACTGGATCAACAGCTACCTCGAAGCCATCCTCGACGCAGGCGGTGCGGCGGACGAAATCTCCGCGGCCGCGGGCGCTTCGGGCGGCGCTGAGGGCACAGCCGGGGAGAAGCGGGACAAGTCGTCACTCATGCTGCGGGAGCGGGGCAGGTTCAGCCCGGCGCGCTACTTCGTCGAGGAGGTCATCTCGGGCTTTGATGAGACAGATCTTTACAAGACCTGGGTTCGCGTAAGCCTCGACGCCGCAGCCTTTTCCTTTTCCCGCACCCCGGCCGTTCCGAGTCTTCGATTATCCGCCGCCGCCTCTTTTTGCTTTGGCGTTCGAGGGTATTTCTGGTCTCACTGTTTTCTACGGCGTTCTTTGGAATGCAGACGGCGGCGATGAGGAGCCCGCAGGAGCGGAACACGCGGCTGGAGAACATGTCGTGGAGGATCTGGAACCTTGCCCGGAAGAAGAAGCAGGTACGCGCGACTCCCAGTGAATGAACTGACAGCTAAGAAAGGTCCGCATGACTCGCTTTTGTTGACTTGTATGAGGGATGTTGCTTCTGGTGGATTGCGTGGTTCGGCTATTTTTTTGGGGCTGTCTAAATTTCAACCACCTGAAAATGGCGGGTCTTGGGCCGTCTTCCTCCTCGGGCCGCCTGTCCGCCGTCCCCTCCCCTGGGCCAACATTTATACCGCCGGCGATGGTGCCGCCGCACCCACAACTCCAGCATCCTAAGCCACTCGCGATAACCGTGAGGCACTGCCGCACACACCTGCGCTTCGCTGACCGGCCACAGCGCACCGCAGACAATAAACGCGACAGCATTGCGCCTGCCATGCTCCGCGGCCGCCGCCACCCCCCAACCCCCCATCCCTGCAGATTCCCCTTTTCCCTTATAGGGGCCACGTTGCGTCAGAATGCGTGCTAGATTTCATTTTCTTCTGTTCCGTCGTGACTAATTGTTAGTTGTGCCTAATACTTAATTAGCCAATTAACGCAATTAGACAGCTAAGAATTAGTTGTTTGGAGTCTGACTAATTATTTGTCCATACTAGTCTAATGCTAGTGCGTTGCTACGGGTGTAAGATATACACATATTTAAAGATGCATATATAATAACTGTTGTTCTACAATTATAATGTATACTAGCCAAATGCCTGGGCATTGCTACGGTTTAAGAATACTACAAACACTTCATTTAAAATTCTCATTTGTTTCATTTAGTCTTATCTCCATCCTAGTTCGACGTTAGTGGAACAATTAGCCACAAAATTCATCTTATTATTACTTAAGAGGAGTAAATTACTGAAAATAAAGGAATCAGTTAGCAGACCCAAAACACTCAAAATTCAGCCTGAAACCTAACAATCAAGGTGGCTCATTAATATATTTGTGGGTGGCTAATAGGCCAAAAAAAGAAAAAGGTCAGTTGCAAAATCCGTCGTGTTTTCGTATCCAATTCTAAAAATGTACTTTCTGTGTCTATAAAATTGCTCCAACCGACACCTTGATCTTGATGGGGGTACTGTAGGCCACACTTCACTGGCGGTACCTCCTCCACTAGAACTGGAGGATCCATAATGACAAGATCCATGGTTTCCGGTATGAGGGTCTGGTTGAGAGCACCAAGCCATACCCTTGAACGAGGCATAATTCTGACGAAGAAGTGTCTGGATGTAGGTTACGAATCCAACACCATTCATCCAGCAAATGTTCTGTAGTTTCTAGCTCCAATGCACGAGGCGACACACCTTGTATTTCAATCTCCACGAGCACCGGAAGATAAATTCCAGTAGCCTTCATGAAACGCGACCATCTTCGAAAATGTAGAGATATCGGCGGTACAACAAGGGGACGACCACCGTTGAAAACCCGAACCGCCTCCTCGTCCAGGAGCATCAACAGGAAGTCCCGGGACTGAGCTGATGAAATTGAATGGCCTCATCCGGGAGCTCATACAGGCTAGCAAGCTCAACCGCTAGAACGTCAACCCGGATAAACCATACCATCGCCAATGATGGACACCGACAGCATGTTCCTCAGCTCATTTTCTGCCCTGGCCATGTTGGCAAAACAATCACCGGCGACTCGCAGATGAAGAGGCAGCAGTCACCTCCGGGATTGCCACTCTTGCGGCCTCCTCGGCGAGTGCCGCTCGTCTTCTTCCGTGCCGAGCTGCCTCTGAACACGCCGGCACTACCGCCTGCGGCGTCCAAAGGGGTTAGCAGTTGCTGTCTCGTCTAAACTACCCCCAACTGGAGCTGATGGGCCATCCGTAGCTTGCACTTGGGGAAGAGCGGCTGCTCCTCAGCTGACGTGGTCATCACTTGTAGACGAGGGAAGACACGACGCCAGGCGACAATTAGTTCCTTGGATCCATATATGGCCTAAAACTAATTATTAGTCTGGACTAGCAATTAGCTAACTATTAAATAATCCTAGACATGTTTAGAGCCCTAACTTATTGTTAGTCCAGATTCCATAGAAAAATCGGTTTTGCCCCTGACTAACAGTTAGTCTTAACTGTTTGGATCCATGAACTAACATTTAGTTCTATCAAAAGTAGGGATAAAGTAGTCTTTTTGCCTTTTGCTGGAGTTGTTAGTCTCTATTGGCTCACCTCCATGGACTATATAATAGGAAAACCATTAGTTCCCCCTTGGACTAATTGTTAGTCCACCTATTAGTCCTACCGGTTTGGAGCCTCATGGACTAAAGTTTAACTATTAGACCTTGGGATCCAAACAGGGCCTTGCACTGTTTTTACGTAAGTGTTATGGTTATGGTGACGGAAGTCTCTGCTGGCACAAAGATCATCCTATGTATTGTTGGATAATCTGATGAAACCTGAATTAGGTATCAGCAATGTATGAATTGTTTCAATGCTGAGGCACTCTTTTTGGAATAATTAATTAGATTAATAAAATTCTTGTCATAGCTCAGATAGTTAGACATTAAACAACATTTTGCCATTTGTATTCGTCCCCTTCACTTGAGTTTCCAGTTATCTTGATTGATACTTCAAGACAAGGAGTCTGCTGACAACGGTGAAGGATGTCCTTCAAACACACATCAATACCATATTCAGTTATCTACAAACTGCCAAGGACCAGATCAGCTATTTAAATGATTTAGTTCCAGCAATGTTTTTTATTGTTTCATGTGTATAATTTTCACTAGTGCAGATTGAAGGAGAGGAGGCCTCTCGTCTATCTAAACGTCGTCTTGAACGTGAAAAGGCTCGTCAATATGCTGCTGCTGATCTGTCTGAAGACCTGTCTGAGGGGGAGAAAGGAGAAAACATTAATGAACCATCTGTTCATGATGAGAGCATGAGAGCACGCATGCCAAGGATCGGTTCGACTGATGCTATAGAGGCATGGGCAAGGCAGCACAAAGATAAAAAGTTGTACATAGTACTGATAAGGTACGGAGTTGATTGGTAATCCAGTCTTGACTTCACTGCATGCATATGTTCTTTTCATTAAATGTAATATGTTTAGAGTAACCAGATGGTCTAAGAATATTAGCAGAGGTCTATGCCCTATGGGGATTGTTCCATTCTAAATTTATTTCATAAACAAGTTATAAATAATTTCTGTTTCAGGTTCAGCATCAGAGAGTCTATACTCCTGGTAGTTTGTTCTGCATTCAGCTCAATCGATTATAATAGTCTTGGTCCAATTATAAATGCTTGAAATCTTAGTGCCAACCTTTTTTATGCCCAATACCTATAATATTAAAATTTTGTGGCTGTTGTATCTTTTAGGGGAACAGTTTTCAGTTTATTGATCTTGTTAGAATTATATTTGTGGCAAACTGACAGTAGCTCAGTTGGTTAAGACCTCCAAGTGTGAGGCTAGCCACCAGGGTTCAAATCCTGGTGTGCACAATTAGTGGAATAAAAAAATCCACTCGCTGTGTCCCATTTACTCGGTTGATCAGACCTATGGTGCGCGGGTCCTCATGTATGGGGTGGGCTCAAAGCATGGGTTAAGACCCGAACCATAGGGGGCGGATCCCTGAGGGTGGGACCAGAGTTCTTGGATTTTTCTTGGTCCCTGCTTGCAGGTGCTTCTTAATTGAATACCGCAGGGCGATCTTACTCCCGGGGCTGAGTTTTTTTTTTTTTAGAATTATATTTGTGTATAGCCTTTGAGCCTTGTACTGTTGATGGGCTGGCCTAATGCTTGCACCCTGACCTAGGGTTGTGCCGCTGCCTAGGGCCGGCATCACCCATGGCACTCACACCATCCCCATGGGGCTGGCTGTGTATATATATTTGTACCCATGTTACATCTATATTCGTGCCATATTCTCTCTTGCTGGTGCTTCTTAATTGAATACCGCAGGGCGGTCTTACCCCCAGGGCTGAGTTTTTTTTTTTTCAGAATTATATTTGTGTATAGCCTTTGAGCCTTGTACTTTTGATGGACCGGCCTAATGCTTGCTCCCTGACCTAGGGTTGTGCCGCTGCCTAGGGCCGGCATCACCCATGGCACTCACACCACCCCCAGGGGGCTGGCTGTGTATATATATTTGTACCCATGGTACATCTATATTCGTGCCATATTCTCTCTAACAGATCTGTCTGCACTTCGATCAACTTATTTAATTCCTTCAGTTTCATAGTTAAGACTTCGATGCCAATTCTAGTCATCATCCATAGTATGAAGGAATTTTCCTCGACTGTTCCTATACACCACACCTTGTTAATTTGCAGAAATTCTTCTTCCAATTGCATTTTCGTTGTTGCCTGTTCTTCGTGTCCTCTCATCTTTCGTAAATGTCATAACTATTTCAAAATTATCCAATACAATAGATCTATACCAGTCAGATTGAATTGTAGCTGATTGAAATTTCAATGATGTAATTATAATGTCAGCACTTAAGGAAAATAAATGAATATTAGTTAAACATGTCTTGTATGTTAAAGCACTCTGAAAATTTTCAGCTCTAAATCAATTGTTCCTTTTTGTTCTGTATACTCATAGAATAAAATGAAGAATTTAGTGCCTTTTCCCCCTCTCATTTGTGTGTACATTGATTACATGGAAGCTTTCATTTTACTTTCCTTTGATAAAATGCTATGTTAAAACAGCATTCACGGTCTTATACGTGGTGAGAATATGGAGCTTGGGCGTGATTCAGACACGGGTGGTCAGGTACTTATTGTTTCATTTGTTTTCCTTGATGCATCTTTTATGACGTCTGTCTGTGCCTGATTGACTTTCCTGGTTCCTTTGGATTGAAACCTACAGCTTTTGTGAGGATCATGTTTTGATTTGTTTGTCCACGGCATGCAGGTTAAATATGTTGTTGAGCTTGCTAGGGCTTTAGGTTCAACACCAGGAGTATACAGAGTGGATCTGCTGACTAGGCAGATTTCTGCACCAGATATCCACTGGAGCTATGGGGAACCTACTGAGATGCTGAGCCCAAGAGGTTCTGAGAACGTAGGACATGAGATGGGTGAAAGCAGTGGTGCTTATATTGTCCGGATACCATTTGGACCAAGAGATAAATATATCCCCAAAGAGCATCTCTGGCCCCATATCCAGGAATTTGTTGATGGTGCACTTGTCCATATCATGCAGATGTCCAAGGTTCTTGGTGAACAAGTTGGTAGTGGGCAGCCAGTATGGCCTGTTGTTATACATGGACACTATGCTGATGCGGGTGATTCTGCTGCTTTACTGTCTGGGGCACTCAATGTGCCCATGGTATTCACAGGTCATTCTCTAGGCAGAGACAAGTTGGAGCAGCTTCTGAAGCAAGGGCGTCAGACAAGGGATGAAATAAATATGACTTACAAGATAATGCGTCGAATTGAGGCTGAGGAACTTTGCCTCGATTCATCGGAAATCATCATTACTAGCACAAGGCAAGAAATAGAACAACAATGGGGATTATATGATGGTTTTGATCTAACTATGGCTCGAAAACTTAGAGTAAGAATAAAGCGTGGTGTGAGCTGTTATGGTCGGTACATGCCTCGTATGATTGTAAGTACATCGGAACTAATTCATTCTGTTCAAAGCACTTCATTCTTCGATATTAACTTCATGACTGTTCTTTGGTATTGTCAGGCAATTCCTCCAGGCATGGAGTTTAGCCATATAGCCCCTCATGATGTTGATCTAGATGCTGAAGAAGGAAATGAAGATGGCTCTAATTCACCAGATTCACCTATTTGGGCTGATGTGCGTTTCTTTCTATTATATTCACCAGATCCACCGCTAGGACCACATGGTTTTCCTTACTTACAACTTGTTTTGATATATTTTCAGATAATGCGTTTCTTCTCAAACCCCCGTAAACCTATGATTCTTGCGCTTGCTCGTCCAGATCCCAAGAAAAATATCACTACACTGGTCAAGGCATTTGGTGAACATCGTGAACTAAGAAATTTAGCTAACCTTGTATGTATGCCAATTATACAATCTTTGTATATCTGCCTTTTACTGTTGTTTTACTGTCTGTCTTTTGATCTACTTCCTCCGTTTTCCATTGTACTCCATGTATTTCTAGGTTTGGTTGACTATGTTGTCTTTTTATCTTTAGTCAATGGCTTCTATAACTGCGAACAACATGCAAATTGTATATTGTGAAAATATTTTTCATAATGAACCTACAAGTATAATGTTTTTTTACAGTTAATTAAATTTATAGAAATTATTGGTCAAAGACAAGAAGAAAATGCTGTCAACCAAACCCCGAAATACAATTTCTGGACAGGGAGTAGCTACTAATAGTATTTTATTATGCTGACTAGCAAAGCATATATTCAGTCTGGGTAAATGTTTATATCTGCAGACACTAATTATGGGCAATCGTGATGTTATTGATGAAATGTCAAGCACAAATGCAACTGTTTTGACTTCAGTACTGAAACTAATCGACAAATATGATTTATATGGACAAGTGGCATACCCCAAGCACCATAAGCAATCTGAAGTTCCTGACATTTATCGTTTAGCAGCAAGAACAAAGGTGAAATCAAATCTTCTGTTCATATATTGAATATTTTGGTATCATCTTTGTGATCAAATAGTGGATCGAGTGATGTATCTTATTGAGGTTATGCTATGTAATCAGAATTTATGTGCTGACTGAAGTGTTAGCGACAACCAGTCTGTGGACTGTGGGTATCATCTGTTCTTCCAATATCTCTCAGTATTGGTTGTATAATGCGTTAGTGACAACCAGTCTGGACTGTGGGTGTCATTTGTTTTTCCAATATCTCAGTATTGGTTGTATGATAATGCATAATGTTGGATTATAGTTTAAGTTTAAACAGTTCATAAGTACTGCTACTACTATATGTCGTAATTCCTGTTTTTTGCATATTAAAACATTGATGGACGCTTATTTGAGTTTCTATTCATTTCAGGGGGTGTTTATAAATTGTGCATTCATTGAACCATTTGGGCTCACCTTGATTGAGGTTGCTGCTGGTGCAAATTTTCCTTTGGTCGTTTATGATTGCTTTAATCATAGTTGTTTGATGTTTACACCTTGTTGCTTGCCAGGCTGCTGCATATGGTCTACCAATGGTTGCTACCAGAAATGGTGGGCCTGTTGACATACATCGGGTACTGTTGCACTAGCCTTCTTTTTGTTGAGAAACTTGTTGCTCTTCTTGATGATGTCATAGTATTTCCTTGTTTGGTTCCGTGGTTCAGGTTCTTGATAATGGCATTCTTGTTGATCCCCACAATCAAAATGAAATAGCTGAGGCTCTTTATAAGCTCGTATCCGATAAACATTTGTGGGCACAATGCCGACATAATGGTCTGAAAAACATCCATCAATTTTCGTGGCCTGAACATTGCAAGAACTATTTGTCACGGGTTGCTACTCTCAAACCCAGGCATCCCCGATGGCAAAAGAGTGATGATGCAACTGAACTGTCTGAAGCAGATTCACCTGAAGACTCTCTCAGGGATATTCATGATATATCACTTAACTTAAAGATCTCCTTGGATAGTGAAAAGTCAGCCAGCAAGGATGGAAATTCGACTGCTGTGAGAAGACATCTCGAGGATGCGGTACAAAAATTGTCAAGAGATAGCTCCAGCAGAAAGGGTGGATCAGGTGAAAATGCTGAGGCTACCACAGGCTCCAGTAATTGGCCATCACTGCAGAGGAGAAAGCACATAATTGTAATTGCTGTAGACTCTGTGCAAGAGGCAGACTTCGTGCAGGTTATTAAAAATATTTTTGAAGCATCAAGCAGTGAGAGTTCGACTGGTGCTATTGGTTTTGTACTGTCAACATCTCGAGCAATATCAGAGATACATGCTTTGTTAACATCCGAGGGCATAGAATCTAGTGTTTTTGATGCCTTAATATGCAACAGTGGCAGTGATATATGCTATCCATGTTTAAATTCTGAAGATATACTTAGTCCTGGGGAGCTTCCATTCATGACTGATCTTGATTATCACTCCCAAATTGAATATCGCTGGGGAGGTGAAGGTTTGAGGAAGACATTACTTCGTTGGGCAACTGAACAAAACAATGAGAGCGGACAGAAAATTGTCGTTGAAGATGAAGAATGTTCATCAACATATTGCATTTCATTCAAAGTGAAGAATACCATGGCTGTATGTTTCCTTCTACTCATTTTTTTTCCTCGAATATGCAGGAGAGCTGCGTTTTTTTGTATTATAGAGAAGAAAAGACCAGTCCCTTACAATCACCACCATGTTGTGCTCTTGCTGTCAATCTCTGCTCTCTTATTCAATCTTAGCTATATTTAGTGTTTTATTACGTTTCACTTTTGGTAGGTGCCTCCTGTGAAAGAGCTTCGGAGGACAATGAGAATTCAAGCTCTGCGCTGCCATGTTTTGTACAGCCAAGATGGTAGCAAGTTGAATGTTATTCCTGTTTTAGCATCACGCTCACAGGCTTTAAGGTCTGATCCTTTCCCGTAAATAAGTTATTTTGTTTTTACTCCCAGATTTGTTCATTCCATAAAATGTAGTATAAGCTCAGTCACAAAAAGGTGTTCCAGAATATTACAGCATACTGGAACAATCTATACAAAACCTGTGTTATTGGTGTGCTTCTAGAGCTCGACTTTTTCAGCCATTAGATATAACTTTATATATGAAAAGAAAATTCAAGTGCTTTCATTGCATTGTAACACCTGAAAGTGTTTGTTACACCACCTCTCAAAAATTCAAAAATGAAACCATCACTACACAAAAGTTGGGTAAAAAGGTCACTGTAATTTGTATGTGACATGACTGCTAGGGTGTAGAAGATTATTCAGGTGTTGAAAGACACTTTAACGCAGGAATGTTTTTCTTCATAAAGTGTACTATTATTGTTGATTCTACATGAAATGTTGTTCGATTGAGATATACATATTTTATTACATTCATCAGTTTATAATGTGCTTTTATGTCATCACTGTATTCTAGTTGAATAAATTGACACATGTTGTTGCAAAATTTTGTAATATGGTATGTGTCATTGACAGGTGGGGTGGGATCCACCTGTATTAATGATAGTGGGAAATACCATATGGCACGGTTTTGTAGTGGCATTGTGGCAAGTTATACCTTGAAACTAGTGGTAGAGTTTTGTACATGAAACCGGTAGTATAAGCTGTCATAAGTTAGTGTGGGAAAATGTCATTTTTTCTTTGAGCGAATGAAAGTGTCATGTGTTACGTAAGGAAATGCTCATATGGAAAGAGATAATAGGAGTCTTAATTAAGGAATAGGGATTTGTATTCTATTAGGAATCTTTATAGATAGAAAGGTTTGATTTAAATTAGGAAAATGAGTCTTTATCTATTAGGAAAGTCGAGTTATAATCTATTAAGACATGTGAGTCCAACCTGTAAATTTTGGCCTATTCCGAAATCTCTCTCGCTCTCAATCTCTCATGCCAGCAGCGCCGCCGCCGTCCCTGCACCCGCGCCACCCCTGCGCGCCTGATGCGCCGCCACCATCGCCACCACCGCCAGTCTGCCCTAGGCCCTAGCCAAGTTTGCTCATAACAGATTGGTATCCAAAGACCTCAATGATCCTCTCTATCAACCTCCACTGCAATGGCCCTCGAGGAGAACTCCACCAACGAGGCTTCCCCGCCATCCATGGATGTCATGGAAGACGTTCAACGATCTCGCCAAGCTCGTCGCCGACAACCATGCTGAAGTCACCAAGGGCATGGCGAACATCCTCGTGCGTATCAACTTCAAGCAGGAGAGCGATGACGAAGTCAAAGCTCATGCTGTCCAGGAGGAAGCCGCTCTCCATGAGGCCCTACGTGCGGCTAAGGCCACCATTTTTAAGTTGCTATCTACGACGGCGAGAAGGCGAAAAGGTGGACGAGATCCTCACTAACAAGGCACACTCTGGCTTCACCAACGATCCATCATCGACATCGGGGACATCTACACAGCCGTTCACCGACGGATCTTTGACACTTCCTCGCCCCTACGTCCTCGCTGTACCTCGCTACTACAAGCTCTCGTTACCTGACGATGGGGAGGACAATCCCTTGCCATGGCTTAACAGGTGTGAGCAATTCTTCGTCGGCCAGGCTACTCCTTCAGCAATGCGTGTGTGGTACGCTTAATTCCACTTGATTGGGGGCACCCTACAGTGGTACATGTGCCTCAGCCGGGAGAGGGACGTCACAAAGTGGCACGACTTGTCTCGGCTTGTCAACGAGCGCCGGCCCCCAAACTCGCGCCAACCTCCTCGTCCAGGAGACCCTTCGACCCTTTGACGCACGGGCTCGGTCGATGACTAAACTGAGCAGTTCTTGGACCTCGTCGCACGTGCCGGCGATCTGCATGGCTCCCACCAGGTTAACCTGTACACCGCAAGGCTCCATGAGCCGCTGTAGATGAAAGTTGAGCTCGCAAAGCTGGTGGACATGGCGGAGGCCATGAACTGGGCTCGTGCTTACGAGGGGAAGAACTCCGTGCTGGCGGAGCACCCCTTGCACCCGAAAGGGGTGCCCCATCCTCATGCTCTGGCCAGATCTGCTACGACGACTCGGTGCGCACCACCGGTGAGCGGCACCACGGCAGGCGGCGTGAACAGGATGCCTTTGGCTTTGGCTTCTTCATCGCCAGGGAAGACATTCAAGCATCTCACTCCTAAGGAGATGGCGGACAGGCGCGCCAAGAACAAGTGTAAGCAATTGTAAGCACTTGTTCTACATCGAGCTGCTCAATGACCTAATCAACGTCGACGATGGCAACCTGATGGCCTGGATGGGTGATGATGGAGGCACCATGCAGCTACATAGCGAGTTCTGCGGCTGTCCTCTCCTCGTCCTCATCGATACGGGCGCCTCTCATTGCTTCATCAACCTCGGCCTCGCCAACTCGCTCCAGCTACCGTGTAGGAGGGCAGCCCTGGAGGTGATCAATTGCCTTCGGGGACAGCATCAGCAGCAGGAGTGTCTGCCCCGACATGTCTATGCTTCTTGGGCACGGGACACCACGTCAGCCTCTAGACTAGATCTTCAGGATGATCAACGGCGTCCTAGGATTTCTGTGGCTGGTCACGCTTGGACCAATCAAGTGGTACTGCAGGACGCTTTCGATATTCTTCTTCCTCGTCGACTAGTACCGCCTTACCAGCATTGGCTCCAGTAGTACCACGACGATCCAGATGGCCTCCGGCGTGGAAGGGGCCGCACCGACACCATGGGAGCCATGGTTTCCTTGTCCAGCTCCTCGTGTCATGGTCATGGACGCCTCCCATCCGATCAGTTCTATCCACGACATCTTCGACCTTAACTCCACGTCCTCGACGCCCTCCGCCATGACGTCCTCCACGACTCTGGAGCTCTCACTCCTTGCCGATCACATCAGGGGCGCCTTCACGATGGCCTCATATACTTCAACTTGTGTGTCTACGTGTTTGCCTCGTCGCTTCATCTTCAACAACTCCTTCATAATATGATGCTTTATGGGGAGTGGAGTGCCTCCGTCTAATTGTTGTAGGTCTCATCAACCGCCACACGACAACGGCCGCATCCATCCTACAGTGGAGCTACATCTTTGGGAGCCTCCAACACCACCATTGGGCATCATGACGGTTCGCTTCATCGACCTGGCGGTCTACGAGTTTCTTTGTGTGGATAGGTCTCCTTCGACGGGCCTGGCACAGCTGCAACCTATCCTGTTTGGGCTTCCCGCTACAAAATCCTCTGGCTGTGCGGTTTATCTCACCGTCAAGTACCCTAAGCCCAAGGATGAAGTGGTAGTCTTCCTAGATGGGGTGCTGCTGTCTACGGAGAATATGGCGCACTACACCATCCGGCACCTGACGAGCAGCCCACACGTCGTCAGCATGGACCTGAGCGGGCCTCGTTCCTTCCTCACCGCACCAGGAACAATGGCACGAGATAGCGAACACAGGCAGCTTCCAGCATCGACCTTCTTCATCACAGGCTGCGTCAGGACCCTGCAGTTCGGCTTCTCTTTCTACCCCGACAAGACGCTCCGCAACATTGTTGTGCCTTGGGTCCTAGGCCAAGCTGACAGTGGTCTACTCTTTAGCACCGGCGGAGCGGAAGTATGGGCCGGAGTGGACCTTCCCCTGGCACGAGGACGTGCTGGAAGTCAAAAGGGGGGAGATGTGTTATGGGCGAGGGTGGGCCCCTCCCCAGCACAGCTGTCGGCGCCCAGCCCAAGCGCTGCCCGTGCCAGGGCAGCAGCCGCCGCTGCCCTTGGCGGCGCGTGGGCCATCCCTGTCGGGCCCACGAAGGAAGGAGATTAGGAAAGAGACAATTAGGAGTATTAATTTAGGAAGAGGGATCCGTGTTCTATTAGAAATCTTTATAGATAGAAAGTTTGATTGAAATTACGGTAAGGAGTCTTTATCTAGTAGGAAAGTCGAGTCGTGATCTATTAGGGAACGGGTGAGTCCAACTTATAAACATAGGCCTATTGTATCAATGATCTCTCAAGAAAGAAAAGGGTTTATTCCCAACTCTCTCTAGGTCTCAATCTGTCATGCCAGCAGAGCTGCCGCCGTCCCTGCGCTCGTGCCGCCACTTGCCTAACTGCCGCCGCCGCGCCCTGCAGCGCCGCCACCATCACCACCGCCGCCAGTCCGCCCTAACCAAGTTTGCTCGTAACTTGTATCTATGTTGTATGTTACAGTGCTTCTCATAGAAAATTATTGTGTAAAATAATGTGACCATTCAAGGGTTAGTGAAGTGCTTAATTATTGTATATAAGGTGCATGTACTGTTTGAGAAGATTGAAAAAAATTACTAAGATATGCCTTCCATCCTCACCAGTCACCATCGATAATTAATTTTGAATTCTGTTTGTAGTTGACCTTGTCATACTTGCAGGGTCAGACGAATTGCAAATAACATTTTCTGATAGTACGCTTGTTCATTGTCTTGTTCCTGTTACAGATATTTGTATATAAGGTGGGGGGTAGATCTGTCAAACATGACAGTCATTGTTGGTGAAAGTGGGGACACAGATTATGAGGGACTGCTCGGAGGTGTGCACAAGACTATCATACTAAAAGGAACGTTCAATGCTGCTCCAAACCAGGTTCATGCAGCCAGAAGCTATTCGTTACAAGATGTTGTATCCTTCAAGAAACAAGGAATTGCTTCAGTGGAGGGATGTGGTCCAGATAACTTAAAATCAGCTCTACAACAATTTGGTATATTGAAATAAACTGTGAACTTGTCCGTCAGCAACAACAGTAAGTTAGGTATGTTGGGTCATATTGTTTATTTTTGTTATTTAGTGAATAACTTTAAAATATCTTGAATACTCTTAAGAATGAATAAAGACAGTGGTGGTTACATGTGTTGTTTCCCTCTGTTACAATTCATCATCTTCAGCTAAACCGGATTAGTACCTTATTTTGTCTTTCCATGTTCATTGGATTAAATAAACCGTAGCACTACCCTACATCTATAGTCTGCCTTACTTTACATGAATTTGGGAGTGTCGTAATTAAATGTGTCCTACAAATGAACTTTTCATGAAGCTCCACATATCCTTACAACAATTTTGAACTATAAAAGCCAAATACGCCTGCTGATTCTCGTATTATGACATATAACTGCACAGAAGGGTAATTCATACTTAGGGCTTGTTCAACATAGCAAGTTGATTCTTAGACAGAATTGTTGCAAACGCTGTCTTTTAAGAGATGTGATTCTCAGCTGATTCTCTGGAGTGATTCTTTGAGTTCAACTAAGGGGCCAGAAGCTAAAAAAAATAGTTTCTCTTGATTTTATCAAGTGATTCTATGTCCTGATTGTATAATATATCATAGAGAATAAAAAACAATCATTTTCAGCTTCGGAATTTCAAAGGATTTTCTGTTTAGAGAATGACTTTGAAAGAAGCTTTACCATATAGGCTCTTAATTAATTATGTTTTTTCTTGTCTCACTGGCACAGTATTTGGTGCTATGTTCTTAATTCTATATATTTGTTCACTGTATGTGACATAGGGTCAAGGAGGACAAGCAGATTTCTGGCAATGCAGTTCTGCAGCTTCACCGATAGTAATGACGAGTAAGGATGCACAAGTTTGAGTCTGTTTCAGTATCACAAATATTGGGATTTTGTGATGCTATTTTGTAACTACTGTGCAATAAGTCTGATGTTTACAAATAATGTGCATCGAAAGTCGAGGAGTGTAGAAATGTTACACAATTCTTGGCTTGATAAATCCCGTTTGATGGCCTTCTGTTCTAGTGCTTTGTTCTGTTTAACTCCCGCTCTACATGCTCTCAGTCTACAGTACTAATGCTTGTTAATTAAACATCACTATCCGGCAACGGCGTTAGAAATACTTGTTTCTTATGACATTATTAAGTTTCGTTTAAAGGGTAATTTCTAGCAACGGTAACATTTATAGACATTTATAGAAAATACTGTAAGCGCACGGAGTATCGTCATTACATTTCACTTTAAAGTATTTTAGAGTATAGTAATTATTTTCACAAGGAGAATACGTAACAAGGATGATGTATATAAAATATTACATTATGATATGGATACTAAAGTATCATATATTTATGCAGTGATAAGCATATATCAAATATATAGATAGTGTGACACGTAAAAGAGAATATATAATCAATTATATTGGTGGAGTAGAACTAATTTAAGACTAAACTAAACATTAATTATATTCTTATATTTATATATATATATTATATTTATTTTATGCTAGTGAGACATCATGGCTGAGACATAACGGGGTATTGGTTTACTCTCAATCAAAGGAAAAGACTCCGGTAATTATACCCCTCTAACCACGATCGGATGTGGGGGATTGCAAAGGAGGGATAAGACTGTCACTTGAAGCCGCCTATCCATTAGCTCCGTAGGTCACACGACTTTCAAGTATATCTAATAATTTAAATATTATTCTTACATTTCTAAATATTACTCTAAGCTGTCCGGTGAACCGCAGTCCTTTGACTAAATCATATTCTAAAGAATATAATGAACTAATGCCATAACAATGATCAATTATACTAAGCATATATATATAACATATATACGTGACTAAATACATATCAATTATTGACTATAACTAGTAAACTAGTATATAATATAAGTATACACATATGATAATCATAACGATAAACATTGATGAGGATATCACACCCCTGTTTACACACAATGCTTCTCTCGCTGCTACACATGAAGGTCCAATCACCAGAGCTCGCGTCCGATAACTTAATATAGAGGTGAGATCGTTCCTTAGCACTCCATTACGAATTTCTGAGGGTAGATTACTATCTAATGATGTTATTCTGATTAAAAATCATGGAGAGGACAGAGGAACATTGGAAGACCACTCTGGAGTCGGCCGAGGACGTTCAAGCCAAGTTGGAGGCCCAGCCCACATCGACTTCGAATCCAATTCGGAGTTCAGCAGTAGTCTCTCCTAAAACGGACGCCCAGGTCACATATGGACTCCGTTTTAGGTGAACTACCACTTCATGGAAAGAGGACGAGACCATCTTTCCAACGGGACCAGTTCCATGTCCAAATTCCTTTGGTGTCGACGAGAATTGTCAAAACAGTGGGCCGTTCAGGATCTGCCAGGTTGCTGCAACACTGATTTTGGGCCTGTTGGCCTTGTATCGTGTTAGAGTCCTTTAGGGTTGCATCCAGGGGGCCTTGCACGTCCCCAAGTCCTTTATATACAGCCGCCACCCCCTCCATTAGGGTGGGGTTTTGCTTAGATTATTCTTGTTAAAACAGCGTCGTCGTTTCATCGATTTGTGAGACCCCAACTTTGTGAGTGTAATCTTCATCTGTAATTTGGTTGCTTTCTACTTCGTTCTTGCTTGTGTTCTTCGATTCGCAGAGAAAGACTAGCCTTCTCGACGAGGTCATCTGTGTTCACGCGGATGATAACCAGAGAAGACGTGGTGCTGCGATTGTAGGGTTTGGAACGTGCCGTTCGGAAGCCGGATCGATTTGTATCGCGACTCCGCTCAAATCGTTGATTATTTGAACCTGTAGGAAGATAAAAACCCCGTTCCCATCAAGCAGTAATCAGAACTTCAGGTGTTCCTCAGGTTCGCCTTTGTTTATCCTAGTTCCTTGTTTTCGTTTCATCCTATAGTCCATAAAAAAAAGCCAAAAACAGAATCGTAGTTTTAGGTAACATCCTGTCCAAAACCGTGTTTAGCCATTGCATATTTCAATTTCAGAGTTCGTAGTGTTGAGTTTGTGTCCTTAGTTCCGTTTTGTTGCTGGTTTAGATCGTGTCTTGTTATGGTTTGTTTTACTTTTGCCGCCTTGTGTGAAACCCTAGCCGTCATTTTTTTTCTCCACCCTGATCCCGCCCTGAACTTAGTTTGTCCCATCGCATCTGTTATTTTGATTTGATCACCCACCATTAGTTTTCAACTTGTCCACAGATGCCGCCATCAAATTCCTTGTTTTTCCGCTACCCGATTCATTTTTCGCTGTAATACGCATAATTATTCGGACACCCTTACATAAAATGGCCAGAACTTTTGCATACGAACTCGAAATCAGGCAAACTTTATATGCAAATGGATCGCAGAAAATTGCACATCTGATTTCATCCCGCTTTGCGGGGTTTGTCGCTTTTAGAATTGACGCGGACCCGCCCAGAAAACCTCATCTCGGGACGGATCCTATCAGTTGTTGAGCCAGGATCCTGTTGGGCAACGCTTGGTGAAGCGAGCGTACACACGATACAACACATGCAAGAATAAACAACAATGATTTACAAGGAGAGAGAACTTAATACATCATTGGTTCATAGTTTGAAATTTAAGTCTTACTGTGAATCAGAGTAAGCAATTAGATTTTTGAAAATAACAGCGGAAGACTTCATCGATTACAGACTCCGACGCTCGGACTTAAGGAAAAGTATGCACCGTGCCCACGGACGTCATGCTACTAGCCACTTCAATGTTCACAGCGGCGACTTGCACAACTCCCACTGGAGGTTTCCGATCTCGGGGTGAGACTCCTCCCAATGGATGCTACCAGCCTGGTCCTGCATGACGGCGCCTGAAAACCACATATCATGCTGGCTGACTCGGGTGGATTTACTTGCAAAAATGAACTAACAAACCTGTACTACTCTTGGTCAAATTTTAGCACCAGATTAAGTGATTAGAATATAAACTTAGTTCGCCTTGAACTAATCAAACATAACGAAAGCAACAATAGCAATAGTAATAATTATGATTTGTTCTTATTGTATCTCAACCTATTTACTAAAATGTGGTGCGTTTCACGAGCATGCTCACTAACTGGGAGCGACAGCGGTTCGAAACGATTTTATACCCTGCAGGGGGAAACCTGATCGTACGACATGTGCGTGTCCCAGACTCGCGCGTGGCAACCGTTCACACCAGCTCCTGCAACATCAATTCCAGCCTACGCATGCCTTAGCAGCGTCGCATCCCACCAGACAACACGTCCCAGACGGTTTCTGTGGAGTTCCCACGCTGCCCACCCCAGATCTCCGCCTAGTCAGACACCGTAGGGCAGGTTCGACGTTGCAATCACTAGGCTACATAGGTTTACTGGGGCCCATATCACCCAGCATACGACCAGTACACTCAACACTCGATCAGTCTCGAACGACACGGATCAGACAAGCCTACGGTCACCCTGGACCCGGTCCAGTCGCCGACCTAATTGGTATCCTGTCTGACCCTCAAACTTTTATCTTTCCTTAATTAACTCATCATCATGTGTCATAATGTATCAAACGATAGTTTCATCCAACAACCTACCTTTCGCGGGCAGCGTCCACTCTGCTCGGCTTCTACCGGCAATACCTGCTAAGCATAGCATACTAAGGGGTATCTATACCAGCTACCGATAGGGTTTCCTATGGGAAACAAATGTAACTATGGTTTCAGTCAACTCCTAGCACTTAATGCACAAACAAGACACACTGAGTTATAAAAGGAAAAACTTTAAATAACGGTTGTGCACCGAGGCTTGCCTGGTTCTCCGGCGTTGTTGTTCACCTCTTCTGTGGAAATCGAAGAACACGGATCTGCAGCTACCTCGTGCGCTTCAGAATCTACATGATGCAGTATCATTATGATCAGTTTAATAAAAAGAGTCATTGCTTTTATCATTAGCGATTTAGAGTTTTGATCGCGATGCCTAGAATTAGGGTTAACCCTAATTACTCGACGCCGTCGATTTGTTTCAATTCTTAACCTGTGAATGATGTTTCAGAGAATTCTATTCAAATTCCCCATGAGGAGACTTTTAGTTGGCATATTCAATAGCTTCAACTTTAGTTAAGGTTAATTCGATATTTTTTTATCAGTTAAACATTATTTAATTTCTTCGACTATTAAACTAGGGTTAAAATAAAAATTTTAATTCCACCTCAAGATTATTTTTAGTTGATAGCACTCTCTGAAAAAAATATTTTGAGCTTTGGGTGGGGCCTAGATGAATTTTTTAGATTTTATAAAAATTCATCATAATTCCTGTTATTGAATCTTATAAAATCAGAAAGCAATAGTAAACCTTAGAATAAAATTATGAAATTTTATGTGGTCACTCTGAACCTCAAATCTAAAACTTTTCTTTTGGATCTAATCTTTTGAATGACTTTTACAATGTATTTTAGAAAAAGATACTTTAACTAGGCAGATTGAAGTAATTTAATAGGGTTAGATGCAACTTCGTGGTCCTAAAACCTTCATAAAATTCCAGAGGGTGTGTAATAGCATGGTGTATTTGTGGATCAAGGATCAGCCCTAGCATTGTTCTAGAATTCAAACTAAATTCAAAAATAGAAAGGAGTGTTCTAATTGATTCTGTAAATTTTTGCACAATTTCTAAAAACTGCTTGAACAGAAAATTAGTTCAGTGCTCAAGGATTCAAAAAAAATTAGGTTTGCTATTTTTAGATTTTTCCATGATTTGTTACATGCTTAACAATCTCTGGCTAATTAATGGAAAAAGGAAAAATGGATGGAACAGTGGACAGAAACAGAGGACACGGCAGAGGCGGTGCTCCGGTGAGCTCCTCACCGGAGAAGAAGGCTAGGGCAAGAACCGAAGTGTCGTGGAGCTTCACCTCGACTCAATGCACTAATTTGAGGAGGATGGAGGCCACGGAGAAGAGGGGAACAAGGCCGGCGACGTGGAGCTCGAGGCGGCGTCAATGGCGGCCGACGGGGTGGCGCACGGCGTTCTTCGTCGACGACGGTGTGCTGTGGCTGGAACCATGTCAAATCGATGCGCAAGAGTGAGATGAGCTAGACTGTGAAAGGAATCGAAGAACATTATACCGTGGCGGCGAATTTTGGGGATTGGTGGCCGGTGGCGATGTCTTCGGCCGAGGGGGAAGGCGGCGGCGTTCCGGCGAAGCTAGGGCACCGCCGGCGGGCTTGGTGGTCGGAGAGCAGTAGGGGGTGGAGGGGAGTCTCCCGGGCACGGTGGCGGGGTTCTGGAACTGCCAAAACGGGCTGGCGTTGTGGAGGTGGCGGGCGGCGGCTATGGCGGCGGCGCATTGAGCAGGGAGGAAGGAACTCGCGCTGCGCGGTGAAGTAAGGAGGAAAATGGGGGGAGAAGGAGAAGGGATGTGCAATTTTAAGGCGTCTCGGAATAGGGGAAGTAGGGGAGGCAGGGGGGGTGCAACGCGGTAATGGCCGGGCGGCTCGACGGCGGCGTGGCTCGGGCGGCGCGCGGCAGAGGAGAAAAAGAGAGAGGGAGAGAGGGAGAGAGGGAGAGAGAGAGGGCGCGGGAGAGGAAGGAGTGAAGGCGACGTGCACCAGCTGCTGCCGTGTCGGGCGGGCGGCTCGGGAAAGCCGGGCGGTATGGTCCTGCCGCTCGCCGCTCGGTCGGGCGGGCGGCGGGCACTGTAGCCCGTCCGACAACAATCCCTTCTTCAATTATTCATTAAAGCTGGAACCTAACTCAAAGAAATGGCACACTTCTCGAGCTCAAAAATTTTTAGAAATTTTTGTGCAAGTTCAAGAATTTATTTGGAGCATTTTTCATTTAGGGTTCAAGTCACGATTTGGCTTCTAAAAATTCTTGAATTTCCAAGGTGATTTCTGCTTGGGTGAATTTTTAAAAGATCTAAATCCTTTCCAAAAATTCTGAATAAAATTCCCAAATTTCTATTTTGAAGTGTACCTAATTGTTATGCAAAAATATGGCTAGAGTTTTGTGGAAATTTGGATAGCCATGAATTAGAGTTTGGATTTAATTCCTTTTAACAGGATTTCGATACTGGTAGTTAAATCTTTTCCGACTTTAGCTATAGTTCTGTTGTGTGCCAAGGTTTTCATAGCGATTCCTTAGAGTATTTTAAACATCATTTCATTTACTTCCGGTGTCGATTTTGTTTCTAAGGGTGTCAATTTGCAAATTTGGGTTTTTAGTGTCGATTGTTCACCTGGTGACACTGGGGTGTCACAGCCCTCCCCCCTAAAAGAAATCGCGTCCCAAGATTTAAGGAGAGGGTTGGGATAGGCATAGGTACCTAGGAGGGCTGGGAGTAGCTCGGGGTAGTGTGACTGGAGAAAATTCTGCGGACTCCCACGTGGCTTCGTCTTCCGTGTGGTTGCTCCACAGAACCTTGTAGAACTTGAGTGTCCGTCTTCTTGTAACCCGTTCTTTTTCATCCAGTATCCGGATTGGGTGCTCTGGGTAGGTTAAGTCTGGTTGCAATTCTTCTAATTCTTGAACCACTTGGTCTACGGGTGCCTTCAGGCACTTCTTCAATTGGGAGACATGGAAGACGTTAAGCACTCCTGATAATCTTTCTGGCAGTTCCACTTGATACGCCACTGGTCCACACTTGGCCGTGATAGGATATGGACCTATGTATCGGGGTGCTAACTTGCCTCTGATCCCGAACCGTTGAACTCCCTTCATTGGCGAGACTCGTAAGTAGACGTAGTCTCCTACCTCGAAGGTCAATGGTCTACGTCTTTTATTTACATAGCCCATACTTGGCGGCCTTCAGATTGGCTTGTATAACCCATACTTTCTCTTCGGCCTGCTGCACTAGGTCTGGGCCCAATATGATTCTTTCGCCTGCTTCTGACCAGTTGAGTGGGGTTCTGCAACTACGGCCGTAAAGTGCTTCAAAAGGGGACATCTGGATGCTGGCTTGATAGCTGTTATTGTATGAGAACTCTGCCAATGATAGATAAGTGTCCCATCCTTTACCGTGCTCCAAAACACAAGCTTGGAGCATGTCTTCAAATATTTGGTTCACTCTTTCCGTCTGACCTCAGTCTGAGGGTGGTAGGCTGAGCTAGGGATTAGCCTAGTCCCTAGTGACTCGTGGAGTTGTTTCCAAAACCGACCGACGAACTGGGTACCTCGGTCGGAGATGATCGTCTGGGGCACTCCATGCAGACAGATGATTCGGTCAATATATAGCTGTGCATACTTCTTCATGGTGTATCTGGTTGAGACAGGAATGAAGTGGGCTGACTTTGCTAAACGGTCCACTATGACCCAAATTGAATCCAACTTTTGGGCTGTCATGGGCAGTCCAACAATGAAGTCCATACTTATGTCTTCCCATTTCCATGACGGAACGCTCAAAGGTTGTGACAACCCTGCACCTTTCAGATGGTCGGCCTTTACTCTCCGACAGGTGTCACATTCCGATACGTACCGAGCGATTTCCCTTTTTATCCTTGTCCACCAAAACTTCTTTCGCAAGTCTTGGTACATCTTGTTGCTGCCAGGGTGGATAGAGTATTGGATAAGTGAGCCTCATCCATGATCTTCTTACGGAGCTTGTGATCCTTTGGCACTACCAGTCTGTTCTTGAACCACAGAACTCCGTCTTCGTCTTCCTAGAAGCACTGCACCTTCTTTTCTTGCAATCTTGACCTGATCATCTCCATGCCCTTATCAAGCTTCTGGGCCTTGGCTACTTCATCTCTAAGTGTTGGCACTAAGGCGAGGTTGTGGAGTGCTCCGTGAGGTTGAATTTTTACGGTTGGCTCTAGTTCTTCGGTTGCAACTCCTTGATCCAAGTAGTGGCAATGGGCGTTTCTGCTCAACGCGTCCGCAACCACATTGGCCTTGCCCGGATGATAGTGGATCTCTATCTCGTAATCCTTGATTAATTCTAGCCATCTTCGTTGCCTCATGTTCAACTCGTTCTGGGTGAAGATGTACTTGAGACTCTTGTGGTCGGTGTAGAGGTGTATCAGGTTTCCCAATAAGTAATGCCTCCACACCTTCAGAGCCAATACCACGGCTGCCAATTCCAAGTCGTGTGTGGGGTAATTCAACTCATGCTTACGGAGTTGTCTGGAAGCATAAGCAATTACCCGTCCTTCTTGCATTAACACACAACCAAGTCCAGTGCCCGACGCATCACAATACACGTCGAAGGGTTTACTTAAATCTGGATGGGCGAGTACTGGTGCTGTGGTCAAGTGCTTCTTCAAAGTTTGAAAGGCTTCTTCGCACTTTTCTGTCCACTTGAACTTCTGATCCTTCTTGAGTAGATCTGTAATAGGCCTGGCAATCTTAGAGAAGTTGGGAATGAAGCGGCGATAATATCCCGCTAATCCCAAGAAACTTCGCACCTTGTGGACTGTTGTGGGTGCTTTCCAATTAACAACATCTTGCACCTTTCCTGGATCCACAGAAATACCTTCTGCGGACACAACATGACCCAGAAACTGAACGCGCTCAATCCAGAATTCGCACTTGCTGAACTTGGCATAGAGCTGATGCTCTCTAAGTCTTTGCAGAACTGTCCGAAGGTGCTCTGCATGCTCATCGGTCGTCAATGAACACCACTACAAACTTATCCAGCTCTGTGTCGCAACCCCGTCCGATAAAATCATACGGTCGCTCATCCAGGATCATTGTGGGGTGTCACTTGATGAAGCGAGCGACCATACAGTACAATAATTAACAAGAACACGCAAAACATGATTTAAAGGGTACATAAATTCTTAATATTACATCATTGGTTCAGATTACTTAAGTGCGGAAACGTAGTTCGAAAACAAGCGAAAGTCAGCGAAAGCTAAAAATTACAACTCGACGATACAATTAAACACGCCAGCCCGGGGGTGCTTAATCTTCATAGGTCGGAGAAGCGGGGACCCACTCGAAGGTCCACTTCGAGGGTGCTTCCCCTTCCCAACCACCACAACCAAACGAAGCAAGGTTAGAAGAAGCACATGCAAAACATGAATCCACAAAGCCTGAGCAACTAATACTCAGCAAGACTTACCCGTCAACGTGGCCATCTAATGACCGACTCCTAAAATGCAGGGAGTATTGGTGGAAGTTGATCGGGCATTGCGAAACACAACGCTAATAGTCTATTCCATTTTTAGCCAAGTTAACAGGGTTCGTTATTAACATACTAGGTGTGCCACTATTCTAAACAAACAAGAATTCAGTACAAAAATCCAGAGTTTGCAACAAACATTTGTCATCATAAATCCATCATTTACATATCGTTGCGGCAGAAAGGAGCAAGTGCTACTCTTGACCATGAGGAACGGCAATTATAATTGATTTACATCCTGCAGGAGAAACCCGAATGACACGACACGGGCACACTCGAATGAGTCGCACGTGGTTACCTTTCGCAACATGGTGACAGAGTTGGCTCAACATCTATCCCTCCAAGGACATGGTCCTCCAGGCGATGCCCTGCATCCCTGTACGGCCCCACTAGCACGAGCCCAAGAAAACAAAAGCGAATTCATCCACCTTGCTGATCCGTTCACCCAGAAAAAGGGATGGCCAGTTGTCCAACAAAGCATGGTGAGCTACGTCGGTTTCCTGGTCTCATTTACCAGTATGCACTCGGTACACAACTCAAACTTGACCAATGCAACCGCACCCGATAGAGTTCTCAAATTTTAACCGCATTCGAGATCAAACATACTCATCGACTTTTCCTTTCTTGATTAATCACGAGTAGTCTCCATACTACTCGTATTCTACCGAGTTCCTGTCCTTTAGCATCGCATTCTATCGATGGCTCTATCAAAATAACCCATAGGAAATCCTATTAAGTCATGCAACTAAGTTTTCACGGTAATTTTCTTGAGACTTAATGCACAAACAATTCCTACACCCATAGTGATAAAAGTAAAACTTGTAAAACATAGGTGTGCACCGGGGCTTGCCTTGATCTGTAGAAAAGTCAGCCCACTCGAGCGAGAAGTTAGTTCCTGCGGGTGCCTCCTCCGGATTCTCGTTCACCATCGGAAGTTCCTGGTCGGTTCCTATATGATGAAAATGCAATTTATAAGGAAAATGGGGGTTCAAATGAAACTTCTCATTTTCATTCCAGGAAATGATCCTTAGTTGGCATGTTTCAAAAGTAATGATTTCACCTTGGTTAGGGCTAGATCGACACTTTACTACGGTGTTAATTATTTAATATCTGCGATCATTAACCTAGGGTTAAAAGTGAAACTTTTAAGTGTACTTCAAGATAATTTTTAATGGATAGCACTCTCTGAAATATGAATTTTGAAATTTGGTTGAGGCCTAGATGAATCTCCTAGATTTTATAAAAATTCATCAAATTTCTGTTATTAGATATTATAAAATCAGAAAATATATGTAAACCTTGGAATAAAACTATGAAATTTTATGGTGTTACTCATGAGAACCAAATCTAAAACTTTGCTTTTGGGGTCTAATCTTTTTGGTGACTTTTACAATGCATTTTAGAAAATGGTATTTTACTAGGAAGATTGGAGTATTGTTAAAGTGTTATATGCAACTTTTTGGTTCTAAAATCCTCATAAAATTCCAGTAGGTCTGTGATTGCATGATGTACTTGTGTATCGAATCTTAGCCTTAGTACTGTTCTAGAATTTAAAC
Organism: Oropetium thomaeum; assembly: GCA_001182835.1. Classification (NCBI taxonomy): domain Eukaryota; kingdom Viridiplantae; phylum Streptophyta; class Magnoliopsida; order Poales; family Poaceae; genus Oropetium; species Oropetium thomaeum. The sequence continues at coordinate 1,549,208 of LFJQ01000054.1, forward strand.
TAAAATTCAAAAATATAAAATAGTATTTTAATTATTCCTGAAAATGTTTGGTCTTTTTATAAAACGTGTTTTAACAAAAATTTAGCCCTTCTCATGAGGTTGCAAAAAAGTTTTGGTTTGCTATTTTTGGAGCAGTATTCTGTTTTCTATGAATTTTACAAATTCTATGGATTTTCCTGGAATTTGAATAAACAGGGAAGTGGCTGGGCCCGCCTGTCAGTGGCGCTAGACAGGGGAGAACGGTGCTCGGGCGGCACCCGTCGGTGCCCGGCGGCGGCCCTCACCGGAGGAGGCAACGGCGGCGACCTTTACCGTGCCTGGGAGTTTTAGCATGACGAGAGGGGCAGGCCGGAGCACGATGGGGCGGTGGGGCTCACCGGAGGTACGACAGCGACGGTGGACCGATTACGGCGATGGCGGCGGCGGCGTTCCGGTGGCTCGGCGATCGGAAAGGTACAATGGAGGGCAGCTTGAGCTACAGCGCGGTCCGGCGGAGCTTCCTGGCAAAGCGAGAGCTCGGAGAAGTGGCCGGAGGTAGGTCGGCGTCGAGCTCCGGCAATGGCGCGGCGATTCTGTCGTCGCTGCTCCACCAAAGCCACTGCGGTCAATTGAAACGGGAAAAGGGCTACACGAGGGTGTCGCCGACGGAAGGAATCGGAGAGATACTCACCAGCGACGAGGAATTCGACGGGGCGGCAACAATGGCGGCCGCGGCGGTGCTCCGAGAGCAATTTGCCGGGGTTGGCTAGGGTTTTGGCTCGGGAAGGAGGAAATGGACGTGGAAGGGAGTGGTGAGTGATTTCGCACACGTTGGAGGGGTTCGGTTAGGGTCGGAGTGTAGTGGGCAGTCGGTCGACGCGTGAGCAAGTGTGACGGCAATGGTGGCAGGGCAGTGAGGAAGAAAGAGAGAAAGGGGCGGGGAGGAAGAATAACAGAGCCAGCGGAGGAGAAATAGCAGCGCACGGGGATGGACTTGGCGTGAGCGTGCAGCCCGGTGATGATTGCCGGCGGTCTCCAGTACGCGGGCAGTTGGCTGGACGGCAGTGCAGCGGCGCGCGCGGGAGGAATTAATGGCGCACGTCGCTTGCCGCGTCGCTCCGCTCGGTTGCGTGCGCGTGGGAGAGGTGTTGTGTTCCGGAGTAGTTCTGTCAAGGCGCCCTTCTACCGCAAGGACGGGCGTCGCGTGCGGCACAGCGTCCGGCCGGTCGGCGCCAAGGGAGGGAGAGAAACAGGAGTGAGGGAGGGAAAAGAGAAAAGAAAGAAAGGAACGGGCAGAGAGAAAAAAATTAGTTTGACACAAGTAAAATTATCCCTCTCAAGGCAAAGCTAATAAACTTGATTGTTAATTGTCCTAAAAACTTTACGAAATTGGTGGAATGGCTAGGAGTATGAGGAATTTAAAATTTAAATTTGAATTGTTATGTGAAATTTTTAAGCCCTCAGGTAAATTTTTCCTAGCCTCATTATTCCGATATCCCTACGGCAATTAGGTTTTTGTGCTCTTCTTCAACTTAATTCAAGTTAATAGATTTGCAACAATTTAACATGACAAGAAGTGTTCGTAACTCATTTTAGTTTGGCGAATTAGTAGCCATTTATTTAATTCCCTCTAACTTCATTAAACGAAAAAGAACTTTTTAACTCTTCATTTTAACACCATAAACTTGCTTATTTATTGGATTTATCGAGTTTAATTATGAGGTGTCACACTCTGGCATGAAGACTAAGTTCATGAGGTACATGAAATACGCTGGTGCATTTGTGAGTCCAAACGACATTACCAGATACTCGTACAGCCCGTATCTGGTAGAGAAAGCCGTCTTCGGAACGTCACTGGGATGAATCTTGATCTGATGATAACCAGACCGAAGATTAACTTTCGAGAAGACTTGTGCTCCAGCCAACTGATCAAATAGAGTGTCTATACGAGGCAAGGGATACTTGTTCTTGATAGTTACCGCATTAAGGGGCGGTAATCCACGCATAGCCTCAAGGACTGGTCCTTCTTCTTCACAAACAATGCCGGACAACCCCAAGGCGTGGTACTGGACCGTATAAAGCCCTTGTCCAACAACTCCTGCAACTGTTTCTTCAACTCTGCTAGCTCCTTGGGTGCCATCTTGTACGGTCTGCGGGAGATCGGGCTGTGCCTGGCAAGAGCTCAATCTGGAATTCCACATCTCTGTCCGGTGGTAAACTAGGTAAATCTTTCGGGAATACGTCCGGAAACTCTTTAACCACTGCTATCTCGTTTAGACCCTTCCCGACAACATGGCAGACTTGTTTGAGGGTACCTTTAGGGTGATCTAGGTTTATGGACATGGAACCGTGAAGTGGAGAGGTTAAGCGGACTACACGGTTAGCAATATCAAGGATGGCATTATGGTGTTTCATCCATTTCATGCCGATGATAATATCGATACCTGACATGACTCGCCTAGAAAACATCGTCTCGGGACGGATCTGGTCAGTCGTTAAGCCAGGATCCTGTTGGGCAACACTCGGCGAAGCGAGCGTACACACGATACAACACAGGCAGGGATAAACAGCAATAATTTACAAGAAGAGAGAACTTAATACATCATTGGTTCATAACTTTGAAGTTGAGTATTACATTGTTTCAGAGTACGCAAAAGTTTTGAAAACGATAACAGCGGAAGCCTAGAACGATTACAACTCCGACACTCGGACTTAAGCAAAAACACGCGCCGTGCCCACGGGCGTCATGCTACTAGCCACTTCAACATTTCACTGCGGCGACTCGCACAACTCCCACTGGAGGTTCTCGAACTCGGGGAGCGGTTCCTCCCAATGGAAGCTACCTGCTGGTTCCTGCATGACGGCACCTGAAAAACCACAAAACGCTAACGCGTGAGCTTCTAAGAAGCTCAGCGAGACTTACCCGTCAAATTGGCTGACTCAGCCGACTCCTAGACATGCTGGCTGACGGGGGTAGGTTTACTTGCAAAAGGACTCGCAAGCCTATACTACTCTTGTCAATTTTTTGCACAGGTTAAGTGATTAGAAAGATAAATTTAATTAGCACTGAGCTAAGCAAGCATAACAGAAGCAACAATAGTAATAGCAATATTCATGGTTTCTTCTCATTTGTGTCTCAACCTATTTAACGAGAATGTGGTGCGTTTCACGAGCATGCTCACTAACTAGGAGCGACAGCGGTTCGAAACGATTTTATACCCTGCAGGGGGAAACCTGACCGTACGACATGTGCGTGTCCCAGACTCACACGTGGCAACCGTTCACACCAGCTCCTGCAACGTCAATTCCCTCCTACGCCTGCCTTAGCAACGCCGCGTCCCACCAGACAACGCGTCCCAGACGGTTTCTGTGGAGTTCCCACGCTGCCCACCCCAGATCTCCTCCTAGTCAGACACCGTAGGGCAGGTTCGACGTTGCAATCACTAGGCTACATAGGTTTACTGGGGCCCATAACACCCAGGATACGACCAGTACATTCAACACTCGATCAGCCTCGGACCACACGGGTCAGACAAGTCTATGGTCACCCTGGACCCAGTCCAGTCGCCGACCTACTTTGTATCCTGTCTGACCCTCAAACTTTTATCTTTCTTACTGATTCACATTTGTGTGGTCCATCTGATGAAATAGTTTCATTCAACAACCTATCCTTTCACGAGCAGCGTCCACTCTGCTCGACTTCTACCGGCAAGACCTACTAAGCATAGCAGACTAAGTGGGTGTCTATACCAACTACCGTTAGGGTTTTCCTATGGAAACAAATGCAACTATGGTTTCAATCAACTCCTAGTACTTAATGCATAAACAAGACACACTTAGTTGTAAAAGTAAAACTTTAAAATTCGGTTATGCACCGGGGCTTGCCTGGTTCTTCGGTGTTGTTGCAGACTTCTGCGGCGGGGGTCGAGGGACTTGGATCCGCAGCTACTTCGTGAGCGTCAGAATCTACATGATGCAGTAGGATTACGATAAGTTAATGGAAAAGAAACTTATTGTTATTATCAATAGTAATCTAGGGTTTAGATTGGCGACGCCTAGAATTAGGGTTAACCCTAATTACTCGACGCCGTTGATTAAATTAAATTCTTAATCTGTGAGTGATGTTGAAAGAATCTATTCAACTCTCATGAGGTGACTTTTAGTTGGCACATTTTAATAACTTCAACTTTAGTTAAGTTAATGCGACACTTTTCATCGGTTAATATTATTTAATTCTTCGGCTATTAAACTAGGGTTAAAATAAAGATTTTAATTCTTCTTTAAGATTATTTTTATTGGGTAGTACTCTCTGGAAAAAGCATTTTGGGCTTTGGGTGGGGCCTAGATGAATTTTTTATATTTTATAAAAATTCATCAAAGTTCCTGTTTTTAGATTTGTAGAATCAGAAAGCACTAGTAAACATTAGAATAAAATTATGAAACTTTATGTGAGCATTCCTGAGCACCAGATCTACAACTTTGCTTTTGGGTCTAACCTTATAAATGACTTTTGCAATGTACTTTAGAAAATGGTATTTAAACTAGGCGGATTGAGGTTATTTAATAGGGTTAGATGCCATTTCTTGTTCCTAAAATCTTCATAAAATTCTAGACAGTGTGTAGTATTATGGTACACTTGTAGATCAAAGGTTAGCCCTAGCATTCCTCTATAATGCAATTTAAAATTCATAAACAGAAAGGAGTGTTTCTAATTAATTCTGCAAATTTTTGGTCATTTGTTAAAATGTGCTTTAACAGAAAATTATTATGTTCACGAGGGTTCTAAAAAATTTTGGTTTGTCATTTTTGGATTTTCCTGTAAATTTCTAGGGATTTTAGAATACAGAGCAATAATCTGGAAAAATAAAAAGAAAAGAAAAACAGGGGAGGTTGCTCCGACGAGCTCCGGCGGCCAATTCCCGACGATGGGGTGGTCGCCGGCCGTCGAACCTTGGCTTTCTACGATCCACTTGACACGACAAAGCTCGGCAACATGCTATTTTTCAAGGTTTTGGCCGGGATAGGGGGTCTCACCGTAGGGGTGCCTCGGGGCGGCGGCGATCGATGAAATTCCGGCGAGGTGGCTCGACTTCGGAGGATTGGAGGGTTCTGTGAACTTCATGGGGTGGAGAGGAACTGATTTGGTGAAGGAATTTGAAAGAAATTGATCGGGGGTGGCGTTTCACCGTGGAGGCGGCGGGCTCTGTTATGGCGGGCGGCGGCCGGGGCAGTGGAAGGATGATCTCGCGCGCGTGGGGAGGAGAAGAAGAGGGGGGGGGGGGAAGTGGAGAGGATTGCACGCCAATTTAAAGAAGGGCCGGGGGTAGGGGAGTGGGGAGTAGGGGAGTGGCCGGTGCTGCATGGCGGTCGGGCGGCGCACAGGGCGGCGGTCGGCAGAGAGAGAGGGAGGAAAGGAGGGAGAGGAGAGGAGTGAGAGAGAGTGAGCTAGAGGGAGAGAAGAGGGAGGCAAGGGAGCGGCCGAAACTTGAATTCGACGACGTGGGAGCAAAGGCCGTGTCGGCCGGGCGTGGCCGGGCGGCTACGCGCCCTGTTGTCGGGCGGGCGGGCACTGTAGCCCACCCGGCAACAGTTTTGTTTTTTTTTTATTTTAGCTGGAAAATAATTCGATGAATTGGCACACTTCCCGAGCTCAAAAATTTTTGAGACTTTTTGTACAAGCTCAGGAATTTATTTGGAACACTTTGCATTTAAGGTTCAAGTCATGATTTGGTCTCTAAAAATTCTTGAATTTTTATGTTGATTATAGCTTGTGTGAATTTTTAAGAGGTCTAAATCCTTTCCAAAAATCTTGACTAACTTCCCAAAATTTTATTTTGAAGTGTACTTAATTATTATGTAAAAATATGGCCAGGGTTCTGTGGAAATTTTGATGGTCAAGAGTTAGGGTTTGGGTTTCTTTCTATTAACGAGATTTCGACACTTTTAGTTGAGATTTCACCGGACTTTGCTAAATGCTCTATTGTTTGTCAAAATTTTCATAGTGTTCCTTTAAAGCATTTTAAAAAAATATTTCTTTTTAATTCCATGATTGAATCTGCCTTAAGGTGAGTGAAATTAGGGATTAGGGTTTATAGTTGTCGACTTTTGCCCTGGTGACACCTGGGGTGTCACAATACCCTGCCCATCTAGGATTATGAAGGAGGTAGGGTAGATGCAACCTCCTAGATTTAGGGGTGCTCCCTTTAAGCCAAGGTTTGACAATATGTTGCCTCCAGACGATTTTATGATGAAGGGTGGCTCTAAGGTGATGGTGACTAGGCTTTGCCCTTGACAAAATTTTTACTGATAAAGTTGTGGCTTGCACCGGAATCGAATAGAACAAATGCTGAGTGGGTAGAGAGCGAGATCGTACCCGCCAGTACTTGTTCACCCTCAGCAATCTCTTCGGTCGTGGTGTGGTTCACCCGACCGGTCCTGGTGTTCTTCTGGCCCTTTTGCTGGCCCTGCCCCTGGTTGGACTACCAGTTGCCTCCGGACTGCCTGTAGTTGAAGCAAGGCGTGCCTGGCCCAGGACGGGTGCCCTGTTGAGGTGGGCGGACACCCTGGTTCTTCTGCGGCGGGGTAGGTGAGCGGTAGCCGGCCTGCTGTTGATTCTGTGGGGGCCGGTATGGCTACTGCGGCGGACGGAACGTCGGAGCCTGCGGCGGGGTGGCCTTGTACTTCCTACCATCGGGTGTAGTGTACACCAGATGGTACTTGGGTGGCAGGGCATTTGATGGCCCACCGCTGGCTCGCCTCTTTTCCCGCTGCTCCTTCTCAAGGTATTCTTCGGTGATGAGGGCGTTACTGACGAACTCATTAAATGAGCCGCCTTGATTCAGGGCCAAGCGACCCTGAAGTGTGACGTTCAACCCTTCCATGAAGCGGTGCTTCCGCTTCGCATCCGTGTCAACCTGCTCTGGAGCATATAGAGCATATAGAGCCGATGGTTTGTCTGCCAGCTCCTCAATGTGTCGCTCGCAAAGCCTCAATAGAGCCTGATGAGCGGTTGACTCGATGGCTTCAGTCTTATCCGAACCAAATGTGCTGCTGGTCCAAATCTCTCCATTGGCATGTCGAGGGTGCGTGGGTAGTGTAACTATGGCTGAGCAGCGCGGTAGGTCATACTGCCGAAATTCTCGGATCTGAAACCAAGGAGTCTCTGCATAACCCAGCGAGTGCAAGGTCTGACCGAGTATCTCCACGAATCCCCTGCGTCCCGATTTCTTGGTGACGTAGGTAGGGGTGGAGTCCTCAACACCTATCTCCGCGAGCCCATGCTCGATCGTGTTGTCGTCCATCTGCAACACAGAGATGAACAATATTTTATCAATCAGAAGCCACATGTTGACACATAGTTCAAAGCATGCTAAATCTTCCGATACGTAAAATATTTTTCATCCCTGCGTTAAAAGGTGATCCAAGTTGGTCACTAAGGTTGCTAATCTAGCGACAGCCAATTTACCCGAGGTGCTTTACCATCTAAGTTGACCTGTCAAGGAGAAAATCTTCCCATCGAGGAAAGTACTGAAAAAGGCTCAATGGTATAGAAGGGTTTTACTCCAACTCGGTTGATGCCACGCAATCTCTAAGGGAGGAAGGTATTCAGGTTGACTTTTTACTTTCTGATGGTGTTACAGCCATTATTGATGGAATTTTTGCTCCTGGATGGTTTTAGTATAAGTTTGAAGGATTTTAACATTTCTTCATGCAATGCAATCCTACATCGGCCTATACGTCCTCACAAAAGTAAAACGAATACGCGTAGGCGGTGGCAGAATCGCACTCAAGTTAGACGTTACTACACGTTTCATACGGTACCGGGGTTAGCTGTCACATCCCAAAAGTTGCAATCTTTTATCCTTTTTGATAATGAGCTCACTGACTCAATCTTTTGATTTCAACCTTTTCCTGTTTTGAATTTGGGTCAGGGTTTTTGAAATTCGTCGTTTTCGCATAACCCAAATCGACTTTCAAGAAGCCTTTTGTTTTTTTAATAAAACTATCCCAATGTTTTTGCATAGCATTTAACTATACATTAAAATAGAATTTTGGAGATTTTATGAAAATTTTTGGTAAAGGTTTAAGCCCCTTTAAAATTCCAACAAGTTTGAACCTAATTGAAAATTCCCAGATCTTTAGAAGCTGATTCAGTGAACCTTCTTTTAATAAAAGTTGTTCCAAATAAATCATTTAGCTTGCACAAAAAGTTTCAAAAATTTTTGAGCCCGGGAGCTAGGGTTTTCTTTTATCTCAAGAGGGAGGTTAATTGAATTAATTGAATTTGAAAACAGTCTTACCGTGAACAGTACCGCCGCCCACAGCCGCCATTGCCGTCGCTGCAGCCCGGGCAGCGCCGGCCGATTTCGCGCGCCTTTACTCCGAAGCTGTCCTGCGGATCTTGGCAAAGATCTTCCCCTCCTTCACTGCTCCATTCCTCCTCCCTCTCCCATCTTTCTCCTCTGGCACACGGCAAGGCGCAGACACCATCGCCCACGGCAGAAGCCACCGCCTCCCGCGCCCAATTGCCGGCCACCACTCCCTTCTCCAATCCGGTGCGCCACTGCTCTCTCTCCCTCCCTTGGCTCCTCCTCCTCGAGTACAAAACCGAAGCTCAAGCTCCCCCTTCTTCTTTCTTCGTTCCTCCTCTGTTCCTGTCAGTGCGCCGCCACCGCCATTGCCGCCCGAGCCACCCCCACCGACGCCAGCTCCCTCCGGCCACTCCCAAGCCTTGCCACCGTGCCAAGCAAGCTCCCCTCGACCCACTGAAACTCTCCGAACACCAAGAGCACCAGCCGTGCCCCCTGTCGCCCGGAACGCCGCCGCCCTGTTCCTCGGCCGACAACACGCCGGCGGCCACCTCCGTCCAAAATTCGTCACCACGGTAGCTCAACTCTTTGATTCCTTCAACCAGCTTGTTCCTCTCACCATGGTACACCAGTTTTATAAGCTATTGATCGCAGCTCATCACCAGTGAGGAAGGAACGTCGCGCGCCACCCGTCGGCCGCCATTAGCAGAGCTTCTGGGCTCACGTCGACCACCACCTTGCACCTTTCCCCGTGGCCCAAATCCTTTCCAAATCAGTTCCTTGAATCAAGGTGATGCTCCACGACCATCTAATTCCTGCCCCAACCTTCTTCTCCGGCGAGATCCCAACCGGAGCAACCGCCGTGCTCCATTCCCCTGTTTCTGGTTACTGTTCCATTCAATTTCCTATTTTCTTTTATTTAGCCAGAAGTTGCATAGTGTGTAGAAAATCATGGAAAAGTCTAAAAATTCCAAACCTAATTTTATTTGAATCCTTGAATAATGAATTAATTTTCTGTTAAAGCACTTTTTCAAAAATGTCCCTGGAATTTCCTTAATAATTCATTGTATTATTTCTGTTGTTGATTTTTATTTGAAGTTCCAGAAGGTTTCTAGGTTTGATTTTTGTACCATAATTGTATCTTGGCATGATGCATCTCCTGCATTTTTACCAGAATTTTTCATGAGCATTTGTGTATGCATGTCATTGATAATATCCCCAAACCCTAGATTAATTACCTTTGTCTAAAGTACATTAGGCCAGTCGCCCAAAAGCCCAAGACCTTTAACAAAAACTTTAGTTTAGATGCTCAGTAGTAGATACATAAAGTTTCATGATTTTTGCATAGGTTTTAATACATGTTTCTGATTTTATAAGTTTGGAAAACAGAGCCTTGTTAGATTTTTAGTAAATTCATAGAAGCTCAAATTGACCCCAAACCAGAGCCAAAAGTCTTAGTTTAGAGCCTAATTTAAACTAAAAATGGTCCCATGCCTGTAACTTAACTTTGAATTTCACCGGAAAAGTCGTTACGACATTTATGGCACCGTTACGGTATTCCCGATGTCGTAAACAGGCCACGACAGTCGGAGGGCTCATGTTCCTGTTAACGCGAGTCAAAACTACTCAAACCTAGTCTCATAGTAACCCAAGCCACTTAGTAAAGCCAGTACATGCGATGTGTTTTGGGAATTTTTCCCGGAAATGACATCCGTGTGCCACCCGATATCGGAATCGGAGAACCCGGGAACCGGGAAACCCGTAACCGGAATCGGTAAAACTGTTTAGGTCATAACTTGAGCTGTAGAACCCCGAATGCCTTCGTTCTTTTTGCATTGTGTTCGTAGACTCAGTAGCTACCTCTCTGCATCATATCGCATCATTTGGGCATCATGGCATCATGGCATGCATCTCATACCGTCGCGTTTTTACTTTATAGCTTACGAACCGACAGAAAGTGACGCGGGTGCTGCTACGGGAGAAGCACCAGAGGTTGATCCAGCTGCTGAGGAAGTCAACACCGCTGCTGTTGAAGGCAAGCACCTCATATTGCTACCCTAAGTAATTTACTTAATGATTAATATGAATGCTTACGTATAGGAATGCATAAAGTCGGGCTTAGTAGGAACATTGGGAAACCTATTATTGTTGCATGTACCCCTCCTTGGTATTGAATACGTCACCTTGTCAACCTGGGTAGAGTGTCTTTGTTTGAGTCGCGAAATGCTTAGCCATGCTTAGATAACACGGTAGAAGTCGAGTGGTAAGTCCCACTCGCACGTATAGGAACCACCTTGATTACTTATGGACTTGTGGCGAGTTCATATGATGGTAAAAGTTGAAAAGTGTTAAAAGCTGAAATCTGGACGGTGGGATAGGAGTGCAGCAAGACATGGAGGTCTTGTGTGCCGTAGGCCCCGTCTGGGTTGACCTAGGACCCGGCCGTGTTATTCTTGGCCTGAGCACTTTTCGTTCATACCACATGTCCGATATAATGGTAAGACAAGCTGAGTATCTCACTGCGTACCAAGGTTTGGCCGATGACTGCACGGTGTGTGGAACGAGGGAGTCATGGGTGCCTGCGAGGCCGTGACACTCGACGAGGGACTCACGTGTGCCTGCGAGGCCGTGGTACTCGGCACCGTGTGGATTTTCCAACCGTGTGGGCTCGAGTGTGAAAAAGGTTGACATGAGTACCCCCTTGTGTAACTTTAGCGGGTTGCATGAGCCGTATGGTCCTCAGTCGTGTGGGTACAGTTGGACTCCCCTGCAGGGTGTAAAATCGGTTCGAATCCGCCGCGGTCTCGGTTATGATCAAGCTCAGTGTCCTTTGGATAATATCGTAGAGTTGTCACATAACATGATGGGAATTGGGATATTGTTGATGGAATTGGAATATGGTCGTTGGTATCCATGGTTCGGATGGAACATGGATGATGGTATGTACATGGTTTATGGTTACATGGTACTTGGGGATTGGGTTTATTAGAAGTTCATGCCCGCAGAGTCTTTTACTTTATGCTTATTCATATATGCTTAGTTTCTGCTTTAAGCAATCGAGTCCATTCCTATACCTTATTTACCTTGCTACAGCCTCATTGCATTATCCTTGGAGTCGGGAACTAATTCCCACAACAGGGTAAGACTTGCGAGTACCTTCGTACTCAACGTTTGTTGTTTAAGTTTTTACAGGTGAGGATGAGTTGGTCTTCGGCTACTTTGTCCCCGCCGATGCCGGCGAGGGCGAGGCGTAGTCAAGACGTTCGAGTGACCGTGATTTGTGATGTTCGTGGGCTGGGCATCGCAATCCTTTGCTGTTTTCTCATTGCAACCGCTGCGACTATTGTCTTCCTTAGAATCGCTTCCGCTCTTTGATTTATTAGTTTCAAGACTTATGATGAACCTTGGTATGTAAGAATATTTTAAATTAATGTTATTAATTAGTGTGACCTATGTGATGTATCACCTGTGACGTCGCCGACGTGCTTGGATCTTGGGCATTGCTTGAGAAGCATGTTGGGGGACTGCCGGGTTTATATTCTCTTTTATCGGGTTGAGTTCTCGCATACCATGCGTGGGCCGCGAGTCAACTTGGTAAACTTGAATATAAATTGGTCGGGTCTCTCACATTAGCGTACCTGTAGAAAATGGCATCTGACGCGACCCCGCCCAGAGAACGTCGTCTCGGGATGGATCCGGTCAGTCGTTGAGCCAGGATCCTGTTGGGCAACGCTCGACGAAGCAAGTGTACACACGATACAACACAGGCAGGAATAAACAATAATAATTTACAAGGAGAGGGGATTTAATACAACATTAAGTCATAAATTTGAAGTTTGGATATTACATTGGTTCAGAGTACACGAAAGTTTTGAAACAGAAACAGCGGAAGACTTGAACGATTACAAACTCCGACACTCGGACTTAAGCAAAAGCACGCGCCGTGCCCAAGGGCGTCATGCTACTAGCCACTTCAACAATTCACTGCGGCGACTCGCACAACTCCCACTGGAGGTTCCCGACCTCGGGGAGAGGCTCATCCCAATGGAAGCTACCTGCTTGGTCCTGCATGACGGCGTCTGAAAACCACAAAACGCTAACGCGTGAGCTTCTAAGAAGCTCAACAAGACTTACCCGTCAACGTGGCTGACTACAGCCGACTCCTAGACATGCTGGCTGACTCGGGTGGGTTTACTGCAAAAAGGACTCACAAGCCTGTACTATTCTTGGTCAAATTTTAGCACCAGATTAAGTGATTAGAAAAATAAATTTTGTTAGCACTGAGCTAAGCAAACATAACAGGAGTAACAATAGCAAACATACTCATCATGTTCATTCTCACGGTGTCTCAACCTATTTACTAGAATGTGACAGAGAGTTCAAGTAAGCTCATAGCTGAGAGCGACAGCGATTCGAACCGATTTTTATACCTCTGCAGGGTTAACCTAATCGTACGACACGTGTGTGTCCCAGACTCGCACGTGGCAACCGTTCACACCAGCTCCTGCAACGTCAATTCCAGCCTGCGCATGCCTTAGCATCGCCGCATCCTACCAGACAACACGTCCCAGACGGTTTCTGTGGAGTTCCCACGCTGCCCGCCCCAGATCTCCTCCTAATCAGACACCGTAGGACAAGTTCGACGTTGCAATCACTAGGCTACGTAGGTTTACTGGGGCCCCTATCACCCAGCATACGATCAGTACATTCAATACTTGCCCAGCTGTGCCACACGGATCAGACCAGACTACGGTCACCCTGGTCCCGGACCAGTCGCCGACCTACTGGTACCCAGTCTGACCCTCAATCTTTTATCTTTCTTACTCATTGACAATCGTGTGGCACATCTCATGAAATAGTTTCATTCAATATCCTACTACTCGCGAGCAGCGTCCACTCTGCTCGACTTCTACCGGCAATAATCTGCTAAGCATAGCATACTAAGGGGGTGTCTATACCAACTACCGTTAGGGTTTTCCTATGGAAACAAATGCAACTATGGTTTCAATCAACTCCTAGTACTTAATGCACAAACAAGACACACTTAGTCATAAGAGGAAAATTTTAAACAACGGTTGTGCATCGGGGCTTGCCTGGTTCTTCTGAGCTGACGTTGACTTCTTCGGCGGGGGTCGAGGAACTCGAATCTGCAGCTACCTCGTGAGCGTCAGAATCTACATGATGCAGTAGGATTATGATAAGTTTAATAAAAAAGAAACGTATTGTTATTATCAATAGTAATCTAGGGTTTAGATTGGCGACGCCTAGAATTAGGGTTAACCCTAATTACTCGACGCCGTCGATTAAATTCAATTCTTAATCTGTGAATGATGTTCAAAGAAATCTATTCAGTTCTCATGAGGTGACTTTTAGTTGGCATGTTCAACAACTTCAACTTTAGTTAAGTTAATTCGACACTTTTCATCGGTTAAACATTATTTAATTCCTTTGGCTATTAAACTAGGGTTAAAATGAAAATTTTAATTCTTCCTTAAGATTATTTTTAGTGGGTAGCACTCCCTGGAATAAGCATTTTGGGCTTTGGATGGGGCCTAGATGATTTTTCTATATTTTATAAAAATTCATCAAATTTCCTGTTTTTAAATCTTATAAAATCGGAAAGCACTAGTAAACCTCAGAATAAAATCATAAAATTTTATGTGGGCATTCTTGAGCACCAGATCTAAAACTTTGCATTTGGGTCTAACCTTATAAATGACTTTTACAATGTACCTTAGAAAATGGTATTTAACTAGGCAGATTGAAGTATTTTAAAAGGGTTAGATGCCATTTCGTGGTCCTAAATTCTTTAAAAAATTCCAGAGGATGTGTGTGGCCATGGTGTATTTGTGGATCAACGATCAGCCCTAGCATTGCTCCAGAATGCAAACTAAAATTCAAAAACAGAAAGGAGTGTTCTAATTAATTCTACAAATTTGTGGTCATTTGATAAAAAGTGATTTAACAGAAAATTAGTTCAATGTCCAAGGATTCAAATAAAATTAGGTTTTGTATTTTTAGATTTTTCTATGATTTTTTACATGCCTAACAATCTCTGGCTAATTAAAGGAAATTAGGAAATTCAATAGAACAGTGGCACAGAACAGGGGACACGGCAGAGGCGGTTGCTCCGGTGAGCTCCTCGCCGGAGAAGAGGGCTAGAGCAAGAACCAAGGTGTCGTGGAGCTTCACCTCGACTCACTGCACTGATTTGTGGAGGATGGAGGCCACGGTGAAGAGTGAAACAGGGTCGGCGACGTGGAGGTCGAGGCGGCGACAATGGCGGCCGACGGGGCGGCACACGGCGTTCTTCTCCGACGACGGTCACCTGTGGCCGGATTCATGTCAAAAGGTTGCGCAAGGACGAGAGCTAACAGCCGGCAAGGGGAATTGGAGAATCGTTGTACCGTCATGAGGAATTTCACGAGATCGTGGCCGCCGGCGTTGCTCTTCGGCCGAGGGGCAGGCGGCAGCGTTCCGGCGAAACCAGTGCACCGCCGGCGGGTTGGTGATCGGAGAGCTTCAGGGGATGGAGGGGAGTCTCTCGGGCACGGTGGCAAGGTTTGGAGATGGCCGGTGTGAGCTGTCGACGTGGAGGATGGTGGCGGCGCTCTGAGCAGAGAGGAGGGGAGGTCTCGCGCGAGGTGAAGGAAAAAGGAAGAGTGGGGGGGGGGTGCACCGTTTTAAAGGGGGCTCGGCGTAGGGTTAGAGGGGCATTAGGGGTATAGCCGGCATGGCCGGCCATGCCGGGCGGCGCTCGGGCGGCGCGCGTCGGGGAAAAACAGGGGGGCGGCACAGAGAGAGAGAGAGAGAGAATGAGTGAGTGAGTGAGTGAGGGCTGCGGGAGAGGGAGGAGGAAGGAACGGATGAGAGCGAGGGAACGCGGGCGATTAAATGCGGCGACGTGCGGAGTGAAGCCGGCGAAAGCCGTGTCGGGCGGGCGGTCGGTCGGGTGACGGTACTGTAGCCCGCCCGACAATAGCTATTTCAATTTCTTTCTTTATTCATTTAATCGAGCTGGAATGCAATTCAATTAAAAGATATACTTCCCGAGCTCAAACATTTTTAAGAATTTTTGTGTAGGCTCAGGGATTTATTTGGAGCACTTTTCATTTAAGGTTCAAGTCATGATTTGGTCGCTAAAAATTCTTGAATTTCTAAGTTGATTAGAGCTTGTGTGAATTTTTAAGAGGTCTAAATCCTTTCCAAAAATCTTGAATAATTTCCTAAAATTCTATTTTGAAGTGCACTTAATTGTTATGTAACAATATGGCTAGGGTTCTGTGGAAATTTTGATGGCCAAGAGTTAGGGTTTGGATTTATTCCTGTTAACGAGATTTCGATACTGCTAATTGAGATTTCTCCGGACTCTGCTAAAGTGCTCTGTTGTTTGTCAAACTTTTCATAGTGTTCCTTTAAAGTATTTTAAACGATATTTCTTTTTATTTCCAAGATTGAATCCGCTTTAAAGTGAGTGAAATTATGGATTAGGGTTTACAGTTGTCGATTTTGCCCTGGTGACACCTGGGGTGTCACAGCCCTCCCCCCTAAAAGAAATCGCGTCCCGAGATTTAAGGAGAGGGTTAGGATAAGCATATGTACCTAGGAGGCTGGCAGTAGCTCGAGGTAATGTGACTGGAGAAACTCTGCAGACTCTCACGTGGCTTCGTCTTCCGTGTGGTTGCTCCACAGAACTTTGTAGAACTTGAGTGTTCGTCTTCTTGTAACCCGTTCTTTCTCATCCAGTATCCGAAATTAGGTGCTCTGGGTAGGTTAAGTCGGGTTGCAATTCTTCTACTTCTTGAATCACTTGGCCTACGGGTGCCTTCAGACATTTCTTCAACTGGGAGACATGAAAGACGTTATGCACTCCTGATAACCTCTCTGGCAGCTCCACTTGATATGCCACTGGTCCGCACTTAGCTGTGATAGGATATGGACCTATGTACCGGGGTGCTAACTTGCCTCTGATCCCGAACCGTTGAACTCCCTTCATTGGCGAGACTCGTAAGTAGACGTAGTCTCCTACTTCGAAGGTCAATGGTCTACGCCTCCTATCTGCATAGCTTTTCTGTCTTGACTTGGCGGCCTTCAGATTAGCTTGTATAACCCGCACCTTCTCTTCAACCTGCTGCACTAGGTCTGGGCCTAATATGATCCTTTCGCCTGCTTCTGACCAGTTGAGTGGGGTTCTGCAACTACGGCCGTAAAGTGCTTCAAAAGGGGACATCTGGATGCTGGCTTGGTAGCTGTTATTGTATGAGAACTCTGCCAATGTTAGATAAGTGTCCCATCCTTTACCGTGCTCCAAAACACAAGCTCGGAGCATGTCTTCAAGTATCTGGTTCACTCTTTCCGTCTGACCGTCAGTCTGAGGGTGGTAAGCTGAGCTGTGGATTAGCCTGGTTCCTAGTGACTCATGGAGTTGTTTCCAAAACCGACCGGTGAACTGGGTACCTCGATCGGAGATGATTGTCTTGGGCACTCCATGCAGACAGACTATGCGGTCAATGTATAGTTCCGCGTACTTCTTCATTCTATAGTTGGTACTGACAGGTATGAAATGAGCGGACTTTGTCAGGCGATCCACGATTACCCAGATGGAGTTATGCTGTCGAGCGGTGGTGGGTAGCCCAACAATGAAGTTGTCGCAACCCCGTCCGATAAAATCGTACGGTTGCTCATCCAGGATCATTCGGGGGGGCCGCTTGCCGAAACAAGTGACTTTGCAGTACAATAATTAACAAGGACTCGCATAAATGACTTGAAGATGCATTAATTCAGGTTATATTACAACTAATTTCAGAAGTTTAGGAAGTGCGGAAACGTAATTTTGATAACAAACACGTGGATTTCAGCGGAAGCAAAAATCTAACACTCGACGCCTTGATTAAACACCCCAGCCCGATGGTGTTCAATCTCCACGGTAGGGAGAAGCGGGGACCCACTCGAAGGTCCACTCCGAGGGCGTCTCCTCTTCCCAACCACCTTGGCTACAGTCAGCACTATTACCTGCAAAACAACAATCAACAAACCGTGAGCGACTGACGCTCAGCAAGACTTACCCGTCAATAGGCCTTCTAAGGCCGACTCCTAGTATGCAGGGAGTATTTGTGGCAGCAGGGTAAGTATTTGCAAAAATAGCACTAATGGTAAATCCTATTTTCAGGTTTTAGCCAAAATTTTAAGAGTTCACTAGCAGTAGTAAAATGTGCTCTTAAATACTAAACAAACATGGTTGCAATACAATTTATTGAGATCCCAATACATCGATTTGCCCACCATACAATCCACATTCTCGGCAAGATGTGACACAGTGGACAAGCGGGTACTCTTAACCGTGAGGGGCGGCGATTATAATCGATGTACATCCTGCAGGAGAAACCCGAATAACACGACACGTGTGCACTCCACGAGTCGCACGTGGCCACCTTTCACTGCATCGCGACAATGTCGGTCCGACTGCCATCTCTCCAAGGACATGGTCCTCCAGGCAACGCCCTGCGTCCCTGTACGGCCCCAAGCCTTTCCCACTAGCACATGCCCAAGAAAAACAGAAATGCGAAATCATCCACCCTACTGGTCCGTTCACCCGGAAAAAGAGATGGCTGGTCGTCCAATCACTGCGCAATGAGCTACGTCGGCTTCCTGGTTCCCATATGCCAGTATGCATTCGGTACACAACTCAATACTTGCCCATGGGTGCCGACATTCAGTACCATTGTTAACTTAATCCATTCAGCAATATTGGCTAACAGTTAATGTCATATTTTGTGCCCATTCCCTAAAGACTACACATTTGACAGTCACCCCTCCCACAAGACTTTAGCCATCGAATGAGTAGTCTCCATACTACTCATATGCTACCGATTCCTAATATTAGCAAGGCATGCTAGCGCTTAGCTGACGCTACTGCGTTATCCCATAGGAACTCCTACTAAGGCTATGCATCTAGGTGTCAAACAACTCCTCAACGTAATGCACAAACAGACCTACAAGGATAGTGACAAAATAAAACTTTAAATCTTAGGTGTGCACCGGGGCTTGCCTCGGTTCGGGGAGAAGTTAGCACAGTCGATGGCGGGGTCGGCAGCGGGGAAGTCCTCCTCAGCTTCAGTGGCCGTCTGCAGCTCGGTTCCTATATGAAGATGCAAGGTAATCTTGTATTAACAGATGAGTGAAGTTGCATGAATTTCTCTCTAACAAACTTTAGTGTTGCTTCGGTAGACGGGACTAGCTAGACTGGTCGGACGGCAAAGATTACCAGAGGGCTGTCGGTGGAAAAGAACAGCAACGGAGACCGGTCGTCGGAAAGAGATGTCGACGCGCCGCTACTGCTGAAATACTGCGGAAGAATGGGGCGGCGGTTAGAGACGATAACGACGGACGATGGAACCGTCGGCAGGGCAAGGCTTACCGAGCGCACCTGAGCACGAGAGAAGCTGGCTCTGCTTCGGCCCTGCGGGGCTCTTCGGCTGTAATGGCGGAAGGGAGTGGAGACGAGAGCAGAGAGACGAGCGCGCAGAGGAGCAAAGGAGCTCGCCGAGTGAAGTGTTTCGTCTCAGGGAAAAATATCAGCCTCCGTTCCTTTTGTCTCTCCAGGACGACGCAAGTTGGCGCGGCGGCAGTGTACTGCAGCGCATGGGCGCCGGGCGTGTGCGTCCCATCACGAAGACTTTCGGCACGGTGGCAGCACTGCTGTGTACGGCCAGGCACTTTTACGGTTGGGAAGATGACCGGCAGCATTAATGGCGCGGCCGCTTCGAGCTCGGGTCCGACGAGTCTGTCCGGCCTCGGGGTCGAGCGAAACGGAGCGAAACTGCTTGTCCGACCTCAGGGTCGAGCGAGGCGGAGCGAGATGTCCGACCTCGGGGTCGAGCGAGGCGGAGCGAACGGCTTGTCCAACCTTGGGGTCGAGCGAGACGGAGCTAACGGCTTGTCCGACCTCGGGTCGAGCGAAGCGGAGAGTGATGACGGGTCGGGCGAGACGGAAAATAATGTCCGACCGCTGGGGGTCGGAGTCGGGCGAATCGCGAAAATCATCCGACCTCTGGGTCGGAGGTCGGGCGAAAGGTAAAAGTCATCCGACCTCTGGGTCGGAGGTCGGGCGAAACGGAAAATTTCCAAACGACGGGGTCGGGAAGACATGGAAACGAACAGAGGAGACCGGACGGCACTCATCCCTGCTCGGAGCGGAGCAAGGCCGGCGGTGCACGGACGAAAGAAGAGAGAAGCAGAAGGACAATAAAGATTAGATTTCAAATTAAATTTTTGAATTTAAGTTCTGTTGATTAGATTCTACGATGTCATTACTTAGGGTTTTAAGATTTTTATTGAACACAATTAAGTCTTTATTGACAAAAGATTTAGCGAGAATTTAGTTCGGGATGTTACAGCCCTTCCCCCTTAAGAAAATCTCGTCCCGAGATTTCGAGAGAACGTTACAAGGGGGGAAACCGATGACTATTTCGCGACCGATGCCATGAATTCCGGGAACTGTGAATGAAGAAATTCTTCACTTTCCCAGGTAGCCTCATCTTCCGAATGATTTGTCCACTGCACCTTGAAGAAAGTTTTGGTTCTCCGACGAGTTACGCGATCCTTCCGATCAAGTATCTTCATCGGCATCTCCGGATATGTGAGGTCTTCTTGGAATACTTCAACATCTGGGATGATTACTTGTTCAGGCAGCTTCAAACACTTCCGGAGTTGAGAGACATGGAAGATGTTGTGAATTCCTGACATATGAGAGGGCAGCTCCAATCGATATGCTACTGGACCACATCGCTCGATGATTTTGAAAGGTCCAATGAATCTTGGAGCTAACTTACCCTTAATGCCAAAGCGTTGGACACCTTTTGTTGGTGACACACGAAGATAGACGTGATCACCCACTTCAAAAGTTAACGGTCGACGCCTTTTGTCGGCATAACTCTTCTGTCGGGACCTTGCAGCTCGCAAATTTTCTTGAATAGCCCTCACTTTCTCTTCGGCTTGAGTCGCCAAATCGGGTCCAAAAATTACTCTTTCTCCTGCCTCAGACCAATTTAAAGGCGTGCGACATGGCTGACCATACAACGCCTCGAACGGAGACATCTTGATGCTCTCTTGATAGCTATTGTTGTACGAAAATTCAGCCAATGGTAAGCACTCTTCCCAACTCTTCCCATGGGTCAGCACAGATGCGCGAAGCATATCTTCCAGAACTTGATTTACACGCTCTGTTTGACCATCAGTTTGGGGGTGATAAGCTGAACCATGAATTAACTTGGTACCAAGTGCTTCGTGAAATTGCTCCCAAAAACGGCTCACAAACTGGGTACCCCGATCAGAAATGATGGTCTTTGGAACACCATGGAGGCACATGATACGAGAGATATAAAGCTCCGCGTATTTCCTCGCATTATATCAAGTATGCACCGGAATGAAGTGAGCAGATTTGGTTAGTCGATCGACTATCACCCAAATAGAATCATGTTTCTGAGCAGTGAACGGGAGACCGACGATAAAATCCATACTAATGTCTTCCCATTTCCATGCGGGTATACTGAGAGGTTGCAATGGACCGGCACTTCTTAAATGATCAGCTTTGACTTGCCGACATGTATTACACTCGGCGACATACCGAGCGACTTCACGCTTCATCCGAGTCCACCAAAATTTTCTCCGTAAATCTTGGTACATTTTATTGCTGCCCGGATGTATAGAATATTTGGAGAGATGTGCCTCATCCATGATTTTCTTCCGCAGCTCAAAATCCTTGGGTACGACCAGGCGGTTGTTGAACCATAGAACACCTTCCTCGTCAAGGCGGAAACACTTCATTTTGTTACTGCCTATTTGAGCGCGGATATTTCCATACCCTTATCAGCCTTTTGTGCAGTCACAATTTCCTCACGGAGGGTAGGAATAAGAGCCAAGTTGTATAAAGCTCCGTGGGGAATGACACGAAGGCTTGGTTCATCTGGGTTGCAACATGGGGCAATGGAATTTGCTTGAGGAATGATGAGATTGCAGCAAGCTTTGCGACTTAGGGCATCAGCCACAACATTCGCCTTGCCCGGATGGTAATGGATTTCTAATTCATAGTCTTTGATCAATTCCATCCACCTTCTTTGCCTCATATTCAGATCATCTTGAGAAAAAATATACTTCAAGCTTTTGTGATCCGTGTACAAGTGTACGAGATTCCCAAGAAGATAATGCCTCCAGATTTTTAAGGCAAACACAACTGCGGCGAGTTCCAAATCATGAGTGGGGTAATTCAACTCATGACGTCGCAGCTGTCTTGATCCATAGGCAATGACGCGACCGTCTTGCATCAATACACACCCCAGGCCCGTGCCAGAAGCATCACAGTAAACATCAAACGGTTTGGTGATGTCCGGTTGAGCCAAAACTGGAGCGGTGGTCAAATGTTTCTTGAGAGTTCGAAAAGCCTCATCACAAGAATCGCTCCAATAGAAAGCGACCCCTTTGTGAAGCAGTTCCGTCATGGGCTTGGAGATCTTCGAAAAATTTGGAACGAAGCGTCGATAGTATCCAGCAAGCCCAAGGAAACTGCGAACATCTTTGACGCACTTTGGGGGCTTCCAGTCAAGCACATCCTTCACCTTGCTTGGGTCAACAGAGATACCTTCGGCGGAAATCACATGACCAAGGAACTGTACTTCTTTCAACCAAAAGTCACATTTGCTGAATTTGGCGTACAGCTTATGTTCCCTCAGCCTCTGGAGAACAATACGAAGATGTTTCGCATGCTCTTCCTCCGACTTGGAATAAATAAGGATGTCGTCAATGAAGACCACGACGAATTTGTCCAACTCGGGCATGAAAACAGAATTCATTAGATACATGAAGTGGCTGGAGCATTGGTCAAACCGAAGGACATGACAAGGTACTCATAGAGACCATACCTTGTAGAAAAGGCAGTCTTTGGAATGTCCTCGGGACGGATCTTTATCTGATGATACCCCGAGCGCAGATCTACTTTAGAGAAAACCTTGGCGCCCACAAGTTGATCGAATAAAATATCAATGCGAGGCAAGGGATATTTATTCTTGACAGTGACCGCATTCAACGGTCGATAATCAACACAGAGTCTCAGGGTCTCATCCTTCTTCTTCACAAATATGGCGGGACAGCCCCATGGAGATGAGCTAGGCCGAATAAATCCCTTGTCCAGTAGCTCCTTTAACTGGATTTTCAATTCTGCCAACTCATTTGGAGCCATCCTATACGGCCTTCGGGAGATAGGAGCTGTACCGGGTTGAAGTTCAATCTTGAACTCGACATCACGATCGGGTGGCAGTCCCGGTAAGTCATCCGGAAATACATCGGGAAATTCACACACGACCGGAATATCTTCAAGCTTCTTTCCGGAGACATGATGAAGGCTCCAGGAAATTGGAGTGGGTGGTGTGACTTGGAAAGATATGGAACCGTGCACCGGAGAGTCTAGTTGGATTTTTCGTGGCGAGATATGCAGCACGGCTCTATGGTATACCATCCAACCCATTCCTAGTATTATATCTATGCCATGGTGGTCAAGAACGATGAATTGGGACTTAAAGATTTTTCCTCCCAATTTTAATGATACTTGCTGGACTTTTAGTGTAGTTGTTATTTTTCCGGCGGGTGATGTGATAAGATAGGGTGTTTTAGTGATGATGGTGCGGAGGTTGCACCTTTGGACACATGCCCTACTAATGAAGTTGTGGGTTGCACCCGAATCGAAGAGAACGAACACAGAATTTTTCTGAATTGAGAACATACCCGCAAGGACTTGTTCTCCTTCTTGAATTTCCTCGACCGTGGTGTAGTTAACACGGCCCTGCTTCTGTCCATTTCCAGCAGGTTGAGAGCGGGAATTGTTGTCGCTGCGGGGGTCGCTCTGCTGGACATGGCCTTGCTGACGAGGAGGTTGCCGGCAATCCTTGGCGAAATGCCCAGGACGACCGCAGTTGTAACACGGCCTCGGCCCCGTGTTGCTGTACGGCTGCGGCGGGTGAGAAGTTGAAGCCGACTGTCTGGAATTTCCGGCTTGAGAACCCGCTTGCTGGCCTTGACGTGCTACGGACCGCTGCTGGAATGACGGGCGAAAATTTCCACCCGGTGGCACCGGAGCTTTGTACCTCTGGCCCGTAGGAGACGTAATGGCTAGACGATACCTCTGGGGCTGCTGATTCCCAGGGGGACCTCCAGCTGGCTGCTTGCGCTTCTTCTCTTCTTGATGGGCGCGAATGGCATCCTCTTGGACAATGGCAGCGCTCACCAATGCGTTGAAATTGGCGCTGTTGTGGAGGGCTAGGCGATCACGTAACTTGGAGTTTAGGCCCTTCATGAAACAGCTCCTTTTCTTGGCGTCCGTGTCCACGTGGTGCCCAGCGTACTGCGCCAGGTAGTTAAACTTGCGCGAGTACTCGTGGACACTCATGTGGCCTTGGCGCAGCTCTTCAAATTCTCTCGCCTTGCGTTGTATGAGGCCCTCAGGAATATGATGTGCTCTGAAAGCGTCCCGGAACTCTGCCCATTGCACTTGGTGTCCATCGGGAAGAGAGGCAGTGTAATTAAACCACCACGCTCTCGCCGGTCCGCGGAGTTGCTGAGCCGCGAAGAGAGTCTTCTGATGCTCGGTGCAGTGAAGGAGCTCGAACTTGGACTCGATGGTGCGCAGCCAATTATCGGCGTCCAATGGGTCAGCTGCATCCGCGAAGGTTGGCGGATGGACGGCCGAGAAATCCCCAAAGGAGCTCTCTGGCGGGGGTGCTTGTGCACGCTGACGACCACCCTGACGATTTTGCTCGATCAGGACTTGCATGAGCTGCTGTTGGGTGGCCATGAATTGTTCCCACATCCTTGGAGGTGGGGGCGGCGGTGGAGGAAGATTAGAGCCACTAGCCTGGTCCTGTCCGCTTGATCCGCGAGTACGTCCTGCCATCTGCGTAAAAAGTCGAACAATTAGCCCTCATTTCCAAAATGAGAGGCGCAAGTCCTACACTACAACTCATTTCGCGACCAAATGAGGAATAGTGTGCAAGACCTAAATAGGAAGAATCAATCAAGGATGGGATTTCCCGAACAATAACAGGTTTCTGCCCTGCTATGGCAGCAGAGAGAAAACACATTTTTCCTGTAGCGGGGATTGGAATCACAAGTTTTTCCCAACTACAAAAGTCGTAGATATTTTTCACACCTTTCCAAATTGTGCCCATTCACATTTTTAGAATGACAGGCGTGAAACTACAAGCTTTGGAAAACGACTCCTTGCTGAAATCCCTGCTTGGTTGATTTCAGTCCAGAGAGGTGTTCACCGGAAGGTCCGATCCCACATCGGAATGTCCGGTGACCAAAAAGAGAATTCCAGAGGGGGTGTCTTCGGACTGTCCGGCCCTGCACCGGATGGTCCGATGTCCTTTCCAGAAAGAGGGGCACCTTCCCCCTTAAGAGGAGTCTGGAGAATGAATTTAAGAGATGAAACCCTACGGATTCTATAGGATTCTGGAGTGAGGAACAGGCTGAACACAGGGGAAATGAAATTCTTAGGTCCTTCTTTCCTTAATTATTTTCCTTAGTTAATTCACAGGTTCTTATTGGATTTACAGAGTTGAACTTTTTAGTTAGGTGGATTTTAGGACTCCTGCAGATTTTAAAGGATGCCACGGCCTATTCGTCCTCACCAAAAAGGAAAACCCTAATACGTCATCCTCGGTGGCACTACTCGTTCTCTCGAGACAAATCGTTTTCTACACGGTCTAACGATAGTTAGGGTACCTGCAGAAAAACACATCACAGAACAGGTATGCAATATGGCCATGATAGTCACGACTCATGGCAACCGGCGGCAACCAGTAACGCCTTGCCGTTAGCGGCCATGAAAAGCATCTCAGGCAAGATGGGTGAACCGGCAACGCGAACACCAAGCGACCGTGAATATTATCCCACGGCAGGACTACGTACCTTCGTTGTAGTTCGTTGGTGCGTCGTTACATAATAATAAACTTACAGGAAGGTAAAATGCATGAATGCACAGTTAGCTTGCCACCTTCCTAACTCTAATCTCCACTAAGGGCTGTTCTATACCGTACCTCACCGTAGCGCAATTTTTGAAAACATGCCTCGTTAATTAGAGTACTAACCCCCAAATAGCTCTGATACCAGCTGTCGCAACCCCGTCCGATAAAATCGTACGGTTGCTCATCCAGGATCATTCGGGGGGGCCGCTTGCCGAAACAAGTGACTTTGCAGTACAATAATTAACAAGGACTCGCATAAATGACTTGAAGATGCATTAATTCAGGTTATATTACAACTAATTTCAGAAGTTTAGGAAGTGCGGAAACGTAATTTTGATAACAAACACGTGGATTTCAGCGGAAGCAAAAATCTAACACTCGACGCCTTGATTAAACACCCCAGCCCGATGGTGTTCAATCTCCACGGTAGGGAGAAGCGGGGACCCACTCGAAGGTCCACTCCGAGGGCGTCTCCTCTTCCCAACCACCCTGGCTACAGTCAGCACTATTACCTGCAAAACAACAATCAACAAACCGTGAGCGACTGACGCTCAGCAAGACTTACCCGTCAATAGGCCTTCTAAGGCCGACTCCTAGTATGCAGGGAGTATTTGTGGCAGCAGGGTAAGTATTTGCAAAAATAGCACTAATGGTAAATCCTATTTTCAGGTTTTAGCCAAAATTTTAAGAGTTCACTAGCAGTAGTAAAATGTGCTCTTAAATACTAAACAAACATGGTTGCAATACAATTTATTGAGATCCCAATACATCGATTTGCCCACCATACAATCCACATTCTCGGCAAGATGTGACACAGTGGACAAGCGGGTACTCTTAACCGTGAGGGGCGGCGATTATAATCGATGTACATCCTGCAGGAGAAACCCGAATAACACGACACGTGTGCACTCCACGAGTCGCACGTGGCCACCTTTCACTGCATCGCGACAATGTCGGTCCGACTGCCATCTCTCCAAGGACATGGTCCTCCAGGCAACGCCCTGCGTCCCTGTACGGCCCCAAGCCTTTCCCACTAGCACATGCCCAAGAAAAACAGAAATGCGAAATCATCCACCCTACTGGTCCGTTCACCCGGAAAAAGAGATGGCTGGTCGTCCAATCACTGCGCAATGAGCTACGTCGGCTTCCTGGTTCCCATATGCCAGTATGCATTCGGTACACAACTCAATACTTGCCCATGGGTGCCGACATTCAGTACCATTGTTAACTTAATCCATTCAGCAATATTGGCTAACAGTTAATGTCATATTTTGTGCCCATTCCCTAAAGACTACACATTTGACAGTCACCCCTCCCACAAGACTTTAGCCATCGAATGAGTAGTCTCCATACTACTCATATGCTACCGATTCCTAATATTAGCAAGGCATGCTAGCGCTTAGCTGACGCTACTGCGTTATCCCATAGGAACTCCTACTAAGGCTATGCATCTAGGTGTCAAACAACTCCTCAACGTAATGCACAAACAGACCTACAAGGATAGTGACAAAATAAAACTTTAAATCTTAGGTGTGCACCGGGGCTTGCCTCGGTTCGGGGAGAAGTTAGCACAGTCGATGGCGGGGTCGGCAGCGGGGAAGTCCTCCTCAGCTTCAGTGGCCGTCTGCAGCTCGGTTCCTATATGAAGATGCAAGGTAATCTTGTATTAACAGATGAGTGAAGTTGCATGAATTTCTCTCTAACAAACTTTAGTGTTGCTTCGGTAGACGGGACTAGCTAGACTGGTCGGACGGCAAAGATTACCAGAGGGCTGTCGGTGGAAAAGAACAGCAACGGAGACCGGTCGTCGGAAAGAGATGTCGACGCGCCGCTACTGCTGAAATACTGCGGAAGAATGGGGCGGCGGTTAGAGACGATAACGACGGACGATGGAACCGTCGGCAGGGCAAGGCTTACCGAGCGCACCTGAGCACGAGAGAAGCTGGCTCTGCTTCGGCCCTGCGGGGCTCTTCGGCTGTAATGGCGGAAGGGAGTGGAGACGAGAGCAGAGAGACGAGCGCGCAGAGGAGCAAAGGAGCTCGCCGAGTGAAGTGTTTCGTCTCAGGGAAAAATATCAGCCTCCGTTCCTTTTGTCTCTCCAGGACGACGCAAGTTGGCGCGGCGGCAGTGTACTGCAGCGCATGGGCGCCGGGCGTGTGCGTCCCATCACGAAGACTTTCGGCACGGTGGCAGCACTGCTGTGTACGGCCAGGCACTTTTACGGTTGGGAAGATGACCGGCAGCATTAATGGCGCGGCCGCTTCGAGCTCGGGTCCGACGAGTCTGTCCGGCCTCGGGGTCGAGCGAAACGGAGCGAAACTGCTTGTCCGACCTCAGGGTCGAGCGAGGCGGAGCGAGATGTCCGACCTCGGGGTCGAGCGAGGCGGAGCGAACGGCTTGTCCAACCTTGGGGTCGAGCGAGACGGAGCTAACGGCTTGTCCGACCTCGGGTCGAGCGAAGCGGAGAGTGATGACGGGTCGGGCGAGACGGAAAATAATGTCCGACCGCTGGGGGTCGGAGTCGGGCGAATCGCGAAAATCATCCGACCTCTGGGTCGGAGGTCGGGCGAAAGGTAAAAGTCATCCGACCTCTGGGTCGGAGGTCGGGCGAAACGGAAAATTTCCAAACGACGGGGTCGGGAAGACATGGAAACGAACAGAGGAGACCGGACGGCACTCATCCCTGCTCGGAGCGGAGCAAGGCCGGCGGTGCACGGACGAAAGAAGAGAGAAGCAGAAGGACAATAAAGATTAGATTTCAAATTAAATTTTTGAATTTAAGTTCTGTTGATTAGATTCTACGATGTCATTACTTAGGGTTTTAAGATTTTTATTGAACACAATTAAGTCTTTATTGACAAAAGACTTAGCGAGAATTTAGTTCGGGATGTTACAGAAGTCCATGCTGATGTCTTCCCATTTCCATGACGGAACGCTCAATGGTTGCGACAACCCTGCACCTTTCAGATGGTCGGCCTTTACTCTCCGGCAGGTGTCACATTCCGATACGTACCGAGCGATTTCCCTTTTCATCCTTGTCCACCAAAACTTCTTTCGCAGGTCCTGATACATCTTGTTGCTGCCAGGGTGGATAGAGTACTTGGATAAGTGAGCCTCATCCATGATCTTCCTTCGGAGCTCGTGATCTTTCAGCACTACCAGTCTGTTCTTGAACCACATAACTCCTTCTTCGTCCTCTCGGAAGCACTGCATCTTCTTTTCTTGTAGTCCTAATCTGATCTTCTCCAAGCCCTTATCAAGCTTCTGGACCTTGGTTACCTCATCTCTAAGTGTTGGCACTAAGGCGAGGTTGTAGAGTGCTGCGTGGGGTAGAATCCTTACGGCTGGCTCTAATTCTTCGGTTGCAACTCCCTGATCCAAGTAGTGGCAATGGGCGTTTCTGCTCAACGCGTCTGCAACCACATTAGCCTTGCCCGGATGGTAGTGGATCTCTATCTCATAGTCCTTGATTAATTCTAGCCATCTTCGTTGCCTCATGTTCAACTCGTTCTGGGTGAAGATGTACTTAAGACTCTTGTGGTCGGTATAGAGGTGTACTAGGTTTCCCACTAAGTAATGCCTCCACACCTTCAGAGCTAATACCACGGCTGCCAACTCCAAGTCGTGTGTGGGGTAATTTAACTCATGCTTACGGAGTTGCCTGGAAGCATAAGCAATTACGCGTCCTTCTTGCATCAACACACACCCAAATTCAGTGCCCGACGCATCACAATACACGTCGAAGGGCTTGCTCAAATCTGGTTGGGCGAGTACTGGTGCTGTGGTCAAGTGCTTCTTCAAAGTCTGAAATGCTTCTTCGCACTTTTCTGTCCACTTGAACTTCTGATCCTTCTTGAGTAGGTCTGTAATAGGCCTAGCAATCTTGGAGAAGTTGGGAATGAAGCGACGGTAGTATCCCGCTAATCCCAAGAAACTCTGCACCTTGTGGACTGTTGTGGGTGCTTTCCAATTAACAACATCTTGCACCTTTCCTGGATCAACAGAAATACCTTCCGCGGACACAACATGACCTAGAAACTGCACACGCTTGATCCAAAACTAACACTTGCTGAACTTGGCATAGAGCTTATGATCTCTGAGTCTTTGGAGGACTGTCCGAAGGTGCTCTGCATGCTGATCTGTTGACTTGGAGTATATTAGGATGTCGTCAATGAACACCACTACAAACTTATCCAGCTCTGGCATGAATACTGAGTTCATGAGGTACATGAAGTACGCTGGTGTGTTTGTGAGTCCAAACGACATCACCAAATACTCATACAGCCCGTATCTGGTGGAGAAGGCCGTCTTCGGAACGTCACTGGGACGGATCTTGATCTGATGATATCCAGACCGAAGATCAACTTTTGAGAAGACCTTTGCTCCAGCCAACTGATTAAACAGAGTGTCTATGCGTGGCAAGGGATACTTGTTCTTGATAGTTACCGCATTCAAGGGGCGGTAATCCACGCATAGCCTCAAGGACTGGTCCTTCTTCTTCACGAAGAATGCTGGACAACCCCAAGGCGAGGTACTGGGCCATATGAAGCCCTTGTCCAACAACTCCTGTAGCTGTTTCTTCAACTCTGCTAGCTCTTTGGACGCCATCTTGTACGGTCTGCGGGAGATCGGGGCTGTGCCTGGCAACAGCTCAATCTGAAATTCCACATCTCTGTCCGGCGGTAAACCAGGTAAGTCCTCTGGGAATACGTCCGGAAACTCCTTAACCACTGGTATCTCGTTCAGACTTTTCCCGACAACATGGCAGACTTGATTGAGGGTGGCTTTAGGGTGATCTAGGTTTATGGACATGGAACCGTGAAGTGGAGAGGTCAAGTGGACTACACGGTTAGCAATATCAAGGATGGCATTATGGTGTTTCATCCATTTCATGCCGATGATAACATCGATACCCTGCCCATCTAGGATGATGAAGGAGATAGGATAGATGTGACCTCCCAGATTTAAGGGAGCTTCACTTAGGCCTTGGTTTGACAAAATATTACCCCCAGGCGACTTTATGACAAAAGGTGGTTCTAGGGGGATTGTGGCTAGGTTTTTGCCTTTGATAAAATTCTTACTGATAAAATTGTGGCTTGCACCAGAATCAAAAAGAACAAAAGCTGAGTGGGTAGAGAGCGAAAACGTACCCGCCAGTACTTGTTCGCCCTCAGCAATTTCCTCGGTCATGGTGTAGTTTACCCGACCGGTCCTGGTGTTCTTTTGGCCCTTTTGCTGGCCCTGTCCTTGGTTTGACTGCCGGTTGCCTCCGGACTGCTGGTTGGAGGGGCACTCGCGGGCGAAGTGTCCGGGCTGCCCGCAGTTGAAGCAAGGCGTGCCTGGTCCAGGGCGGGCGCCCTGTTGAGGTGGGCGGACACCCTGGTTCCTCTGTGGCGGGGGAGGTGCGCGGTAGCCGGCTTGTTGCTGATTCTGTGGGGGCCGGTACAGCTGTTGCGGCGGACGGAACGACGGTGCCTGCGGCGGGGTGGCCTTGTACCTCCTACCATCGGGTGCAGTGTACACCAGACGGTACCTGGGTGGCGGGGCATTCGATGGCCCACCGTTGGCTCGCCTTTTCTCCCGCTGCTCCTTCTCGAGGTACTCCTCGGCGATGAGGGCGTTGCTGACGAGCTCATTGAATGAGCCGCCTTGGTTCAGGGCCAAGCGACCCTGGAGTGTGATGTTCAGCCCTTCCATGAAGTGGTGCTTCCGCTTTGCATCCGTGTCAACCTGCTCCGGAGCTTATATAGCAAGTTGGTTGAAGACACGGGAATACTCGTGCACCGTGCGGTTCCCTTGTGTTAAGGCCATGAACTCCTTGGCCTTCCTCTGCATGAGTCCCGCGGGGATGTGGTGAGCGCGGAACGCCTCCCGGAACTATGCCCATGGCACCTGGGTGTCGGCCGGGAGAGTGGCCAAGTAGTTGGCCCACCAAGCTCCGGCGTGTCCATGTAGCATTTGGGCCGCGAAGAGCGTCTTCTGAGTCTCCGAACAACGGAGCAGCCCAAACTTGGCGTCGATTATACGAAGCCAGTGGTCTGCGTCCATTGGTTCCCGGGCATCCCTGAACTCCGGGGGATGAGTGGATAGGAATTCCGCATATGTGCTGTCCTGGTCGCGGTTCCGAGCACCTCGATTTGCGCCACTATTTTCTAGGATAGCCCGCAGCATCTCTTGTGTCTGCTGGCTGCTCTGAAGCATGGCTGCCATGGCTGCCGCCAAGGTTGGCTCAGCCGGCAGGGGCGGCGGGTTGGAGCTTTCCGCCTCCTGACGTCCGGCTCTAGTGTTCACCATGCTGAAAAAGTAAAAGGATCCTTATTAGAGCAATTCAACCCATGTCCATTTCTCAACATAAGTAAAAGTATGTCAAAATGCACGGCATGGATATCTCATTAACTAACAAACTCCCTTCATTCTCCAAAAGATGACAGTACATCCATCGTCCAATTCCTTAAACTGTCAAACCACCATTCTTACATCCACAAGATTACAACACCAATAAGATAAACTTCTAAGAACACACACTAACTCCAAGACAAAGACAACGCACTCCTTAAGCGAAGCGTCTAACTAAACTATCACTTCGGGACGATCTCCAATATACTCCTCATCTGGCTCTGGGTCTGAAGCTTCGGGATCCGATACTTCTGACTCAGGCGTAGCATCGTTAGCAGGAAGCGGCTGCTGTGCCTCCAAAAGTCCCGCTAACTGATGCTGCAAATGGTGGTTCTCATGGGCGAGGTTCTCCGCCATCTGAACCGCGTTATCCCTGAGTATCTCCAGCTGATGAATGTGTTGCAACATGATGTTGCAATCATTCTCTCTAGCATGGATCTGGGTAGTCTTAATCTCGGAGACCGCCTCCAACTCAGAGATACGTGTAGCGCGCGCGTCGCAGCGAGCACGCAGTGCGTTGTTTCTGCTCTCCAAGTCCTGGACCTTCTTCTTGAGTTGAGCTACCTCTACATGAGCCTGTCGCAAGGCCTGGCGATCCATCTGAGCTGTGAGAACAATATCTTCATGCAAGTTGAGTAGCGCTAGGCTCCACGTGAACAAGGGAGTGACATGGTCCATCTCTCCCCTGAAAGTCCTCTTCTGAGCATTCTTGACATTACGGTGCCAGGTACGGTCGACCTGGTCCCGTATCGAAAACATCGCTGCTGGTTTGTCTGCCAGGTCCTCGAGGTGTCGCTCGCAAATCCTCAATAAAGCCTGATGAGCGGCTGACCTGATGGCTTCTGTCTTATCTGAACCAAATGTGGTGGTGGTATAAATCTCTCCGTTGGCATGCTGAGGGTGCATGGGTAATGTAACGGTGGCCGAGCAGCATGGTAGATCATACTGCCGATACTCCCGGATCTGAAACCACGGAATCTCCGTATATCCCAATGACTGTAAGGTCCGCTCAAGTATCTCCACGAATCCTCTGCGTCCGGATTTTTTGGTGACGTAGGTAGGGGTGGAGTCCTCAATGCCTATCTCTGCGATCCCATGCTCGATCGTGTTGGCGTCCATCTGTATCACAGAGATGAACAATATTTTATCAATCAGAAGCCACATGTTGACACATAGTTCAAAACATGCTAAATCTTCCGATACGTAAAATATTTTTCATCCCTACGTAAAAAGGTGATCCAAATTGGTCACTAAGGATGCTAACTAGCGACAGCCGGTTTGTCCAAGGTGCTTAACCATCTAAGTTGACCTGTCAAGGACACAACCTTCTCATCGAGGAAAGTACTGGGAAGGCGCAATGGTATACAAGGGTTTTACTCCAACTCGGTTGATTCCACACAATCCTAAGGGAGGAAGGTATCCAGGTTGACTTCTTAATTTTGTTTGTTGGTGTTACAGCCATTATTGATGGAATTTTTGCTCCTGGATGGTTTTAGTATAAGTTTGAAGGATTTTAACATTTCTTCATGCAATGCAATCCTACATCGGCCTATACGTCCTCACAAAATAAAAAGAATACGCGTAGGCGGTGGCAGAATCGCACTCAAGTTAGCCGTTACTACACGTTTCTTACGATATCATGGTTAGCGTACCTGCAGAAAATGACATCACAGGCAGTGCAATATAAATATATATCCAAAGTAAAAAACAACAACCCATATCATTACCATATGGGTCGCCCCGAGTAGGTCACGTACGGGGATCACGTGTCCGACCTTCCCTGCGCGGCGACAGACTGCACTTTACCTCAGGCAGCGGAGGTATGAGAGTGTTCCGCAAAACCGAAGTCGTGAGGAACAAACTCATCTCTTGTGTGCCAAAGACACAAGACTCCACTGTTGCGAAGGTCTGCAGGGGGAAACCTGACCGTACGACACGTGCGTGTCCCAGACTCGCACGTGGCAACCGTTCACACCAGTTCCTGCAACGTCAATTCCCTCCTACGCCTGCCTCAGCAGCACCGCGTCCCACCAGACAACACGTCCCAGACGGTTTCTGTGCAGTTCTCACGCTGCCCACCCCAGATCTCCTCCTAGTCAGACACCGTAGGACAGGTTCGACGTTGCAATCACTAGGCTACGTAGGTTTACTGGGGCCCATAACACCCAGCATACGACCAGTACGTTCAACACTCGATCAGTCTCGGACCACACGGATCAGACAAGTCTACGGTCACCCTGGACCCGGTCTAGTCGCCGACCTACTTTGTATCCTGTCTGACCCTCAAACTTTTATCTTTCTTACTGATTCACATTCGTGTGGCCCATCTCAGGAAATAGTTTCATTCAACAACCTATCCTTTCGCGAGCAGCGTCCACTCTGCTCGACTGTAACATCCCGAACTAAATTCTCGCTAATCAATTGTCAATAAAGGCTTATTTGTGTTCAATAAAAATCTCAAAACCCAAAGTAAATGCAATCATAGGATCTAATCAAAAGAACTTAAATTCAAAATCTAATTTGAAATCCAATCTTCATTTTCTTTTCTGCTTCTCTTTTCCTCTCTGCCGATGCAGATTTGACCCGGCCGGCCCTTGCCGAGCTGCGTCGCGCTGCTGCCGTGCGGCTGCTTGCCGCCGTCGCTGCTCGCCATAGCCGGCTTGCCCGAGCCTGCTCTCGCTAGCGCCTCCGGAACCCCCGCTCTCCACCGTCGTGCCGCCCGACTTCCTCTGTTCTCCAACCCGCGAGCCGCCACCCGACCTTGCTCTTTCGCCCGTGCACCGCCGGCCTTGCTCCGCCTCTAAGCAGGAACGAGCGCCGCCCGAGCCGAAGCCACCGCCCTGCTCCGGCCCGTTCCGACTCTCGTCGATGAGTCCGGTCTCTTCCCCGAGTTTCCGCGAGGCCGTAGCCGCTCGCCGTCGGTTTTCCCTGCCACTGTCTCCGGCCGCCGCCGACGCCACCCCTCCGAGCCGCCGCCTCTCGTCGCCGACCCGATCCGGCTAGCTCCGCCACCCCGTCTTGCTCAAATCGATTCTCCACATCACGCTGAGCGTGAAGTTTCCCTCCTTTCCGCCGCTATCAAGCCACCGGCGATTCCCGCCGTCGAGCTCCACCCGGGCGCCGCTTTCCCTGTTTCCTTTCCATGCCTTCCCGACCCTGTCTTTTGCGAGTCCGCTTTCGTCCGACCTCCGACCCAGAGGTCGGAAGATTTTTACGATTCGCCCGACCTCCGACCCTGAGGTCAGAGGATTTTTACGATTCGCCCGACCCCGACCCCCAGTGGTCGGACATTTTTTTCCGTCTCGTCCGATCCTTCGTCAGCACTCTCCGCTTCGCTCGACCCCGAGGTCGGACAAGCCGTTTCGCTCCGCCTCGCTCGACCTCGAGGTCGGACAAGCCGTTTCGCTCCGCCTCGCTCAACCCCGAGGTCGGACAGGCCGCTTTTCGCTCCGCCTCGCTCGACCCCGAGGTCGGACAGACTCGTTGGACCCGAGTTCGGAGCGGCCGCGCCATTAATGCTGCCGGCCATCTTCCCAACCGTAAAAGCGCCTGGCCGTATACAGCAGTGCCGCCTCCGCGCCGAAAGTCTTCGTGATGGGACGCGCACGCCTGGCGCCCATGCGCTGCCGTACGCTGCCACCGTGCCAACTTGCGCCGTGTCCTGGAGAGACAGAAGGAACGGAGACTGATAATTTCCAGAGACGAAACGTTTCACTCGTGCGCATTCATTTGCTCTTTCTGCACGCTCGTTTCTCTGCTCTCGTCTCCCCTGCCTTCCGCCATTACCGCCGAAGAGCTCCGCGGGGCCGAAGCAGAGCAAGTTTCTCTCGTGCTCAGGTGAGCTCGGTAACCCATGCCCTGCCGAAGGTTCCATCATCCGCCGTTATCGTCTCTAACCGCCGCCCCATTCTTCCGCATTATTGCAGAAGTAGCGGCGCGTCAACATCTCTTTTCCGGCGGCCAGTCTCCGTTGTCGTTCGCTCTTACCGTCAGCCCTCTGGTAATCTTTGCCGTCCGACCAGTCTAGCTAAATCCCGTTTACCGAAACAACACACTAAATTTGTTAGAAAGAAATTCATGCACCTTCACTTCTCTGTAATACAAGTTACCACCACTAGCATTGAATCCCTCTGTAAACTAAGTTACCTTGCATCTTCATATAGGAACCGAGCTGCAGACGGCCATCGAGGCTGAGGAGGATTTCCCCGCTGCCGACCCCGCCATCGACTGTGCTAACTTCTCCCCGAACCGAGGCAAGCCCCGGTGCATACCTATGTTTAAAGTTTTATTTTCCCACTGTGTATGTAGGTTTTTGTTGTGCATTAAGTTTCGAGGCTTGTGTGAAAACTTAGTTGCATGACTTGTAGGATCTCCTACGGGTTGTTCTGTTAGAGCCAGTACGTTAGTGCTATGCCTACTAATAGGGCAACGAAGGGATTTGAGTGGTATGGAGACTACTCAGGGGATTATTTATAGGAGTATTTGAGAAAGTCAGGACCCAACATTGTGTGAGTAAAATTTGAGCACGGTGTTGGGTGCGGTTGCATTGGTCAAGTTTGAGTTGTGTACCGAATACATACTGGTATATGGGACCCAGGAAACCGACGTAGCTCATTGCGCAGTGTTTGGACAATTGGCCATCTCTTTTTCCGGGTGAACGGACCAGTATGGTGGATGAATTCGCATTTCTGTTTTTCTTGGGCATGTGCTAGTGGGAAAGGCTTGGGGCCGTACAGGAACGCAGGACGTTGCCTGGAGGACCATGTCCTTGGAGAGATGGACGTTGGACCAACTCTGTCGCGATGCAGTGAAAAGTGGCCACGTGTGACTCGTGGAGTGCGCACGTGTCGTGTTATTCGGGTTTCTCCTGCAGGATGTAAAAATCAATTATAATTGCCGTCCCTCGCGGTATTGAGTACCACTTGCTCCTTTCTGCCGTGGCGACACTATAAAATGTGGTAGCGGTTTGTTGATCAGGAATTGTGATTGGAGGTTTGAGAATAAATTCAGAACCGTTGTATTGCACTTGCTTGCTTAGTTGCTGTCGCACTTAGTAAAATTACAATAGCAATTCTGATAACTTGGCTAAAATACTGAAAACCATTAGTAGTGCTGTA
Source organism: Oropetium thomaeum (assembly GCA_001182835.1). Taxonomy (NCBI): domain Eukaryota; kingdom Viridiplantae; phylum Streptophyta; class Magnoliopsida; order Poales; family Poaceae; genus Oropetium; species Oropetium thomaeum. The sequence continues at coordinate 1,586,024 of LFJQ01000054.1, forward strand.
TTTTGCAAATACCCACCAGCTGCCACCAATATTCCAGCATTTTAGGAGTCGGCCTTAGAAGGCCTATTGACGGGTAAGACTTGCTGAGCGTCAGTCACTCACGGTTTGTTGATTGTTGTTTTGCAGGTAATAGTGCTGACTGTAGCCAGGGTGGTTGGGAAGAGGAGACGCCCTCGGAGTGGACCTTCGAGTGGGTCCCTGCTTCTCCCTCTCGTGGAGATTAAATACCATCGGACTGGGTGTTTGATCGAGGCGTCGAGTGTTAGATTTTTGCTTCCGCTGAAATCCACGTGTTTGTTATCAAAACTACGTTACCGCACTTCCAAAACTTCAGAAACAGTTGTAATATAACCAGAATTAATGTACCTTTAAGTCATTTATGCGAGTCCTTGTTAATTATTGTACTGTAAAGTCACTTGTTTCGGCAAGCGACCCTCCCAAATGATCCTGGATGAGCAACCGTACGATTTTATCGGACGGGGTTGCGACATCGACTTCTACCGGCAATACCTGCTAAGCATAGCAGACTAAGGGGGTATCTATACCAGCTACCGTTAGGGTTCCTATGAGAAACAATGCAACTATGGTTTCAATCAACTCCTAGCACCTAATGCACAAACAAGACACACTTAGTTGTAAAAGTAAAACTTTAAAATTCGGTTGTGCACCGGGGCTTGCCTGGTTCCTCTGAGTTGATGCTGACTTCTTCGGCGGGGGTCGAGGAACTTGGATCCGCAGCTACTTCGTGAGCGTCAGAATCTACATGGTGCAGTAGGATTATGATAAGTTCGATGAAATAGAAACTTATTGTTATTATCAATAATAACCTAGGGTTTAGATTGGCGACGCCCAGAATTAGAGTTAACCCTAATTACTCGACGCCGTCGATTAATTAAATTCTTAATCTATGAATGATGTTTAAAGAAGTCTATCAAACTCCCATGAGGTGACTTTTAGTTGGCATGTTTTAATAACTTCAACTTTAATTAAGTTAATGCGATACTTTTCATTGGTTAATATTATTTAATTCCTTCGGCTATTAAACTAGGGATAAAATGAAGATTTTAATTCTTACTCAAGATTATTTTTAGTTGGGAGTACTTCCTGGAATAAGCGTTTTGGGCTTTGGGTGGGGCCTAGATGAATTTTCTATATTTTATAAAAATTCATCAAAGTTCCTGTTTTTAAATCTTGTAAAATCAGAAAGCACTAGTAAAAATTTGAATAAAATTATGAAACTTTATGTGAGCATTCCTGAGCACCAGATCTGAAACTTTGCTTTTGGGTCTAACATTGTAAATGACTTTCACAATGTACTTTAGAAAATGGTATTTAAACTAGGCAGATTGAGGTTATTGAATAGGTTTAGATGCCATTTCGTGTTCCTAAAATCTTCATAAAATTCCAGAGGAGGTGTACTACCATGGTGTACTTGTGGATCAAAGGTTAGCCCTAGAATTGCTCTGTAATGCAATTTAAAATCAAAAACAAAAAGGAGTGTTTCTAACTAATTCTGCAAATTTTTGGTCATTTGTTAAAAAGTGCTTTAACAGAAAATTAGTACTTTTCACGAGGGTTCTAATAAATTTTGGTTTAGCATTTTTGGATCTTCCTGTGATTTTCTAGGGTTTTTAGAAGATAGAGCAATAATCTGGAAAATAAATAGGAAAAAGGAAAAACAGAGCACCGTCTCCGGCGAGCTCCGGCGACCAATTCCCGACGATGGGGTGGTCGCCGGCCATTGAACCTTGGCTTTCTATGATCCACTCGACACGACGAAGCTTGGCAACATGCTATTTTTCAAGGTTTTGGCCGGGATAGGGGGTCTCACCGTGGGGGTGCCTTGGGGCGGCGGCGATCGATGAAATTCCGGCGAGGTGCTCGACTTCGGAGGATTGGAGGGTTCTGTGAGCTTCACGAGGTGGAGAGGAGCTGATTTGGTGAAGGAATTTGATTGAAATTGAGTCGGGGGCGGATTTCACCTTGGGGGGCGGCGGCAATGGAGTGTGGCGGCCGGGAGCAGGAGAATGGAAGGGGTCTTCGCGCGGAGGGGGAGAAGAAATGGAGGAGGGGGGTGATTGGGAGGATTTGCGCCAATTTAAAGGGGGGCCGGGGTAGGGAAGAGTAGGGGACAGGGGGGGTGTGGTCGGCGTGGCATGGCGGGCGGCGTCGGGCGGCTCGGGCTCGGGCAGAGGAAGAAGACGGCGGCGAGTCAAAGAAAGATAGGGAGAGCTAGAGAGAGCGAGGGGGGAAAGGGAGCGGCGCGGCAATAGCGGCGACGTACACCACAGGTGCCCGTGTCGGGCGGGCGCAGCCGTTCCTCGCCGCGCTCTGTTGTCGGGCGGGCGGGCACTGTAGCCCGCCCGGCAACAGTTTTGTTTTTCTTTTTTTTTAATTATTTTAGCTGGAAAACAATTTGATGAATTGGCACACTTCCCGAGATCAACAATTTTTGAGAATTTTTGTACAAGCTCAGGAATTTATTTGGAACACTTTTCATTTAAGGTTCAAGTCATGATTTGGCCTCTAAAAATTCTTGAATTTCTAGGTTGATTATAGCTTGTGTGAATTTTTAAGAGGTCTAAATCCTTTCCAAAAATCTTGAATAATTTCCCAAAATTCTATTTTGAAGTGTACTTAATTGTTATGTAAAAATATGGCTACGGTCCTGTAGAAATTTTGATGGTCAAGAGTTAGGGTTTGGATTTCTTTCTGTTAACGAGATTTCGACACTGTTAGCTGAGATTTTTCCGGACTTTGCTAAAATGCTCTGTTGTTTGTCAAACTTTTCATAGTGTCTCTTTGAAGTATTTTAAACAATATTTCTTTTTATTTCCGTGATTGAATCTGCTTTAAAGTGAGTGAAATTGTGGATTAGGGTTTATAGTTGTCGACTTTTGCCCTGGTGACACCTGGGGTGTCATATCTTTCTTACTCATTGACAATCGTGTGGCACATCTCATGAAATAGTTTCATTCAATATCCTACTACTCGCGAGCAGCGTCCACTCTGACCTTTGACACGAGCCCTCCGACTGTCGTTGCCCGTTTACGACATCGGGGAAACCCAACGATATCATAAAAGTCGTAACGACTTTTCCGATGAAAAACAAAGTTAAGTTACAGGCATGGGACCATTTTTAGTTCAATGTAGGCTCCAAACTATGGCCTTTGGCTTTGGCTCTGGGTTGGGGTCAAGTTGAGCTTCTAAGAATTTACTAAAAATCAAACAAGGTTCTGTTTTTCAAACTTGTAAAATCAGAAACATGTGCTAAAGCTTAAGGAAAAATCATGAAACTTTGTACAAGTACTAGTGAGCATCTAAACTAAAGTTTTGATTAAGCGCTTGGGCTTTTGGAAGACTTTCCTAATGCACTTTAGAAAAAGACAAATAAAGGCATTTAGGAGTGTTTCCAATCACATCCATGCACAAATGTTGTTGTAAAATCTTGATAAAAATGCAGGAGATGCACAATGCTCAGATACAATCATGGTTCAAAAAAGCAACCCTAGCAACCTTCTAGAACTTCAAAAAAAATTCAAAAATAGAAATATTTCATCTATTAATTTGGGGATATTCCAGGAAGATTTTTGAAAAGTGCTTTAATAGAAAATTAGTTCATTGTTCAAGGATTCAAATAAAATTGGGTTTAGCATTTTTATATTTTTCCACTGTTTACTACACTTTTTACAACACTGGCTAATTAAATAGGAAATATGGAAATAATGACGAAACAGTAGAGCAGAAACAGGGGACTAGGGCACGGCGGCGCTCCGGTGGAAATCTCGTCGGAGAAGAAGGTTAGGAAGGGAATTGAAGTGTCGTGGAGCATCACCGTGAGACAGAGCACCGATTTGTGGAGGATGATGGCCACGGGGAAGGCGGCACGGTGGTCGGCGACGTGGTCCTCAGCCGAAGAACAGGGGTGGCGACGTTCCGGTGAAATGGCGGCACGACCGGCGCCCTTGGTGGTTGGAGAGCAGCAGGGAGTGGAGAGGGACCTTCTGGGCATGGTGGCAAGGCGTGGGGATGGCCGGAGCGAGCTAGCGGCGAGCGAGCTGTATTGGCAATGGCGGCGGCGGCACTGGCAGGGCTTGCGCGCAGAGGAAGAGCAGGGGGGAAAGTGGTGCTTTGCGGCTTTAAGTAGTCGAGTGGGAGGCAGCCAAGGGGGAAGGAGAAGAGAGAGAGAGAGAAGGGTGGCCGAGGATTGGTGCAGAGAGCGGCAGCCGGCGGTTGGCGCGGGAGGCGGCGCTCGGCCGTGGGGGTAGCGTGCCCGAGCGGAGAAACGATGGCGCCAATGGAGAGAGAGAGAGGGAGGAGAGAGGGGAGAAGGGAGATGTGAAAGAATAAGTGAAAGATTGGGAAAGCATGAGGTCGAGCCGGTCGGACCGCGAAACACTCGCAGCCCTCGAGGCTATGGCCACAACGCTCACCGGCAAGACTGAATGTTGACCTTATCTATGGCTTATGCTTGCCTAGGCTTCGACCCCCCATCCAGCGATTAGAACCCAAGGGAAAGGGTCATAGATGAGCAAAGCGTGAAGTCGAGCTGGTCGGACTACGAAATACCTACTGATGAGGACATTGTGACACCCCAGGTGTCACTTAAACAGTCATTGACAAAACGAAAACCCTAAAAAGGACTTTTTACGCTTTTGAGTAAAACTAGCACTTGAGATAATGATCAATGTACCTAAAAACACTTCCATTAACCTAGACAAAAATTTTAATAATTTAATTTTGAACACTTTCACCAAACAGGGAACCTCAATCCGCGGTACATGGTCATTTCCTATTCACATTCCAATCCAAAACCCTAATCGGTAATTTCACTCAACTTAAAGCGGGTTCAATCATGGAAATAATAAGAAATATTATTTAAAATGCTTTAAAGAGACACTATGAAGAGTTTGACAAACAACAGAGCACTTTAGCAAAGTCCGGAGAAATTTCAAATAACAGTGTCGAAATCTCGTTAACAGAACGAAATCCAAACCCTAACTCTTGACCATCAAAATTTCCATAGAACCCTAGCTATATTTTTACATAACAATTAAGTACACTTCAAAATAGAATTTTGGGAAATTATTCAAGATTTTTGGAAAAAGCTTTAGACCTCTCAAAAATTCACCAAAGCTATAATAAACCTGGAAATTCAAGAATTTTTAGAGACCAAATCATGACTTGAACCTTAAATGAAAAGTGTTCCAAATAAATTCCTGAGCATACACAAAAATTTTCAAAATTTTTGGAGCTCGGGAAGTGTGCCAATTCATTGGATTGCTTTCCAGCTAAAAGAATTAAAAAAAAATGAATACCGCTGTTGCCGGGCGGGCTACAGTCCCCGCCCGCCCGACAACGCGGAGCAGGGCACGCAGCCGAGCGCCCGGCCGACACGGCCGTTGTCCCCCACGTCACTTTGACTCGCCAGCCTCCCCTACCTCCTCACTCTCTTTCACTCCTCTCTATCTCTCTAGCCCCCTCCCTCCTCTCTCTTTTTCTCTCTGCCCGCGCCCCCGAGCTGCGCGGCCCCTGCTCTGCGCCGCCGCCCGCCATGCCGACCGCCCCCCTGTCCCCTACTCTCCTCTACCTCGGCCCCCCCCCCTTTAAATTGGCGCGGATCCTCCCCAATCCTTCCCCCTCCTCCATTTCTTCTCTCCCCGCGCGAGCTCACCCCCCTGCCCCGGCCGTGGACGCCATTGCCGCCGCCATAGCCGCCCCTCACGGTGAAACACCGCCCCGACTTAATTTCAATCAAATTCACTCACCAAATCAACTCTTCTCCACCTCGTGAAGCTCACAGAAGCCTCCAACCCTCTGACGGCGAGCCACCTCGTCGGAATTTTGACTTCGCCGCCGCCACCGAAGCACCCCCACGGTGAGACCCCCTCTGCCGTGCCCAACCTTGATTAATACCATGTTGCCGAGCTTCGTCATGTCGTGTGGATCATGAAAAACCAAGGCTCGACGGCCGGCGACCACCCCATCGTCGGAAATTGGCCGCCGGAGCTCGTCGGAGACTGTGCCCTGTTTTTCTTTTTTTCCAATATTTTGCAGATTATTGCTCTATCTTCTAAAAACCCTAGAAAATCACAGGAAGATCCAAAAATTCCAAACCAAAATTTTTTTGAACCCTCGTGAAAAGTACTAATTTTCTGTTAAAACATTTTTTAACAAATGACGAAAAATTTGCATAATTAATTAGAAACACTCCTTTCTGTTTTTGAATCTTAAATGGCATTATAGAGCAATGCTAGGGCTAACCTTTGAGCTCCAAGTACACCATGATGCTACACACCCTCTGGAATTTTATGAAGATTTTAGGAATACGAAATGGCATCTAACCCTATTAAATAACCTCAATCTGCCTAGTTTAAATACCATTTTCTAAACTACATTGTAAAAGTCATTTACAAGGCTAGACCCAAAATAAAAGTTTTAGATCTGGTACTCAGGGATGCGCACATAAAATTTCATAATTTTATTCTAATGTTTACTAATGCTTTCTGATTTTACAAAATTTAAAAACAGGAAATTTGATGAATTTATATAAAATATAGAAAATTCATCTAGGCCCCAACCAAAGCCCAAAATGCTTATCCAGAGAGTACTACCCACTAAAAATAATCTTGAAGAAGAAGTAAAATCTTCATTTTAACCCTAGTTTAATAGCCGAAGTAATTAAATAATATTAACCGATGAAAAATGTCGCATTAACTTAATTAAAGTTGAAGTTGATGAACATGCCAACAAAAAGTCACCTCATGGGAATTTAATAGACTTCTTAAAACATCATTCACAGATTAAGCATTTAATTTAATCAACGGCGTCGAGTAATTAGGGTTAACCCTAATTATGGGCGTCGCTAATCTACCCTAGGTTAGTATTGATAATAATAATAAGTTTCATTTTCATTAAACTTATCATAATACTACTGCATCATCTAGATTCTAACGCTCACGAAGTAGCTGCGGATCCAAGTTCCTCGACCCCCGCAGAAGAAGTCGACACCAACTCAGAGGAACCAGGCAAGCCTCGGTGCACAACCAAATTTTCAAGTTTTACTTTTAACTAAGTGTGTCTTGTTTGTGCATTAAGTACTAGGAGTTGATTGAAACCATAGTTGCACTTGTTCCCATAGGAAAACCCTAACGGTAGTTGGTATAGACACCCCCTTAGTATGCTATGCCTAGTAGGTATTGTCGTAGAAGTCGAGCAGAGTGGACGCTGCTCGCGAAAGGATAGGTTGTTGATGAAACTACTTCATGAGATGGACCACATGAATGTGAATAAGTAAGAAAGATAAAAGTTTGAGGGTCAGACAGGATACAAAGTAGGTCGGCGACTGGACTGGGTCCAGGGTGACCGTAGACTTGTCTGATCCGTGTGGTCCGAGACTGATCGAGTGTTGAACGTACTGGTCGTATGCTGGGTGTTATGGGCCCCAGTACACCTACGTAGCCTAGTGATTGCAACGTCGAACCTGCCCTACGGTGTCTGACTAGGAGGAGATCTGGGGTGGGCAACGTGGGAACTCCACAGAAACCGTCTGGGACTTGTTATCTGGTGGGACGCGGCGCTGCTAAGGCAGGCGTAGGAGGGAATTGACGTTGCAGGAGCTGGTGTGAACGGTTGCCACGTGCGGGTCTGGGACACGCACGTGTCGTACGGTCAGGTTTCCCCCTGCAGGGTATAAAATCGTTTCGAACCGCTGTCGCTCCCAGTTAGTGAGCATGCTCGTGAAACGCACCACATTTTAGTAAATAGGTTGAGACACCATGAGAATGAATTATGAATATTAATACTACCATTGTTGATCCTGTTATGTTTGCTTAGTTCAGTGCTAACTAAATTTATTTTCTAACCACTTAATCTGATGCTAAAATTTGACAAGAGTAGTATAGGCTTGCGAGTCCTTTTGCAAGTAAACCCACCCGAGTCGGCCAGCATGTTTAGGAGTCGGCTGTAGTCAGCCACTTTTGTCGGGTAAGTCTTGCTGAGCTTCTTAGAAGCTCACGCGTTAGCGTTTTGTGGTTTTCAGGCGCCGTCATGCAGGACCCAGCAGGTAGCTTCCATTGAGAGGAGCCTCCCCTCGAGTTTGGGAACCTCCAGCGGGAGTTGTGCGAGTCGCCGCAGTGATTTGTTGAAGTGGCTAGTAGCATGACGCCCGCGGGCACGGCGCGTGCTTTTGCTTAAGTCCGAGTGTCGGAGTTGTAATAGTTCTAGTCTTCCGCTGTTATCGTTTTCAAAACTGTTGCGTACCCTGAGACAATTGTAATATCCAACTTCAATTTATGAACCAATGATGTATTAAGTTCTCTCTCCTTGTAAATTATTGTATCGTGTGTACGCTCGCTTCGCCGAGCGTTGCCCAACAAGATCTTGGCTTAACGACTGACCGGATCCGTCCCGAGACGAGTTTTTCTGGACGGGTCGTGTCAGACATCACACCCATGGATACACACAATAATTCTCCCGCTGCTACAAATGAAGGTCCAATCACCAGAGCTCGCGCCCGTCAACTTAATATAGAGGTGAGCTCGTTCCCTAGCACTCCATTACGAATTCTTGAGGATAGATTACTACCTAATGATGTTATTATGATTAGGAATCATGGAGAGGTCAAAGGAACGATGGAAGACCAGGTTGGAGTCAGCCAAGGACGTCCAAGCCAAGTCGGAGGCCCAGCCCACGTCGACTTCGAATCCAATTCGGAGTCCAGGAGCAGTCTCCACTAAAACGGACGCCCAGATTGTATACGGACTCCGTTTTAGGCGATCTACCACTTCACAGAAAGAGAACGAGACCATCTTTCCAACGGGACTGGTCCCATGTCCAAATTCCTTCAGAGTCGACAGGAATCGCCAAAACAGTGAGCCATCCAGAATCTGTCAGGGTGCTGCGACACTGATTTTGGGCCGAATGGCCTTGTATCGAGTTAGAGTCCATTAGGGTTTCGTCCAGGGGGACTTGCACATCCCCAAGTCCTTTATATTCAGCCGTCACCCCCTCCATTAAGGTCAGGTTTTGATTAGATTATTTCTGTATACACAGATTCGCCGTTTCATCGGTTTGTGAGACCCCAACTTGTGAGTTTAATCTATATCTGCAAATTTGGTTACTTTCCATTTCGTTCTTGCTTGTGTTCTTCGATTCGCAGGCAAGGATTAGCCTTCTCGGCGAGGTCATCCGTGTTCCCGCGGGTGATAACCAGAGGAGACGTGGTGCTGTGATTGCAGGTTTCGGAACGTGCCGTTCGGAAGCCGGATCGATTTGTGTCGCGACTCCGCCCAAATCGTTGATTATCAGAACCTGTAGGAAGATCGAGACCCCCGTCCCCATCAAGTGGTAATCAGAGCTTCAGGTGTTCCCTCAGGTTCGCCTTTATTTACCCTAATTCCTTGTTTCGTTTCATCCTATAGTCCATAAAAAAAAGCCAAAAACAAAATCGTAGTTTTAGGTTACATCCTGTCCAAAACTCCAAAACCGTATTTAGCCATTGCATATTTCAATTTTAGAGTTTGTAGTGTTGAGTTCGTGTCCTTAGTTACGTTTTGTTGCTGGTTTAGATCGTGTCTTGTTACGGTTTGTTTTGCTTCCGCCACCTTGTGTGAAACCCTAGCCGTCAATTTTTTTTTCCCACCCTGAATTTAGTTTGTTACATCACATCTGTTATTTATTTTGACCACCCACCATTAGTTTCCACCTTTTACACAGCTTCCGCCATCGAATTCCTCGTTTTTCCGCAACCCGATTTATTGTCTGCCGTAATACGCATGCTGATTCGATTCGGACACCCTTCCATAAAACGGCCATAAATTTTGCATATGAACTCGAAATCAAGCAAACTTTATATGCAAAATGATCGGCACGAAATTTCACATTTGATTTCACCTGGCCATGCCGGGTTTGCCACTTTTAGAATCCCGAAATTCACCCCGGAAGGTACACATATCGGAGGCCGAACGTTTTGGCCCCAACTTTCAGCCAGTTTCGGAAATTTTCATAGACCACATATTTGATCCAGTTGATCTGCAAATTTGTGTGGTTCCTATTTCTATGCTCTCCTTGCTAAAAAAAATTTCAAAAAAATAATAGAAAAAAATAAAAATATTTTGGTGTCAAAAAAATTTCAAGTTTTTGCCAAAAATATCAAATACTAGTAGAGAGAGTTCTATTGGTGACAGCAAAAGCATTAGCGACGGAGCATAGAATTGGGTGACATACTATATTTGGTAAGTGCTTCGGCTGAATTGAGTTTCCTTTGCCTATTGATCTTTGTTGCTGTTTTTCCTATACATCATCTTTGTCCACATATCATAACCGTTATAGGACACATTTGGCCAGCAATTAGGATCAATACTTTGGACACTTATTCAGTATTACTATCTGTTTTTGATCTGTGTTCCACTCACATATATATTGGCCTTCCAAGCTCCACATAACCCTTCTGAACAGGCACAGATTCTTCACCCTGTAATCGTCGGATCACTTCTTCCAGGTATCTTGTTTTGTGTTCACTTAGATCTTTGCAAGAACTTGGTTTGAAACTTTCTATTGCAGTCTGAGAGTACCACAATCCTAACACAGTAGTTGGTAGGGATAACCTTTGTCTATTTTCTTCTGTGTTTTGTTTTTCTTTCATCATGTCAGCATGTGACGAATCGGCGAGCCCAGCGGACTTCAACGAGTGTGTCAACCAAGACCAGATGAAGGGAGCAATTGACAAGGCGCTGGAGGGCATCAATGAGAAGATCACTGATGCTGTGACGAAGAACTTAGGCCCTGTTCTTAACGGCCTTACCACTCAATTGGCCGCCATCGCTACGCAACTTGATGTGTTGGAGCGGCGTCCACCTGCCGGCAACCACAACGATGACGACGACGTCGACGACACTATCTATGATACCGATGGCAACATTGACGAGCGTGCAACTCAGGGAGCTCGCCTTCGACGTCGACTACGCCGTAACCGTCACGGCATGGGAGGTAACAACAACAATCAACATGCTCGCCCTCGTGATGATCCATTTGCTAAGGTTAAATTTTCCATACCGCCATTCTCTAGTTTATATGATGCTGAAAAATATCTTGATTGGGAGATGACGGTAAAGCAGAAATTTAGTTTCCATTTAGTTCCTAAACAACATAGGGTTCGACAAGCTACTAGTGAGTTTAAGGACTTTGCTATTATTTGGTGGACTGGTTTAGCTGCTGTCGGACGTTTACCTACCACTTGGGATACTTTAAAAACAGCTATGCGTGATCGTTTTGTTCTTCCTTCTTTTCAGCGAGCTATGCGTCTCAAACTGCAGCGTTTAGAGCAAGGTAGTAATTCCGTCCAGGATTATTATGCGGAGCTACAGAAGGGCATGATGCGTTGTGGGGTAGTTGAGGGTAATGAGGATAAAATTTATCGTTTTTACGGGGGATTGAGGCGTGAAATTCAGGATATTGTTGATTATAAAACCTTTAACAATGTCAACGAGTTGTTCCACATAGCTATGCTTGCAGAGAAAGAATTGCAGGGAAGACAGGAAGCAGCAAAGACAAGAACCAGTCGCTCCTTCACGCCTAGTACGTCTACATCTATGGGAGCAACACAGTCCTCGTCAAGCTTTCGTCCACCTCCTGTACCAGCTAGCAAGCGACCGTTCACCACAGCAACGCCTCCCTCGTCACGCCCTGCGGATTTTTCTAAATCCTCTGTGCAGGGTCTAGTGAAGAATCAGCCATCCGCTACATCCACTGGTTGCACGACTGACATTCAGTGTCATCGCTGCCTTGGACTTGGGCACGTGCAGCGTGACTGCCCAAGCAAACGAGCCTACATTGCCACTGAAGATGGAGGTTATGCGAGCACCTCCGACATAGAAGATGACGACGATGATGATGATGTTGCTGCTGCTGCGGACGGTGCTGCGGACTCCTTAGTCCTCGGCAGCGCCGACACTACCTTCCGAGCCATCGTTGTCCAGCGGGTCCTCAGTACTCAGGTAACTCAACCCGACCAGCTCCAACGCCATAACTTGTTCCAGATTGAGTTCGTGATCAAGAATAGGCGAGCACGGGTGATTATTGATGGGGGCAGCTGCAACAACTTGGTGAGCTCAGATCTGGTCAAGAAGCTTGGCTTGACAACACGACCACATCCACATCCATACCATATTCAGTGGTTGAATGACTCGGGAGAAGCTAAGGTAACACAATCTTGTCGCGTTCCTTTTTCCCTTGGTGCTTATGTTGATTCTGTAAATTGTGATGTTGTTCCTATGTAAGCATGCTCTCTTTTCTTGGGTCGTCCTTGGGAACATGATAATGATGCTTTGCACCATGGTCGTAGTAACAAATACACTTTTATGCATAAAGGGAAGAAAATTACTTTGTTACCTATGACACATGCTGCAATCATTGAATCTGATAGGGAGAGGGCTGCTAATGCTAAACAACAATCTCATGCTAAACCTGAAATTCAGCAAGATATAACTTTGAAAGCTCCTGTAATGCTTGCTACAAAAACTGACCTTGCTGAAATTTATGATGGTACTGCTGTATGCTATGCTTTAGTGTGCAAGGATGCTTTATTTTCTATTGATAATTTGCCTTGCACATTGTCACCTGCGGCTACTAACCTTTTGCAGGAGTTTCGAGATGTTTTTCCTGATGAGATATCGCCAGGACTGCCACCCATTCGTTGGATTGAGCATCAGATTGATTTGATTCCTAGTGCGAGCTTGCCAAACCGTGCGGCGTACCGAACCAACCCTGAGGAGATGTGACACCCCCGGTGTCACATAAAAAGTCACTGGCAAATCGTAAACCCTAAAAAGAAATTTTTGCACTTTTGAGCAAACTAGCACGTGAACTAATGAGCAATGCTACTTAAAACACTTCCATTAACCTAGACAACAATTTCAATAATTTAAGTTTGAACACTTTCACCAAACAGGGGCCCTCAGCTCCACAGTACATAGTCATTACCACCAGATAAGAATTCACACTCCAATTCAAAACCCTAATCCATAATTTTCACTCAGATTCAATCATGGAAATAAAAAGAAATATTGTTTAAAATGCTTTAAAGGAACACTATGAAAAGTTTGACAAACAACAGAGCACTTTAGCAAAGTCCGAAGAAATCTCACGTAACAGTGTCGAAATCTCGTTAATAGGACGAAATCCAAACCCTAACTCTTGGCCATCAAAATCTCCACAGAACCCTAGCCCTATTTTTACATAACAATTAAGCACACTTCAAAATAGAATTTTGGGAGATTATTCAAGAATTTTGGAAAGGATTTAGACCTCTTAAAAATTCACACAATCTATAATCAACTTAGAAATTCAAGAATTTTTAGAGACCAAATCATGACTTGAACCCTAAATGAAAAGTGTTCCCATTAAATTCCTGAGCTTGTACAAAAATTCTCAAAAATTTTTGAGGTCGGGAAGTGTACCTTTTAATTGAATTTCTTTCCAGCTTTAATAAAAAAAAGGAAAAATGCCATTGTCTGGCGGGCTACAGTGCCCGCCGCCCGCCCGACAAAGCGGCGGGCGGCAGGCACTGCGCCCCGGCTGACACGGCCGACTTGACGCCGCCTTCCGCACGTCGCCCTCCTTGCCGTGTCTCTCTCTCTCTCTCTCTAGCTCCCTCACTCTCTCTCTCTCACACTCTCTCCCGCCCGTCTCTCTCCCCTGCCGAGCAAGTCCCGGGGGCATGGCCAGCCATGCCGCCATGCCGCCACCCCCCCCCCCGTGCCTTCCCTACTTGCCCTACCCCCCGGCTACTTTAAAATCGATGCACCCCTTCTCCTCCTCCAATTTCCCTTTCCTCCCTCCCCGCGACACAGCACCAAATTCTTTCTCCTCTCCCTACTCCGGCCGCCGCCCGCCATAGCCGAAGGTGCCTCCTCGGTGAACACCACTTCCCGGTCTTCCTCCACCCAAATTGCCGTGCCTAATCTCTTTCTCTCCCTCCCATGAAGCTCACCGCATTTCCCACCTTCGGATTTGAACCTCAATTGCCGGATTTTGCTCGGTGCACCGCCGCCCCCGCCATCGCCAACCCGAGCTCACGTCGACTGCACGATTGGGTGAGTGGTCGTCGTCTTCATCCTCGTGCCGCTCTTCCCCATCCCGCATAGTTGCTATAGCAACATACCCTAGCCTCCGCCGTGCCGTGCCGCACCACCGCGAGGCCGCCGGAGCAAGCTCCCGAGGGGTCACCGCCGCGCCCTAGAGTTCCTTGCACCTCGCCGGCCGTTGCTCTATCTCCGGACTCCCCACGCCTTGTAGAACAATTCCCCTCTCTTCCCCCTCGCCGGCGAGGCCCGGCCGGCCGGAATTGCTCGCCGGAGACCCGCCGGACTCGGCCGAGCCTCCCCTGTTCTCTGCCGCCACTGTTCTATTAAAATTCCAATTCTCTATTTTCTATCCTGCCTTATAAAATTCGTAACAAATCACAGAAAAATACAAAAATGCCAAACCAAAATTTGTTAGAAACCTCGTGAAAATTTCTAATTTTCTGTTAAAGCACTTTTTAACAAATGACCAAACATTTGCAGAATTAATTAGAAACACTCCTTTCTGTTTTTGAATTTTAAATTGCATTGTAAAGCAATGCTAGGGCTAACCTTTGATCCACAAGTACAGCATGGTACTACACACCCTCTGGAATTTTATAAAGATTTTAGGAACACGAAATGGCATCTAACCCTATTAAATAACTTCAATCTGCCAAATTTAAATACCATTTTCTAAAGTATATTGTAAAAGCCATTTACAAGGTTAGACCCAAAAGCAAAGTTTCAGATCTGGTGCTCAGGAATGCTCACATAAAGTTTCATAATTTTATTCAAATGTTTACTAGTTCTTTCTGATTTTACAATATCTAAAAACAGGAAGTTTGATGAATTTTTATAAAATATAGAAAATTCATCCAGGCCCCACCCAAAGCCCAAAATGCTTATTCCAGGGAGTACTAACAACTAAAAATAATCTTGAGGAAGAATTAAAATTTTCATTTTAACCCTAGTTTAATAGCCGACGAAATTAAATAATATTAACCGATGAAAAGTGTCGAATTAACTTAACTAGAGTTGAAGTTGATGAACATGCCAACTAAAAGTCACCTCATGAGAGTTTAATAGGTCTCTTTAAACATCATTCACAGATTAAGAATTGAATTTAATCGACGGCGTCAAGTAATTAGGGCTAACCCTAATTCTAGGCGTCGCTAATCTAAACCCTAGACTTACTATTGCTAATAACGATAAGTTTCTTTTTCAATTGAACTTATCATAATCCTACTGCATCATGTAGATTCTGACGCTTGCGAGGTAGCTGCAGATCCGAGTTCCTCGACCCCCACCGAAGAAGTCAACATCAACTCAGAGGAACCAGGCAAGCCCCGGTGCACAACCGAATTTTAAAGTTTTACTTTTACAACTCAGTGTGTCTTGTTTGTGCATTAGGTGCTAGGAGTTGATTGAAACCATAGTTGCATTGTTTCCCATAGGAAACCCTGATGGTAGCTTGTCTGAATACCCCTAGTATGCTATGCTTAGCAGATAGTTGCCGGTAGAAGTCGAGCAGAGTGGACGCTGCTCGCGAGTAATAGGGTTTTGAATGAAACTATTCCATGAAATGTGCCACACGATTTGTCAATGAGTAAGAAAGATAAAAGATTGAGGGTTAGACTGGGAACAAGTAGGTCGGCGACTGGTCCGGGACCAGGGTGACCGTAGTCTGGTCTGATCCGTGAGGCACAGCTGAGCAAGTATTGAATGTACTAATCGTATGTTGGGTGTTATGGGCCCCGGTAAACCTACGTAGCCTAGTGATTGCAACGTCGAACCTGCCCTACGGTGTCTGACTAGGAGGAGATCTGGGGTGGGCAGCGTGGGAACTCCACAGAAACCGTCTGGGACGCGTTGTCTGGTGGGATGCGGCGCTGCTAAGGCATGCGTAGGCTGGAATTGACGTTGCAGGAGCTGGTGTGAACGGTTGCCACGTGCGAGTCTGGGACACGCACGTGTCGTATGATTAGGTTAACTCTGCAGAGGTATAAAAATCGGTTCGAATCGCTGTCACTCTCAGCTATGAGCTTACTTGGACTCTCTGTCACATTCTAGTGAATAGGTCGAGACACAATGAGAATGAATTATGAATATTAATATTGCTATTGTTGATCCTATTATGTTTGCTTAGTTCAGTGCTAACTAAATTTATTTTCTAACCACTTAATCTGATGCTAAAATTTGACAAGAGTAGTATAGGCTTGCGAGTCCTTTTACAAGTAAACCCACCCGAGTCGGCCAGCATGTCTAGGAGTTGGCTGTAGTCAGCCACTTTTGTCGGGTAAGTCTTGCTGAGCTTCTTAGAAGCTCACGTGTTAGCGTTTTGTGGTTCTCAGGCGCCGTCATGCAGGAACCAGCAGGTAGCTTCCATTGGGAGGAGCCTCCCCTCGAGTTTGGGAACCTCCAGTGGGAGTTGTGCGAGTCGCCGCAGTGATTTGTTGAAGTGGCTAGTAGCATGACGCCCGTGGGCACGGCGCGTGCTTTTGCTTAAGTCCGAGTGTCGGAGTTGTAATCGTTCTAAGTCTTCCGCTGTTATCGTTTTCAAAACTGTTGCGTACTCTGAATCAATGTAATATTCAACTTTAATTTATGAACCAATGATATATTAAGTTCTCTCTTCTTGCAAACTATTGCTGTTTATCCCTGTCTGTGTTGTATCGTGTATACGCTCGCTTCGCCGAGCGTTGCCCAACAAGATCTTGGCTTAACGACTGACCGGATTCGTCCCAAGACGAGGTTTCTGGATGGGTCTTGTCAGAGACTAAGGAAATTCAACGACAAGTCCAAGATCTTTTGGACCGCGGGTACGTACGTGAGAGTCTTAGTCCTTGTGCTGTTCCTGTTCTTTTAGTCCCTAAGAAAGTTGGTTCATGGCGTATGTGTGTAGATTGTAGAGCCATAAACAACATTACTATACGGTATCGTCATCCTATTCCTAGGCTAGACGACATGCTTGATGAGTTGTGTGGTGCTATAGTTTTCACTAAAATTGACTTGTGTAGTGGTTACCACCAGATTAGAATGAAGCTCGGTGATGAATGAAAAACTGCATTTAAAACTAAATTTGGTTTGTATGAGTGGTTAGTATGCCTTTTGGTTTAACTAATGCACCTAGCACTTTCATGAGATTAATGCATGAAGTTTTACGTTCATTCATTGGTAAATTTGTGGTGGTTTACTTTGATGATATCTTGATTTATAGCAAGTCTATGGCTGAACATATGGATCATCTACGTGCTGTTTTCTATGCTTTACGTGATGCACGTTTGTTTGGTAACCTCGACAAGTGCACCTTTCGCACCGATCGAGTCTCTTTTCTTGGCTATGTTGTGACTTCACAGGGCATTTAGGTTGATAAGGCTAAGGTGGAGGCGATTGACAGCTGGCCTACGCCCACAACGGTTTCGCACGTGCGGAGTTTTCTTGGCCTAGCGGGATTTTATCGCTGTTTTGTCAAGGAATTCAGCCCCATCGCGACACCGCTGATGGAGTTGACAAAGAAGGGCGTTGTCTTCCATTGGGGGCCATCACAGGAAGAGTCCTTTTCTCTTTTGAAGGACAAGCTTACACACGCACCGTTGCTCCAGATTTTGGTAAGACTTTTGAGCTTGAATGTGATGCTAGTGGAATTGGAATTGGTGGTGTCTTATGCAGGAAGGAAAACCTGTTGCATATTTTAGTGAGAAGTTAAATGGTCCTGCTCTTAATTATTCCATGTATGTTAAAGAATTGTATGCTCTTGTTCGTTCTTTACAATCGTGGCAACATTATTTATTGCCTAAAGAATTTGTTATCCATTCTGATCATGAGTCACTTAAGCATATTCGTAGTCAAACAAATCTGAATCGTAGACATGCTAAGTGGGTAGAATTTATTGAATCTTTTCCTTATGTCATCAAACACAAAAAAAGGGAAGGATAATGTTATTGCTGATACTTTATCTAGACGATATACCATGCTTGATTGTTGCATTTTTGGCTTTGAATCCATTAAACAACAATATATTTTGGATGATGATTTTAAAGATGTATTGCTGCATTGTAACGAGGGCCATTCATGGAACAAATATATGTTGAATGATGGGTTTCTCTTTAGAGCTAACCGCCTATGCATTCTAGTTGGATCCGTTCGTCTTTTGTTGTTGCAGGAGGCGCGTGGAGGCGGGTTGATGAGATATTTTGGTGCTAAGAAGACGGAGGATGTTTTGGCCACACACTTCTTTTGGCCAAAGATGAGACGAGACGTCGAGAGGTTTGTTGCTCGCTGCACTACTTGTCAAAAAACTAAGTCTCGTTTGAATTCACATGGTTTATATATGCCTCTTCCTGTTTCTTCTATTCCTTGGGCAGATATTTCTATGGATTTTGTTTTAAGACTGCCTAGGACTAAGAGGGGGAGGGACAATGTTTTTGTTGTTGTGGATCGTTTTTCTAAGATGCCACACTTTATTCCATGTCATAAAACTCATGATGCTATTCATATTGCTGACCTCTTTTTCAAAGAGATAGTTTGTTTGCATGGTGTTCCTTCTACTATTGTTTCAGATCGTGATGCTAAGTTCTTGAGTCACTTTTGGCGCACTGTGTGGAATAAGCTGGGTACCAAGCTACTATTTTCTATGACCTGTCACCCACAAACTGATGGCCAAACGGAGCACCTTATCCACCATGTTGCGAGCAATTCTGAAGAATAATTTGACGATGTGGGAAGAATGTTTGCCCCATATGTGAGTTCGCTTACAATCGAGCGGAACACTCCACCACAAAGGTAAGTCCTTTTCAGATAGTATATGGTTTCAACCCTCATGCTCCTATTGATATTTTACCTTTGCCTACTAGTGAGAGAGTAAATAATGATGCTCAGGAGCGTGCTGATTTTCTTGTTAAGTTGTATGCTCAAACTAAGGAAAACATTGAAAAAATGAATGAAAAATATAGGATTGCTGGTACCAAAGGTAGGAAAGAATTAAAACTTGAACCGGGTGATTTTCTTTGGTTGCACTTGAGAAAAGATAGGTTCCCTGATTTGAGAAAATCTAAATTGATGTCTCGAGCTGCTGGTCCTTTTAAAATTTTAGAGAAGATTAATGATAATGCATATAAGCTTGAGTTGCCACCCGAGTTTGGGGTTAGTCCCTCTTTTAACATTTCAGATTTGACGCCATACTTGAGAGAGGAGGATGATCTGGAGTTGAGGACAACTCTACATCAAGAGGGGGAAGATGATGAGGACATCACACCCATGGATACACACAATAATTCTCCCGCTGCTACAAATGAAGGTCCAACATCCAGAGCTCGCGCCCGTCAACTTAATATAGAGGTGAGCTCGTTCCTTAGCACTCCATTACGAATTCTTGAGGATAGATTACTATCTAATGATGTTATTATGATTAGGAATCATGGAGAGGTCAAAGGAATGATGGAAGACCAGGTTGGAGTCAGCCAAGGACGTCCAAGCCAAGTCGGAGGCCCAGCCCACGTCGACTTCGAATCCAATTTTCGAAGTCCAGGAGCAGTCTCCACTAAAACGGACGCCCAGGTTGCATACGGACTTCGTTTTAGGCGATCTACCACTTCAAGGAAAGAGGACGAGACCATCTTTCCAACGGGACTGGTCCCATGTCCAAATTCCTTCAGAGTCGACGGGAATCACCAAAACAGTAAGCCATCCAGAATCTGTCAGGGTGCTGCGACACCGATTTTGGGCCGAATGGCCTTGTATCGAGTTAGAGTCCATTAGGGTTTCGTCCAGGGGGACTTGCACATCCCCAAGTCCTTTATATTCAGCCATCACCCCCTCCATTAGGGTCGGGTTTTGCTTAGATTATTTCTGTATACACAGATTCGTCGTTTCATCGGTTTGTGAGACCCCAACTTGTGAGTTTAATCTATATCTGCAAATTTGGTTACTTTCCATTTCATTCTTGCTTGTGTTCTTCGATTCGCAGGCAAGGATTAGCCTTCTCGGCGAGGTCATCCGTGTTCGCGCGGGTGATAACCAGAGGAGACGTGGTGCTGCGATTGCAGGGTTCGGGACGTGCCGTTCGGAAGCCGTATCGATTTGTATCGCGACTCCGCCCAAATCGTTGATTAGCAGAACCTGTAGGAAGATCGGGACTGTCACATCCCAAAAAGTTCAACCTTTTGTCCTTTTGAATATGAGCTCACTAGCTTTGAATTTGATTTCGACCATTTTCTGCTTGGAGTCGTGGGTCAGGGTTTCGAAATTTTATCGACTTCGGGTAACCCTAGGTGTGGTGTTGAGAAGCCTTCTGTTTTCTTAATGGAACTACCCCAATGTTTTTACATAACAATTAACTACACATTAGAATAGAATTTTGGAATTTTTATCAAAATTTTTGGTAAATATTTAGACCCTTTTAAAATTCTGATAAGTTTGAACAAATTTGAAAATTCACAGACTTTTAGGAGCTGAACCAGGGAATCCTTCTATAATAAAAGTTGTTCCAAATAATTAACTTAGCTCACACAAAAAGTTTCAAAAATGTTTGAACTCGGGAGCCAGAGTTTTCAATTGGCTCAAGTGGAGGAAATTGTAATAATGAAAAAAATCAATTTGACAACAGCTGTACGCGCTACAGTTGCGCCGCCCGGCACAGTAGCCGCCGCCCTCGACGGCTTTGCCGTGATTACGGTTGAGCAGCACTGTGCCATTACTCCTTGACCATGGATATCTCTACAAGACTTTCCCCTTCCTCCCCCTTCCTCTCCCTCCCTCTCTCTCTCTAGGCGCCATCAATCTCCTCTGTTGCCGCACGTCGTCTTCAAGACAGGGGCGCCGCCTCCCACGTCCTCCTGCCGGCCGCCGCCCCCTGTGCCCTCAATTCACTACCCCCTCTGCTCCTTTCTCTCCCTTCCTCACTCCTTGAGCATAAAGCCGACCCCCCCCTCCTTTCCCTTCTTCCTCCCCTGCTTTCTTCTTCCTCTGCCGAGCGCCGCCACTGTCATAGCCGACCGCCGCCGCCACCTCCACGACGCCAGCACGCTCCGAAAGCTTCCAGGCCGCTCCACCGTGCCCGGAAGGTCCCTCTCCACTCCCTGAAGCTCTCCAACCACCAAGAGCCCCAGCAATACTGCCATCTCTCCAGAACGCCGCCGCCCCTGTTTTCGGCCGAACACCTCACCGGCGGCAACAATTCTTCGAAATTCGTCGTCGCGGTACCATGATTCTCCAATTCCTTTTGCCAGCTACTTCCTCTAGTACTTGCGCACCCAATTGACAAGATTATGGCCGCAGTTCATCGCCGTTGATGAAGAACGCCTCGCGCCACCACCTCGGCCACCATTGACGCCGCCTCGAGCTCACCGTCGCCGGCCCTGTTCCCCTCTTCCCCGTGGCCTTCATCCTCGACAAATCAGTGCTTTGAGTCGCGGTGATGCTCCACGACACTTCAATCCCCACCCTAACCCTCTTCTCCGGTGAGAAATCTCACCGGAGCAGCCGCCCCTACTGTTTTTACCTGTTTTGTGCCACTGTTCCATTAATTCCTCTAATTTCTTTAATTAGCCAGAAGTTGTAAAGTGTGTAGAAAATCATGGAAAAATATAAAAATTCCAAAACTAATTTCATTTAAAACCTTGAAAAATGTACTAATTTTCGGTTAAAGCACTTTTTCAAAAATGTCCCTGGAATTTCCTCAATAATTCACTGAACTATTTCTGTTTTTGATTTTTATTTGAAGTTTCAGAAGGTTCATAGACTTGATTTTTGAACCATAATTTTATCCTGCCATGGTGCATCTCCTACATTTTTACTAGAATTTTTCATGAACATTTGTGCATCTCTGTCATTGTTAATATCCCCAAAACCCTAGATTATTTACCTTTGTCTAAAGTACATTAGGCACGTCACCCAAAAGCCCAAGATATTTAACAAAACTTTACTTTAGATGTTCAATAGTAGATGTATAAAGTTTCATGATTTTTGCATAAGTTTTAGTGCATGTTTCTGATTTTATAAGTTTGGAAAACAGAACATTGTTTGATTTTTAGTAAATTCATAGAAGCTCAACTTGACCCCAACCCAGAGCTAAAAGTCTTAGTTTAGAGCGTACTTTAAATTAAAATAGTCCCATGCCTGTAACTTAACTTTGAATTTCACCGGAAAAGTCGTTACGACTTTTACGGCACCGTTACGGTATTCCCGATTTCGTAAACGGGCAACGACCATCGGAGGGCTCGTGTTCCTGCTAACGCAAGTCAAAACCACTCAAACTTAGTCTTGTAGTAACCCAAGCCACTTAGTAAAGCCAGTACATATGATGTGTTTTGGGATTTTTCCCGGAAACGACATCCGTGTGCCACCCGATATCGGAACCGGGAACCCGGGAACCGGGAAAACCCGTAACCAGAATCGGTAAAACTGTTTTGGCCATAACTTGAGCTGTAGAACTCCGATTGACCTCATTCTTTTTACATTGTGTTCGTAGACTTAGTAGCTACCTCTCTGCATCATATTGCATCATTTGTGCACCATGGCATCATGGCATGCATCTCATATCGATGTATTTTTGCTTTATAGAGTACGATCCGCCAGAGAGTGACGCGGGTGCTGCTACGGGAGAAGCACCAGAGGTTGTTCCAGCTGCTCAGGGAGACAACACCGCTGTTGTTGAAGGCAAGCACCTCATATTGCTACCCTAAGTAATTTACTTAATGATTAATATGAATGCTTAAGTATAGGGCTGCATTAAGTTGGGCATAGTGATAAAGTCGGGAACACCTATTATTGTTGCATGTACCCCTCCTTGCTATTGCTTACGTCACCTTGTCAATCTGGGTAGAGTGTCTTGGTTTGAGTCACGAAATGCTTAGCCATGCTTAGATAACACGGTAGAAATCGAGTGGTAAGTCCCACTCGCACGTATAGGAACCACCTTGATTACTTATGGACTTGTGGCGAGTTCATATGAGGGTAAAAGTTGAAAAGTGTTAAAAGCTAAAATCTGGACGGTGGGATAGGAGTGCAGCAAGACATGGAGGTCTTGTGTGCCGTAGGCCCCGTCTGGGTTGACCTAGGACCCGGCCGTGTTATTCTTGGTCTGAGCACTTTCCGTTCATACCACATGTCGAATATAATGGTAAGACAAGCTGAGTATCTCACTTCGTACCAACATTTGGCCGATGACTGCACGGTGTGTGGAACGAGGGACTCATGGGTGCCTGCGAGGCCGTGATACTCGACGAGGGACTCACGTGAGCCTGCAAGGCCGTGGTACTCGGCACCGTGTGGATTTTCCAACCGTGTGGGCACGAGTGTGAAAAAGGTTAACATGAGTACCCCCTTGTGTAACTTTAGCGGGTTACAGAGCCGTATGGTCCTCAGTCATATGGGTACAGTTGGACTCCCCTGCAGGGTGTAAAATTGGTTCGAATCTGCCACGATCTCGGTTATGATCAAGCTCAGTGTCCTTTGGATAATATCGTAGAGTTGTCACACAACATGTTGAGAATTGGAATATGGGTATTGGTATCCATGGTTCGGATGGAACATGGATGATGGTATTACATGGTACTTAGGGATTGGGTTTATTAGATGTTCATGTCCGCAAGAGTCCCTTTTACTTTATGCTTATTCACATATGCTTAGTTTCTGCTTTAAGCAATTGAGTCCATTCCTATACATTATACCTTGCTACAGCCTCATTGCATTATCCTTGGAGTCGGAAACTAATTCCCACCACAGGGTAAGACTTGCGAGTACCTTCGTACTCAACGTTTGTTGTTTAAGTTTTTGCAGGTGAGGATGAGTTGGTCTTCGGCTACTTTGTCCCCGCCGATGCCGGCGAGGGCGAGGCGTAGTCAAGACTTTCGAGTGATCGTGATTTGCGATGTTCGTGGGCTGGGCATCGCAATCCTTTGCTGTTTCCTTGCTGCTACCGCTGCGACTATCGTATTCCTTAGTATTGCTTCCGCTCTTTAATTTGTTAGTTTCAAGACTTCCGATGAACCTTGGTATGTAAGAATATTTTAAATTAATGTTATTAAATTAATGTGACCTATGTGATGTATCACCTGTGACGTTGCCGACGTGCTTGGATCTTGGGCGTTGCTTGAGAAGCATGTTGGGGGACTGCCGGGTTTATATTCTCTTTTATCGGGTTGAGTTCTGACATACCATACGTAGGCCGCGAGTCAACTTGGTAAACTTGAATGTAAATTGGTCGGGTCTCTCACAGAGACCCCCGTCCCCATCACCTACGACCCCCAGGGCTACGGGAACGACGTTCACCAGCAAGGCCAAACGCCAACCCCGTCTGTGGCTTATGATTTTTGGGCTTCAAAAACAAAGGAGAAGGGGGACGAACGTCTTCGTTGATCCGTGAAAAATGCCTTGATGGCCAAAACACTTAAACTGTTCTTTTAATTTACAAAAGCCAGGGCACTTTGGCCTTGGGCGTCCTAGATACAAACTAACCTATCTACTGGGGCGGGAGGACATCCTCCTCCTCAATCCTTGCAGCCAGGGCCCGCGTTAGGGGAGCCACCTGTTCTTCAATGTCGTCCAGCTCGGCGTCGGAATATCCGGGCGAACCCCTCACTCATCAGGTCCAACCGATGTTGGAGTAGTGCGAGCGCGCGATGGCGAAGGCTCGATGTATGCCACGGCGCAACACGTCCGCCGCATCCCGCGCGATCGAGCGACGATGTGGGGGACCTGAGGCGCAAGGGAGTTCGACCCCACCTCTAGTGCGATCCCGAGGTCGGAGAGCACCACCCTGATGGCAACATGCAGCGTGTCGTGCTCCTCGACTTCCCGCTTGAATTGCTTTGGAGTTCCGACAGCTCCTTTGCGTCCGCTGCCAGCTTCTCGATGAGCGCTACACAAATTATACAGTGGTTAGTCCGCGGCAGGCTGGCTCACTTGCGCTGCCAAGAAAAAAGAGAGCGGAAACAAAGAGCGCAGCGTACCTGTCACCTCCCCTGGAGCTTCTCAATCGCGACACAGCTCCGGGTCGGCTCCGCCGCCAGGTCGGTGGTCACGCCCTCAGTGTCCTCCCTAGCCTTCGTCTCCTTCTGTAGAGCCGACCTAAGGCGGCCGAAGGTCACCCTCGCCACCTCCACCTACCTGGTCCTCTCCACCGCCAGCACCGTGACGTTGTTGCTGACCCGGCACACGGCGTCGAGCTCCCCCCTTGCCTCGCGCAACTCCTCAAGCACGATGAGGAGCCTACCCTCTGCTTCCTGAAGGCAGCCCAGCGCGGCCTATTCCCGGGCGCGGGTGTCCGCCGCTGCACCACAAGCGGCGGCGAGCTGCTCCTTAAGCCGCCCGTGCACTCGATAACCCGCCGCAAGGCGATCCCGCAGTGAGGCCATGGCAGAGTCCAAGGCAGACAGCACCTCCCCTTGGACCAGCTCCATGGTCTCCGGCTCCGGGATGCCCTCGGGCGCCGATCCATCGGTCAGGAGGGCCGCCGATGTCGCCGCGCCTGTTGGATCATCGCCGGCGCCGCCCCTCGACGTCACGGGGACCGCCATCCGTAACGCCTCTGCCGAGGCGACCGCCGTCGAGTCCTCCTCCGTCGGAGGTCCAAAAACGATCGGCTCCGGCATGGCCGCCGGAGTCTCTTCCGCCGCTGTAACACCCTAATTCCAGGATTTAGAAGTTTAATAAAATCTTGTTTAGACATAGCGGTGTGACCCATTTTATTTTTATTGCAAAATATTATTTTCTAAATAATTTAAATTGCTATAGAATATTAAGGTGATTGTGCATTCATGCTGTGTAGGATTGCATTAGGTTTTATTGATTTGTTGAGTGCGGCTTGATTAAATTATTTAAGTGATTTAGTTAAAGGGAATTAATCTAAGCTACTGGTAAATAAATCAAACTTTTCCCTTTACTGGGCCAGCCAGCCGGCCAGCCCAGCTCCCCCAGCCCCGCGCCAGCGCGCCGCTCGGCCCAGCCGGCCTGCCGATCGCTCTGCCCAGTCCCGCTCGGCCTAGCCCGGCAGCCGTCCCGCCACTGTTCCTCTTCCCCCCAAAGGACCGAACGGCTTCCGAAACCGTCGCCACCGTAACGCGTCCCAATAACCCCCCTTACCCTTTAAACGGAATCCCCGCATCTCCCTCTACCTTTTCTTCCACATTGACGCCGTCCCTAGTGCACTGCTGCCGTCGCACGCCGCCACCGTAGCTCCACCGAACCGCACCATCGTCGCCGGCCGCCGTCGGTCCTCGCCGGACCCGAACGACCCCGTGCCGGTCTTCTCGCCACCGAGCCGCCCCCGTCCGACTTCGGATCGACGTGTCTCGTGCTCGGTAGCGCCGCCACGACCCCGCCGAACCCTCGCCGACGATCGTCGCCATCGCCCGCCGCCTCCGTCGGCCGATCGCCATCGAGAAGCCCTCGGTGAGGACCCCCGTACCCCACTCTAGCTTTTAGTGCAACCTACGTTGAGAAACATGAACCGTAGCAGTAGATCGATGCGCGCTGTCCCCTCGCCGGCCATGGCGCCGCCGCTCGCCGCCACCCCGCCGCTGTCGTGCTGTCGCCGCGCGCACGCGCCGTCGGATCTAGATCCGACGGCTGACATTAGATCGGCGCCGCTTCAACTACCGCGCGCCGTTGGATCTGAATCTGACGGCAGGGAATCAATTCCCACGCGCCGCGCCGTGAGCCGCGTCCACGTACTCGTGGACCGTGCTCGTTACTGTATAGTAGACCCGGCTCACAAAGTTTACAATATAAAAATAATTCAGTAAAATCAAAAAATCATTCCAGCCGTGTATATTTTACAGTTAGGCCCCTATAGTTAGCAGTATTTACAGAATAGTCCATCAGTACTGTTTGTAAGGTTAGTTTTAGTTTTCTGTAATTACGAATAGGTCCCTGGTAGCTCTGTTTTTAGCAGATTAAACCCCTTAGCTTTAGAAGGTCGTAACTTTTGATTCCTAGCTCCGTTTTTAGCGGTTCTCGCGCCCACGTTCTCACCATTTCGAGTAGAATCTATTAGAATTGTTTGTTTACTATTTTGTACCTGTTTGATGTACTGTTTTTCTTAATTATTGACTGTGGCCTTGTTTGATGTATTGTTCCGGCGGTAGAAGGACAGTCCGACCAGCTGAATTTCCAAGACCAGGAGTTTGGGCAGTACATTCAGCAGCCGCCACCTCCGCAGGTCTACTTCCTGTAGCCGCCGTTTGACCAGCAGCAATATTTCCCCCCACCACCTTTTCTGCCGCAGTACTTTTATCAGACAGGAGAGCCAGGCAAGTGTCCTTGACCATAATGCGCCTATTCTTTCTATCTGTCATTTTAATGCATGCACATTAATATGAATCCTATTGTCATGTCCTTCCTGAATTCCTTGTCGCCTGTGGTTGGGTATTATTGTTGGGTAGTTTATGCTTAGTGTTGCTATAATCTGGGATGATTAAACAATGTACCTTATTGTTAATTTTGATTAATGCTCAACTTTAACTAAGAATCACCATGGGGATGGTAATCGTTAGCAACATGGCATAGGAGGTCCCGACAGATGGTGTGGATGATGATGTGGGTTTACACAGGTGTTCTGTGTAGTATCCAGTGGGGGATTGTGGTTGGTTCCTGTTCGGGATCACTTTTACCGTTCTATGGAATGCGTAACCATGATAACAGCACAAATCACAAGTTGATTATGGAAAACTTGATTAAGTAGTTTGTTGATTCCTTGGTACCACTGCGATCAAGGGGAGTCCAGACCTAGGGGATGTGTAGGTGGGTAACCTACACTACCCATGGCGCAAGAGGGGGTTGCCGTGGGAACAGGGAGTTTTCACGCTAGCGAAACCTTAGCGGGATTGCAGGCGGCCTAGGAATCACTTTCGAAAGATCATGCGGTGGTCTCTTGGCTTCACACCTTAGGAAGTGTGGGGTAACACGGAGACATAGTCACTGACGGGTGACGAAATCACCGACTTGTGGGTACAGTTGTGCACCTCTGCAGAGTTTTAAACTGTCTAGATAGCCGTGCTCACGGTCATGAGCGGCATGGACACTTCCATAATAGATAGCATGGTTGGTTGGGATCTGGTGGGGTACACAGGTCTGGGATAGTACTGATGGGTATATAGCACTAAGGTGCGGGCGGGTAGCCTGTGACTTGGTTTGAGGCAGGGTAGCCTCATGGTTGGCAAGTGGATAACTTGTCAATGTGCATCGGTGTGCACATGGATATATTCAGCTAGTAATAGGTTGCTAAAATATGAATTAGACATAGGTTGCTTCTTGCTTAAACCTATGTAAGCCTTCCTCTTTGTTGAGCCACTCATGTCATATTTTCCTACACTTGCGGAGTACAATTTATGCAAATAAATTGTACTCACCCTTTCCATACACAAATTTTTGCTGTTCAGAGGATGCACCCGAGGCAGGCTTCTTCGGTGGAGACTCTTCTTCCTAGGCAGGCGCTTCCCCCGTCCGACTGCTGTAGCGTTGTGGGGCCTTCGTCCGCTAGCTCCGTCCGCTGTCGCATTTAGCCCTTGTGAGGCATTTTTGTACTTTTGACTCGAACTATGTAATAAAGACGTGGATTACTTTGTACTACTTTATTTCTGTCTCTCGTGTGTGTAACATCCCGAACTAAATTCTCGCTAAATCCTTTGTCAATAAAGACTTAATTGTGTTCTACAAAAATCTCAAAACCCAAAGTTAATGACATCAAAGGATCTAATCAACAGAACTTAAATTCAAAATTTAATTTGAAATCCAATCTTTACTGTCTTTCCGCTTCTCATTGCTTTCGCCCGTGTACCGCCGGCCTTGCTCCGCTCCGAGCAGGAACGAGCGCCGTCCGGTCTCCTCTGTTCTCCCAATTTCAAGCCGCCGCCCGAGTCCCTGCTCCTCCGGGTGCCGCTCCTCTGTTCTTTTCCATGTCTTCCCGACCCCGTCGTTTGGGAATCCGATTCGCCCGACCTCCGACCCAGAGGTCGGATGACTTTTGCGTTTCGCCCGACCTCCGACCCAGAGGTCGGATGATTTTCACGATTCGCCCGACTCCGACCCCCAGCGGTCGGACATTATTTTCCGTCTCGCCCGACCCGTCATCACTCTCCGCTTCGCTCGACCCGAGGTCGGGCAAGCCGTTCGCTCCGCCTCGCTCGACCCCGAGGTCGGACATCTCGCTCCGCCTCGCTCGACCCTGAGGTCGGACAAGCAGTTTCGCTCCGTTTCGCTCGACCCCCGAGATCGGACAAGCCGCATTTCGTTCCGCCTCGCTCGACCCCGAGGCCGGACAGACTCGTCGGACCCGAGCTCGAAGCGGCCGCGCCATTAATGCTGCCGGTCATCTTCCCAACCGTAAAAGTGCCTGGCCGTACACAGCAGTGCTGCCACCGCGTCGAAAGTCTTCGTGATGGGACGCGCACGCCCGGCGCCCATGCGCTGCAGTACACTGCCGCCGCGCCAACTTGCGTCGTCCTGGAGAGACAAAAGGAACGGAGGCTGATATTTTTCCCTGAGACGAAACACTTCACTCGGCGAGCTCCTTTGCTCCTCTGCGCGCTCGTCTCTCTGCTCTCGTCTCCACTCCCTTCCGCCATTACAGCCGAAGAGCCCCGCAGGGCCGAAGCAGAGCCAGCTTCTCTCGTGCTCAGGTGCGCTCGGTAAGCCTTGCCTTGCCGACGGTTCCATCGTCCGTCGTTATCGTCTCTAACCGCCGCCCCATTCTTCCGCAGTATTTCAGCAGTAGCGGCGCGTCGACATCTCTTTCCGACGACCGGTCTCCGTTGCTGTTCTTTTCCACCGACAGCCCTCTAGTAATCTTTGCCGTCCGACCAGTCTAGCTAGTCCCGTCTACCGAAGCAACACTAAGATTTGTTAGAGAGAAATTGATGCAACTTCACTCATCTGTTAATACAAGATTACCTTGCATCTTCATATAGGAACCGAGCTGCAGACGGCCACTGAGGCTGAGGAGGACTTCCCCGCTGCCGACCCCGCCATCGACTGTGCTAACTTCTCCCCGAACCGAGGCAAGCCCCGGTGCACACCTAAGATTTAAAGTTTTATTTTGTCACTATCCTTGTAGGTCTGTTTGTGCATTAAGTTGAGGAGTTGTTTGACACCTAGATGCATAGCCTTAGTAGGAGTTCCTATGGGATAACGCAGTAGCGTCAGCTAAGCGCTAGCATGCCTTGCTAATATTAGGAATCGGTAGCATATGAGTAGTATGGAGACTACTCATTCGATGGCTAAAGTCTTGTGGGAGGGGTGACTGTCAAATGTGGAGTCTTTAGGGAATGGGCACAAAATATGACATTAACTGTTAGCCAATATTGCTGAATGGATTAAGTTAACAATGGTACTGAATGTCGGCACCCATGGGCAAGTATTGAGTTGTGTACCGAATGCATACTGGCATATGGGAACCAGGAAGCCGACGTAGCTCATTGCGCAGTGATTGGACGACCAGCCATCTCTTTTTCCGGGTGAACGGACCAGTAGGGTGGATGAATTCGCATTTCTGTTTTTCTTGGGCATGTGCTAGTGGGAAAGGCTTGGGGCCGTACAGGGACGCAGGGCGTTGCCTGGAGGACCATGTCCTTGGAGAGATGGCAGTCGGACCGACACTGTCGCGATGCAGTGAAAGGTGGCCACGTGCGACTCGTGGAGTGCGCACATGTCGTGTTATTCGGGTTTCTCCTGCAGGATGTACATCGATTATAATCGCCGCCCCTCACGGTTAGGAGTACCTGCTTGTCCACTGTGTCACATCTTGCCGAGAATGTGGGTTGTATGGTGGGAAAACCGATGTATTGGGATCTCAATAAATTGTATTGCAACCATGTTTGTTTAGTATTAAGAGCACATTTTACTACTGCTAGGGAACTCTTAAAATTTTGGCTAAAACCTGAAAATAGGATTTTCCATTAGTGCTGTTTTTGCAAATACTTACCCTGCTGCCACAAATACTCCCTGCATACTAGGAGTCGGCCTTAGAAGGCCTATTGACGGGTAAGTCTTGCTGAGCGTCAGTCGCTCACGGTTTGTTGATTGTTGTTTTGCAGGTAATAGTGCTGACTGTAGCCAGGGTGGTTGGGAAGAGGAGACGCCCTCGGAGTGGACCTTCGAGTGGGTCCCCGCTTCTCCCTCCCGTGGGGATTAAACACCATCGGGCTGGGGTGTTTGATCGAGGCGCCGAGTGTTAGATTTTTGCTTCCGCTGAAATCCACGTGTTTGTTATCAAAACTACGTTTCCGCACTTCCAAAACTCCTGAAATCAGTTGTAATATAACCAGAATTAATATATCTTTAAGTCATTTATGCGAGTCCTTGTTAATTATAGTACTGTAAAGTCACTTGTTTCGACAAGCGGCCCCCCCGAATGATCCTGGATGAGCAACCGTTCGATTTTATCGGACGGGGTTGCGACAGTGTGATAAAATTCCTGGGCACACTTGAGCTCGGTTTATTTTCATGAAACCGGGTGTGACAGAAGTGGTATCAGAGCCACGTCGAACGTAGGACGCTAGACTAGGAGGTTTAGTCTTGTTTCGAAGCCTATTTTCAAAACCTAGCTATTTTTCAACTATTGCGAAATGGTTTTATTAAACTGTCTCCTTCTCATTCTTTCTTTTCTCTCCTAAGTTCCTATCTTTCTCTCGCCTATTCACCCCTTTTAAAAAAAAACTGGTTAAATTCTTTTGAAATCTTTGTGAACAGTATAAAATTTTTATAGACGGAGCAATTTCACTAAGGTGTGAGTTGGGTGTGGAGAGAGTAGACTGTTCCTTAGTCCTGGGGAGAGAGCTTTGCGTTGTAGTCCTCGTCGAGTCTATAGCGATTTTTGTTAATGTTAGCTGTTAGGCCGTGTGCTTTTGGTGTTAGCTGTAGGAGTGCTTGGTTGTTGACTGGTGCTATGCTTGATTTGGATTTTCTGCTTGGCGATGCTATGTGAGACTTGTCTTGCAGAAACATCTTTGTTAGCTATCTTATAGCGGGAGGGTTATCTTCCTTTTATCGTTTATTTCTTCGCGTGTCCTTTATCTATATTCTTATCATGTCATCTGTCTTTTCATATCGTTGTCATTGCTTAACCTATCATTTATCTTGTCCTTTGCCTCTATTACCGTGATCAGATCTTATGCTATTCTTGTTGAATCATTACTTAACCTATCATTTTCATATCGAACAGATGGCTGGAGGAAAAGGAGCTCGTCATGACGAACCACCACCACCACCTCCTGCTCCCACGCCCCAGGAACAGATGATGACCCAGATCCTGGCGGGCCTGACTCAGAACATGACTCAGCTCCAGCAGTTGGTTCAGCGGAATATGGCGGCACCACCACCACCTCCTCCTCCACCGCCGTCCCCAGCAAGGAACAAGCTGTTGGACTTTCAGGCCACCAAGCCTCCCAGTTTTTCCCATTGTGTGGAACCGATGGATGCAGAGGACTGGTTGAGGACTATTGATAAAAAATTGCAGGTGAGCTAGAATTAATCAAGTTGTTCACTCACTATTTCTCCTTGAATTCTTTCGTCCAATATGAAAACCATTCTATCTAAACTATCATCCCCACCATTATTGCAGGTGATCCAGTGCTCTGATAGAGAGAAGGTCCTCTTTGCCTCTCATAAGCTGGAGGGAGTTGCTTCCGCCTGGTGGGATGGTCTCGTGGAGAACCATGAGGCACCAGGTGACATCACTTGGCAGGACTTCCAGGATGCCTTCAGGTCCAACTTCGTACCGAGTGGTCTGGTGAAGATGAAGCGCTGGGAATTCCAGGATCTGAAGCAGGGCTCAATGTCAGTTCGGGAATATGTGGCTAAGTTCACTCAGTTGGCACGCTATGCTCCGACTGAAGTGAGCACAGATGAAGACAAGCAGCAGCATTTCATCAAGGGGCTGCAGCTAGACCTAGCATATGCGGCAGAGTCTCGGGATCACTCCAGTTTTCAGAAGCTGGTGGATACAGTTCTTGTCTTGGAGAACCTACAGCATCAAATGGATCCTTCTCTGAAGCGCAAGGCTCAGCCACAGTTTCAGCAGGGAGGCAGCAGTTCCAGACCTCGCATGGGGCTCCCAGTATCTGTGCCAGTGTACTATCAGGGTCCGCAGTACCGTCAGGTCCAGCAGTACTACCAGGGCCCGCAGTACTATCAGGGGCAGCAGTACCGCCAGGGTCAGTCAAGCCAGCAGGGTGTTCAGTGGAGGGCTCAACCTCCGCCACAGGGCTTCCAGACTCCACCCCGCCCTACACAGCGCCCTAGCAACCAGACTTCTCACTCTCCAGCTACTCCACAGAAGTTTAGCTCTGGGCAGGGACCTTCTACTGGTGGCTCTTGTTTTGGCTGTGGGCAGGTTGGGCACTATATCAACAAGTGTCCTCTGAAGCGTCAGGCTCAGTCCGCTGCTACTGCTCCGAGAAGTGGGGCGAATGCTACTCCTGTTGCAGGCAAGCAGAACCAGGTTCGAGCTCATGTGAACCATGTGGCCTTGGATGATGCTCAGGAGGCAGCGGATGTTGTGATTGGTACGTTCCCCCTTAACGGGATTCCTGCAGTTGTTCTTTTTGATTCTGGTGCTTCTCATTCATTTATATCTGCTGCATATGTCTCCAAGCATAATGTACCTATTGCAATGCTTAAGCATGGTATGATTGTTAATTCTCCTGGTGGAGAACTGAGAGCTAGGCATGTATGCCCTAAGGTGAATCTTAGCATAAAGGGGGTAGACCTTCTTGCAAACCTGATAGTCTTGGATTCTCGTGGCATCGATGTGATTCTTGGCATGGATTGGCTAAAGAAGTTCAAGGGGCTTATCTGTTGTGACAAGAAGGCAGTGAAGCTCACTCTGGAGGATGGCTCAGAATCGGAGTATGTGGCAGAACCTCTCATCACTAGCAAGGGGGCAGCTAATCCTATTGTGTTGAATGCTCTAGTGGATGGCACTGTGGACGGTATCAGGGTGGTTAGTGAATTTCCAGATGTCTTCCCTGAGGAATTACCAGGTATGCCTCTAGACCGTGACATTGAATTTGTTATTGAGTTGGTTCCTGGTACTTCTCCTATATCAAAGAGGCCCTATAGGATGGATGCAAATCAATTAGCTGAACTTAAGGAGCAGTTGCAAGAGCTGCTAGAGAAGGGGTACATCCGCCCCAGTTCCTCTCCTTGGGGTGCTCCAGTTATCTTTGCGCCTAAGAAAGATGGCACTCAGCGTATGTGCGTGGATTATCATGCACTAAATGATGCCACTATCAAAAACAAGTACCCTCTGCCAAGGATTGAAGACCTGTTCGACCAAATGAGAGGTGCTTGCGTCTTCTCCAAGATTGACCTCCGATCTGGGTATCATCAATTGAAGATTAGAGCTTCAGACATACCGAAGACTGCCTTCGTCTCTCGGTATGGATTGTATGAATATACGGTTATGTCGTTTTGACTAACCAATGCTCCTGCTTACTTCATGTATTTGATGAACAAAGTGTTCATGGAGTATCTGGACAAGTTCGTAGTGGTGTTCATTGATGATATTCTGGTATTCTCGAAGAGTGACAAGGAGCATGAAGAGCATCTTCGCTTGGTCTTACAGAAGCTGCGAGCCAACCAGCTCTATGCGAAACTCAAAAAGTGCGAATTCTGGCTGGACAAAGTGTCATTTCTAGGACACGTAATCTCAGCTGGTGGAGTGTCAATGGACCCTGGAAAAGTCATTGAGGTGTTGAATTGGAAGGCTCCAAAGAATGTCTTTGATGTCCGTAGTTTTCTGGGATTGGCAGGATACTACCGCCATTTCATCGAGGGCTTCTCCAGGATTGCAAAGCCAATGACAGAGCTGTTGGCCAAAGACAAGGAATTCAAATGGACTCCTGCTTGTGAGTCAAGTTTTCTGGAGTTGAAGGATAGGCTGACGCGAGCTCCTGTACTCGTAATGCCTGATATGACTAAGCCTTTCTCTATTTATTTTGATGCATCGCGTCGAGGCCTGGGATGTGTGCTCATGCAGGAAGGTCACGTGGTAGCCTATGCATCTCGCCAGTTGAAAAGACATGAGTTGAACTACCCCACTCATGACTTAGAGTTGGCAGCTGTGTTCATGCTCTTAAACTTTGGCGACACTATCTCATTGGGAAACGCTATGAGATCTACTCTGACCACAAAAGCCTCAAATATATATCACTCAGCCCGATCTGAACCTTAGACAGCGCAGATGGTTGGAGCTCATCAAGGACTATGATTTGGGGATAAACTACCATCCCGGAAAGGCTAATGTCGTCGCGGATGCTTTGAGTAGGAAATCTCACGTGAGCATGTTGTTAACTAGAGGGATGCCTTCGGAATTGTGCATGGAGTTTGAACGAATGAACCTTGGTTGGGTTTCTAATACTGAGGTTGTGACTATGGAGGTAGATTCCACTCTGGATCACGACATCAAGAAAGGTCAACTTAATGATGAGAAGATTCAGGAGTTCAAGCGGTTGATCAAGGTTGGTAAAGCTCCAGGATTCTTTGAGGACGACCAGGGGGTTCTGTGGTACAAACAAAGGATTTGTGTGCCAGAGATTAAGGAGATTCGGGAGTTGATTCTACGTGAGGCTCATGATTCATCATACTCCATTCATCCAGGAAGCACCAAGATGTATCAAGATCTCAAGACCCGCTATTGGTGGTATGGTATGAAGCGGGAAGTGGCTGAGTATGTGGCCTTGTGTGACACTTGTCAGAGGGTCAAAGGAGAACATCAAAGGCCCGCCGGTTTGCTTCAACCATTGAAAATACCAGAGTGGAAGTGGGAAGAAATTTCCATGGATTTCATTGTGGGGTTGCCTCGGACTCAGTCAGGCTACGATTCTATTTGGGTTATTGTTGATCGTTTGACTAAAGTGGCCCACTTCATTCCTATCAAGACCTCCTACAATGGTGCGAAGTTGGCGGAATTATACATGTCCAGGATTGTCTGCCTGCACGGTGTACCCAAGACGATAGTATCTGATCGTGGTACCCAGTTCACCTCTCGCTTCTGGGAGCAATTGCAAGTATCTCTGGGAACAAAGCTGAAATTCAGTTCAGCTTATCACACTCAGACAGATGGGCAGACAGAGAGGGTGAATCAGATTCTGGAAGACATGTTAAGGGCATGTGCTTTGAAGAATAGCCAGAGTTGGGATAAGAATCTTCCATATGCAGAGTTCTCCTACAACAACAGTTACCAAGCTAGCTTGAAGATGTCACCCTACGAAGCTTTATATGGAAGAAAGTGCAGGACTCCATTGTTTTGGAGTGAGACGGGTGAAAGTAAAGTCTTTGGGCTAGAAGTCTTGAGGGATGCAGAAAAACAAGTACAATTCATCAGGGAGAACTTGAGGACAGCTCAGTCCAGACAAAAGAGTTACGCTGATCATAGGCGTCGTGAGCTAACCTTTGAAGTTGGTGACTTTGTCTATCTCAAGGTATCTCCTGTAAAGGGTCTCAAGCGGTTCAAAGTCAAGGGAAAGCTGGCACCAAGATACATTGGTCCGTTCAAAATTTTGGGCAAGCGTGGTGAGGTGGCATACAAGCTTGAGCTGCCTTCTCAATTGGCCGATGTGCATGATGTGTTCCATGTATCACAGTTGAAGAAGTGTCTTCGGATTCCTGAGGAGCAGTTGCCTGTGGAGGAGCTGTATGTCCGTGAAGATCTTACGTATCGGGAGCATCCAGTTAAGATTCTTGAGACTGCGGAGAGGGTCACCAGAAACCGGAAGATTTCGATGTGCAAGGTTCAATGGAGCCATCACACTAAAGAGGAAGCCACTTGGGAGCGCGAGGATTTTCTTAGAGCAGACTTTCCAAACTTCTTCTTCGAGCAGTCCGAATCTCGAGGGCGAGATTCCTCGTAAGGGGGGTAGGTTTTGTAACACCCTAATTCCAGGATTTAGAAGTTTAATAAAATCTTGTTTAGACATAGCGGTGTGACCCATTTTATTTTTATTGCAAAAGATTATTTTCTAAATAATTTAAATTGCTATAGAATATTAAGGTGATTGTGTATTCATGCTGTGTAGGATTGCATTAGGTTTTATTGATTTGTTGAGTGCGGCTTGATTAAATTATTTAAGTGATTTAGTTAAAGGGAATTAATCTAAGCTACTAGTAAATAAATCAAACTTTTTCCTTTACTGGGTCAGCCAGCCGGCCAGCAGCCCAGTCAGCCAGCCGGCCAGCCCAGCTCCCCCAGCCCCGCGCCAGCGCGCCGCTCGGCCCAGCCGGCCTGCCGATCGCTCTGCCCAGTCCTGCTCGGCCTAGCCCGGCAGCCGCCCCGCCATTGTTCCTCTTCCCCCCAAGGACCGAACGGCTTCCGAAACCGTCGCCGCCGTAACGCGTCCCAATAACCCCCCTTACCCTTTAAACGGAATCCCCGCATCTCCCTCTACCTTTTCTTCCACATCGACGCCGTCCCTAGTGCACTGCTGCCGTCGCACGCCGCCACCGTAGCTCCACCAAACCGCACCATCGTCGCCGGCCACCGTCGGTCCTCGCCAGACCCGAACGACCCCGTGCCGGTCTTCTCGCCACCGAGCCGCCCCCGTCCGACTTCGGATCGACGTGTCTCGTGCTCGGTAGCGCCGCCACGACCCCACCGAACCCTCGACGACGATCGTCGCCGTCGCCCGCCGCCTCCGTGGGCCGATCGCCATCGAGAAGCCCTCGGTGAGGACCCCCGTACCCCGCTCTAGCTTTTAGTGCAACCTACGTTGAGAAACATGAACCGTAGCAGTAGATCGATGCGCGCCGTCCCCTCGCCGGCCATGGCGTCGCTGCTCGCCGCCACCCCGCCGCTGTCGTGCTGTCGCCGCGCGCACGCGCCGTCGGATCTAGATCCGACGGCTGACATTAGATCGACGCCGCTTCAACTGCCGCGCGCCATTGGATCTGAATCCGACGGCAGGGAATCAATTCCCACGCGCCGCGCCGTGAGCCGCGTCCACGTACTCGTGGACCATGCTCGTTACTGTATAGTAGACCCAGCTCACAAAGTTTACAATATAAAAATAATTCAGTAAAATCAAAAAATCATTCCAGCCGTGTATATTTTATAGTTAGGCCCCTATAGTTAGCAGTATTTACAGAATAGTCCATCGGTACTGTTTGTAAGGTTAGTTTTAGTTTTCTGTAATTACGAATAGGTCCCTGGTAGCTCTGTTTTTAGCAGATTAAACCCCTTAGCTTTAGAAGGTCGTAACTTTTGATTCCTAGCTCCGTTTTTAGCGGTTCTCACGGCCACGTTCTCACCATTTCGAGTAGAATCTAGTAGAATTGTTTGTTTACTATTTTGTACCTGTTTGATGTACTGTTTTTCTTAATTATTGACTGTGGCCTACGTTTGATGTATTGTTCCGGCGGTAGAAGGACAGTCCGACCAGCTGAATTTCCAAGACCAGGAGTTTGGGCAGTACATTCAGTAGCTGCCACCTCCGCAGGTCTACTTCTGCAGCCGCCGTTTGACCAGCAGCAATATTTCCCCCCACCACCTTTTCCGCCGCAGTACTTTTATCAGACAGGAGAACCAGGCAAGTGTCCTTGACCATAATGCGCCTATTCTTTCTATCTGTCATTGTAATGCATGTAAATTAATATGAATCCTATTGTCATGTCCTTCCTGAATTACCTTGTCGCCTGTGGTTGGGTATTATTGTTGGGTAGTTTATGCTTAGTGTTGCTATAATATGGGATGATTAAACAATGTACCTTATTGTTAATTTTGATTAATGCTCAACTTTAACTAAGAATCACCATGGGAATGGTAATCGTTAGCAACATGGCATAGGAGGTCCCGACAGATGGTGTGGATGATGATGTGGGTTTACACAGGTGTTCTGTGTAGTATCCAGTGGGGGATTGTGGTTGGTTCCTGTTCGGGATCACTTTTACCGTTCTATGGAATGCGTAACCATGATAACAGCACAAATCACAAGTTGATTATGGAAAACTTGATTAAGTAGTTTGTTGATTCCTTGGTACCACTGCGATCAAGGGGAGGGTACGGACAGGTAGTCCAGACCTAGGGGATGTGTAGGGGGGTAACCTACACTACCCATGGCGCAAGAGGGGGTTGCCGTGGGAACAGGGAGTTTCCACGCCAGCGAAACCTTAGCGGGATTGCAGGCGGCCTAGGAATCACTTTCGAAAGATCATGCGGTGGTCTCTTGGCTTCACACCTTAGGAAGTGTGGGGTAACACGGAGACATAGTCACTGATGGGTGACGAAATCACCGACTTGTGGGTACAGTTGTGCACCTCTGCAGAGTTTTAAACTGTCTAGATAGCCGTGCTCACGGTCATGAGCGGCATGGACACTTCCATAATAGATAGCATGGTTGGTTGGGATCTGGTGGGGTACACAGGTCTGGGATAGTACTGATGGGTATATAGCACTAAGGGTTTGAGGCAGGGTAGCCTCATGGTTGGCAAGTGGGTAACTTGTCAATGTACATCGGTGTGCACATGGATATATTCACCTAGTAATAGGTTGCTAAAATATGAATTAGACATATGTTGCTTCTTGCTTAAACCTATGTAAGCCTTCCTCTTTGTTGAGCCACTCATGTCATATTTTCCTACACTTGCGGAGTACAATTTATGCAAATAAATTGTACTCACCCTTGCCATACACAAATTTTTGCTGTTCAGAGGATGCACCCGAGGCAGGCTTCTTCGGTGGAGACTCTTCTTCCTAGGCAGGCGCTTCCCCCGTCTGACTGCTGTGGCGTTGTGGGGCCTTCGTCCGCTAGCTCTGTCCGCTGTCGCATTTAGCCCTTGTGAGGCATTTTTGTACTTTTGACTCGAACTATGTAATAAAGGCGTGGATTACTTTGTACTACTTTATTTCTGTCTCTCGTGTGATAAAATTCCTGGGCACACTTGAGCTCGGTTTATTTTCATGAAACCGGGTGTGACAGCCGCCCCCTCCAACGCCTCCGACGGGATGGTCGTTATCGCGTTCGCCTGTGTTGGGGGTCCGACCAAGACGGTCTCTGGCTCCTCCACCACCACCACCTCCGGCGTCGCCGCCTGCTCCTGGAGCAGCCCCACTACCGGCTAGGGCTCCGCCTCCAGCAAGCGCGGGGGCTCTGACGCACCGCCATCGCCCACCTTTGACGCGCCTTCGGACCTCCGACGCGCCAAGGCCTTTCCGGCACCGGCTGAAGTACGTTCACCTGCCCCCCGACCCCACACAAAAACAAACAGTGAGCGAATGGACGATTCTTTGGGCCATGAGGAGGCAACCGATGGGCTGTCCCATGTAGACTGGCCTCCCTAGGCTCACCACGATCGCCAGAACCTCTGCCCGAATTCTCTGCACTACGATCTCCACTGCTGATGGCTTCTGCAGCACAGGAAAATAGTTCTGGGAACTTCTGTAAAGTCTCCTCGAGGCGACGACGTATGCGTCTACATCTTCCTTCACCTGGGAGGACTGAGGACGTGGTAGCTAAAGCTCCGTCCTTGGTTCTGGACGCCCATCCAGTAGAGGATGTTGTAGCCGTGGTTCCGTCCTCGGCCGGGATGGCGACAACAACATCTTTTGTGACTCCAGCTTCGCCGGCTGTAGTGAACATGTTCCCCACAAGTGTGGTAGTCGCTTCAGAGACTCCACTTGCGGCGCCACTGTCTCCGCCTCCAGACAGCCGCACGGCCTTCATCAACAAAATCATGCGGCATACAGCTGCCCTTTTGCCGGCGGCAGTTAGCAACAAGCGTCGTGCCAGGACTTTGCAGCCTGGAGAAACTCCATGACGTAGTCGTCGTATTGCTGGTGCACAGCTGGAACTCCATCTTGGTGAGTTAGAAAGAAGATCAAGGAAGAAAGTCATGCGCTCTTTGGAAGTACTTGGTGATAACGGAGGAATTAATCAACAAGCTCAAGATGAGTACGCGAAACTCTTTGCGCATCCCCTTTCTGATTTGCATGTGCAAGCGCTGGCTGCGCTCTTCAAGTGGACTGTTCCTAAAGGGCTCGGTCAGTATGAGGAAGAAGCTACTGTGGCATAATCTGCCTGCTTATTATTTGCTTTGGTCGTCCCATCTCCTATTGTTGTAATGGATCCAAAAAATCTGTTAATTTGGAATGTGCGTGGTCTTAATTCCTCAGCTCGGCAGGACTCAGTCCGTACTCTATTGCAATCTTCTCAGTCCGACATTGTATGTCTGCAGGAAACAAAGATTACTGCCCTCTCTCGTCGGGTTATCCTTTCAGCTCTGGGTACAGATTTCTGCAACAATGTCGAGCTACCTGCAGTGGGTACTAGTGATGGTATTCTAGTGGCCTGGCGTCAACATATTGGAGTTACAGGAGCAAACCGAGTTGATGGTAATAGTGTTTCTGTTGAATTTTGCTCGAACAATGGTCCTTCCTGGTGGCTAACATGCGTCTATGGTCTGCAAGGAACAGATGATAAGATTCAATTCATGCAGGAGCTGCGTGATATTCGTGCAGCCTGCCCTGGACCATGGATAATAGCAGGGGACTTTAATCTGATTTATAAAGATGAAGATAAAAACAATAATAATTATAATCGGGCAATGATGGGTCGCTTTAAGAGGCTGATTGAAGATCTTGCTCTTAAGGAAATCCCATTACATGGACGGAAATTCACTTGGTCGAATCAACAATTTCTCTTACATTGGTAAAACTTGACAGGGTCCTATGCTCAATGGATTGGGAGGACTTGTATCCCAATTGCTTGCTTCAAAGTCTGGCATCGGAAGATTCTGATCATTGCCCCTTGCACCTCGGCCTGCAAGATAACAAAGCTGGTCAGCGGCGTTTTCATTTTGAAGCATTCTGGCCCAAACTTGAGGGATTTCAGGATGCTGTGGCCAATGCATGGGGTTCAGTTCAGGTTGCAAATTGCCCTTTTAGAACACTGGATAATAAATTTAAGGCAGTGACACTGGGACTTCAAAGCTGGAGTGAAAAAACTGTTGGACATGTCAATTCCCAGTTAGTTATGGCCCGTGAAGTTTTGCACCAACTAGAAATAGCTAATGACAGTCGTGCTCTCTCTTATGGAGAGGTGTGGTTGAGGAATAATCTCAAAAAACACAGCCTTGCTCTTGCTTCTCTCAAGCGTACTATTGCTCGCCTTCGGTCGCGCATTGGGTGGCTACGCGATGGGGATGCTAACACCAAACTGTTTCATTTACATGCACGACACAGGAAGCGTAAGAATTTTATTGCGAAATTAATATCTGAAGGACATGTTTACACAAAGCATGAGGACAAGGCCAGAATGGTTGACGAGTTTTATGATAATCTGCTGGGAACAAACTTGGCCAGGGAACACTCAATAAATCTCGATGAATTGGGAACCCAAGCGCATGACTTAACTGATCTGGAGGTGCCTTTTTCGGAGGAGGAGGTTTGGGCTACAATTAAAAAATTACCTTCTGACAAAGCTCCAAGACCGGATGGATTTACTGGTCTCTTTTATAAGTCTTGCTGGCCTATAATTAAAGGTGATATCTTGGCTGCTATCTCAGCAATATGGAGCAGAAAACTCATGGGCTTTCATGTGTTGAATACTGCATATATTACCCTTATTCCAAAAAAAGATGAGGCTGAGCAACCTAAGGATTATCGTCCGATCAGTTTGGTCCATAGTTTTGCTAAGCTTATTACCAAGTTATTGGCAAACAGGTTGGCTGGTCGATTGCAAGAAATGGTGTCTCCTAACCAAAGTGCATTTATTAAGGGCCGTTTTATACAGGATAAGTTTATGTTAGTGCAGAAAACGGCGCGATTTCTGCACCACTCAAAGCAGCCACGTATTCTTTTGAAGCTTGACATTTCTAAGGCCTTTGATTCTGTTGCCTGGCCCTTCTTGATCGAAGTCCTTCAGCACTTGGGGTTTGGACAGATTTGGAGAGATATAATTTGTGGTTTATTGGCCTCCTCTTCTACTCAAGTTCTTATGAATGGAATTCCGGGCGAGAGGATTATTCACCAACGCGGTTTGAGGCAAGGGGATCCTTTATCTCCTATGATATTCATCTTAGTCATGGATGTGCTTGGGCATACGATCTCTAAAGCGGCTGAGCTAGAACTACTACAACCCCTTTCACGGCGTGCTTTGCATCATCATATTTCTCTATATGCCGATGATGTGGTTCTTTTTCTTCGCCCGGAAACAGCTGATATTCAATTCACGTTGGACTTGTTGCAGCTCTTTGGTGACGCATCTGGACTCAAAACTAATCTACAGAAGAGCAATGTGCTTCCTATTCGGTGTGGCGAAAATGAGCTTCAAGTAGTCCAGCAACATCTCCCTTGCGAGCTCGCTGAATTTCCTTGCAAATATTTAGGTTTGCCTCTCTCACTAAAAAAGCTAACAAGGGAACAGGTCCAGCCCATCATTGATCCCATTGCTGACTTACTACCCGGATGGAAGGCAGAATTATTAACTCGAGCTGGTAGAAGAATTCATATTCAATTTGTTATGACCTCAACGCTGATTTATACTGCAATGGCCATTGATCTCCCACAATGGGCCATTAAGGAAGTGGAAAAAAAATACAGCGTGGTTATCTTTGGAGGGGATGCAAGGATGCGAAAGGTGGACATTGTCTCGTTGCTTGGGGCACGGTTTGTAGGCCGGTTGAACTTGGTGGACTTGGTATTTCAAACCTCACCAAACTGGGCTGGGCAGTGAGGGTGCGATGGCTTTGGCTGCACAAGACAGAGCCACACCGCCCATGGTCAAGTTTCCCTATCCAGGTTCCAGAACAGGTCCGTGCTTTTTTCTCTGCTGTTATGGCATCAGATGTGGGCAATGGAGAACATACTCTTTTTTGGTCTGACCGCTGGCTGCATGGGAAGAGCATTGAACAGCTTGCACCCCGTCTTTTTGCTGCAATACCAAGAAAGAGAACTAAGTGTCGTACAGTTAAAGAGGCTCTCTTCAATCGTTCTCGGATTTTGGATATATTGGGGCCCCTCACAGTTGGAGTACTGATTGAGTATTTACAAGTGTGGGACATTCTTGAAGAGGTGGCTTTACAACCAGAGGTGCAAGACTCTCATAAATGGAGGCTTTCTTCCAATGGACAGTACTCACTAAATCAGCTTATGACGGCTTGTTTATGGGTGCAATACAGTTTGGCCCTTGGGAACGAATATGGAGGTCGTGGGCACCACCTAACTGTCGTTTCTTTATGTGGTTAGTGGCGCACAAGCGCTGCTGGACTGCAGATAGATTAGCAAGGCACGGGCTTCCTCATCCTGAGGTCTGCCTGCTGTGCGATCAAGAGGAAGAGTCTATTGATCATCTTCTGGTTTCTTGTGTTTTTTCAAGACAATTTTGGTTCTTGATGCTGCAGCAGGTTGGA
The DNA here is from genome assembly GCA_001182835.1 of Oropetium thomaeum. Classification (NCBI taxonomy): domain Eukaryota; kingdom Viridiplantae; phylum Streptophyta; class Magnoliopsida; order Poales; family Poaceae; genus Oropetium; species Oropetium thomaeum. The sequence goes on from LFJQ01000054.1 coordinate 1,630,423, forward strand.
CTCCATGCTTTATCCCCACAACACTCCTAACATTGCTGAAGCCTTGGTCATTGCTGGAGAAGAGCGTAGGCTGTGGATGATGGCGGGTGCTCGAGGTTTGAACCTCCTTTTGGCGCCCTTGCCTGGAGATTAGGTCGTTTATTCATCTAAACAGAGGCGCGTTTGTTTTTCATGTAAAAGTGTGTATGGGTGTGTGGTGTGTGTAGTAATGGGTTCTTATCCCTCTTTCTTCTTAATATAATGAAGCGCGGCTCTCCTACGTTTTCGAGAAAAAAAAAGCAAAATCAGGAAAGGGGAAAGAAAAGGGACACCATGCGCTTACCCTCTGGCCGTGGGACGACGCCGCTTCGGAGTCGACCCCGTCTGCTCCCCTGCGGGATGCGGTCGCTTCTCGCCGGCCATTGAGGCCACGCGCTAGCCCAAGGCGGGCCTCGGCACCTCCCCCTGACTCGAGGGCTCGACAGTCGGCAGCCCCGACCGCGTCGGCCCCGACAGATCCGAAGCCGGCACCCTCGACGACACCGGCAGCTCCTCTTCCGGGGTCGGCCGCGCGACGGGATCAGACGGGGTGGAGCCCAACACCGCCTCTGACCTTCGAGGCTCAGGCCTCGACTCCTGCGTACGTGGGCACGACCCGCTCGACCCCTGCCCTTCCTGACTAGGGCGGGGAATCTCCACCACCTCATCCTCCTCTTCCTCCTCCTCCTCATCGTCGTCGTCCTCCTCGTCGGACCCCTGACGGCACCGACCCCAGTGCAGCCGCGCTCGGAGCCTCCCCGCCTTCTTTGCCGCCTGAGCGTCCTTCTTCCTCTACTGCTCCTCAGCCGCAAGACGGTTCACCGTCCGAGCATCCGCGTCCTCCGGGATGAGGGCGAGAGAAGGGCAGAAGGCAAGATTCGGCTGCCAAATCCAAAAAAGTAACCCGAATCAACGATGAGGCCGGAAAGGAAAAATTATAGGAGAAAGATGAGATAACTTACCAGTTGAATGCTCCCGGCTCCGGGGCGCATCGCAGGATGCCCATCAAGCGAGGCGTCGGCATCCTCGGGCGCGAGGGTATCCCTCAGGCGCTGCCTCAACTCTGAGTCGGAGAGAGGCTCGAGGGACATCACCGACCTGGAGAGATCCGTGCCGGGCCCCATCTGGTACAGCCGGAGCGGGCGTGCCATGAGCGGCAGTACCCGCCGGGCGTGGTATGCCGCGACGACTCCGGCTCCGCGCACCCCCCAGGTCCTCAGAATCCCGATCGCGCCTAGGAGATCAACCAGCCTCCTCCTCTCCTTCTCCACGGGCCCCCACTTTCAGACTCAGGCGTCGCTTCGAAGACGCGACCCGTGAACTCCGACAGAGGGCCGGAGGTGTCGTTCTTTAGGTAGAACCACTGGCCGTGCCAGCCTCTGTTGGAGGTTTTCAGCCGCAGCGGGATGTACGCATGGGCGCACTCGCCGCAGAGATGGATGCTGGCGCACCCGATGGACGCCGGACCCTTGTCCTTCGTCTGAAGGAAGACGGCGAAGAAATACATCCACAGCTCGAAATGGGGGTCGATCCCCAGACCCCTCACACAACGCCACGAAGATGGCAATATGCTAGATCGCATTGGGGTTCAGGTGCTGTAGTTCCAGGCTGTAGTAGTGGAGCAGCCCCCGCAGGTAGCGGTGCGCGGGGACGCCGAGTCCGCGCTCGTGGAAGTGTGCGAATGAGACGACATAGCCGTCTGCCAGCGTCGGGGCCGTCTCCTCATCGAGGAGCAGCCACTCCCCTCTGCCATCCGCGCGCGGAGAAGACCGTGCTTCACCAGGCCCTCCAAGCGAACGCCCCGCACATTGGACTTCCACCAGCTCGCCATTGTAGGGATCGAGGAACGCACGAGCACAAGAACGTGCGGAGATGGTGGGCGAGCGAAGAAAGACTTGGGGGTAGAAAGCGCGAGCAAGAAGGCAGGGGGCGCGAGAAGGCGAAGCGGCAAACTGACGGGTGAAGGTGAATGGGCACGCGAGGTATGAGTATATATCCTCTCACTAGCAGGGCACCTCCCCCCAATCAACAAGACGAAGCCCACGCAACCGCCTCGATCGACGCAAGTAGATGCGTCCGCACCCGCGCGGCCCAGAGACACAACGCTGGTGCGCGTCCCATCGTAGCAGACGCCTCTGCTCCGAATTAATGCAGGTAAGCGGGGACATGGGCTAAAATATGCCCCCGACGGCCTAAAGAGTTCCAAGGCTGGCCCAGCGAACGACGCGAGCAGACGCGTCCGCACCCGCGCGGCCCAAAAACCAACGCGAGTGCGCGTCCCATCGTAGCAGACGTCTCTGCCCCGAATTAATGCAAGTAAGTGGCGACATGGGCTGAAATATGCCCCAACGGCCCAAAGAGTTCCAAGGCTGACCCAGCGAACGACGCGAGCAGATGCGTCCGCACCCGGACTGCCCAAAGACCTACGCTAGTGCGTGTCCCATCGTAGTAGACGCCTCTGCCCCGAATTTATGCAGGCAAGCAGGGACATGGGCTGAAATACGCCCCAACAGCCCAAAGAGTTCCAAGGCTGGCCCAGCGAACGGGTTCGATGGCTGCTCAGGGCGAAAACAGAGTGAGGGGTGGAAAGAGATGGGCCCACTAGCGGCAGTACCCTGGCGCTCGACAGTCAAGGGCATCACGATCCGCATTCAAGTCTCGGTTCGTACCGACCCATGGGTATTTCAGCGCAGAAAGACAACGGGCCCTCGGAACCTATCAAACGGCCTCCGGGTACCATATGGAACGGCAACCGAGAAGATTGAAGCCAACCACCAGCTGGTCCGTCGGAGCCTCCTCGAAGGGGCCCCCGGGGCTTCACTTAAACTCACCCGCTATCAGCTCGACGAGCGCCACGCTTCGGCACCTGGGATAAAGCTTGGTACGGCTCAACCTCCTCGCCCGGCGAACGGACGCGCAGGATGGACGGCACAAGTCGAACCGTGCCCCTGGACAGACCACCGCTAAGTGCGGAGAACTCGGGGGGATGGAATCGTAGAAAGAGATCCAATATGGGATCGTAGGACACGACGGCTCAATAAGCCATAGAGCGAGCCTACGCTCGCGAAATAGACCTTCCTCTCCCAATTTAAGCGACGCCTACCCCCTTTGCACATGGGTCAGACCTCGCTCGGGGGCTACTGTTGTGGGCCAATACCAGAGGTAATCAACATCAACGGTCCACAGACCTAACAACGTGAAGGAGACGAAACGATCTCCGCCTCGCCTGACCCCTGAGGCGTAGAGACGCATGGCGGGTTGGGCCCACGAACGGTTCCGCCTCGCCCGACCTCCCCGAATGGGGGTCGGATTTCCCGCAACTCGACTGATGCGCTCGACCTCACCGTGTCGGGGTCGGGAGAACGCACGAGGATCCGCCTCGCCCAACACAGGCGGACGAACCGCCTACCACAACAAGGATGGGTAGGCTACGGGCGGTTGGGCAATAAATACCTGTGACTCTCACGCCTATGGACGGATGAGGATAACCATTGCTCAAGCAAGTAGGCAGTAAATGCGCACGACGCACACTAGCCGGAGGACTGTCACTGTTCTAACAACTCCTGTCTGAGCCCAGTCCCCTACTAGGATGTGACTTTTGTGAGTAACAACCCAGCGAGTGTAGGGACGATGATGACAGGCGCCGCTTCGCTAACCCCTGCCGAAAGCCATCCCCCCATACAGATGGGACACTTCTAATTAACGGGCACTCCCAGCACCGCCGGATCGGAAGGGCGCCGCCATGCCAGTGATGCCACCCACAGGAACAAGCCGAAGCCCAAGGAGCGTCGGCAAGCTCAACTTGGAGCGTGCGGCCGCGACCACCGCTCCGCCATCTCTCCCTCTATCTCTCTCTCTTTTTTGACTGCCGTACAATTCAAGTCTCACCCCTCGCAATATAAAAGGGGAGACTGGGGACCTCACAAAGGGGGACAAGACACACTCAATCACGCACCTTCATTCGCCTAGAGACTTGAGACACCGTTTCTCTCTCTCTCGCCCAATTGTAACCCCCTGCTACAAACAATGCAAGTAACACGAGCAGCTCGAGACTACACGTAGGGCGTGATAGCCTGAACCAGTATAAACCCTTGTGTCCTCTTGCGAACCATCCGATCTCTAAAACGTGCATCTCACGATAATTACTAATAGGTGGTAACGAACACCGATAGAGGGCACCAGTGCAAAGTTGAAAAAATAGGAGTTACGTCATAATTGAACCTCAAAATAGGGGCAACTGTGTAATTCTCCTTTTTACAAAAGTAACCTGTCACGTTAGCTTAAGAGACGTCTCATTTTGATGTTGTACATGCCTTCACTTCATAGCACCGTGATAAATCTTCTAGTAGCGTGGCTACCAACAGGATTGACTTTTTAATTCTGAAAAAAATATCACTCGCAAGTTTTTTCTAAAAAAACATATACAATATGTTCATATGTCTAGTATTTATGAAAGGTACCTAAAACAATACTCCATCCATTTCAAAATAGAGTTTGTTTTAAATAAGATTTTAGTACAAGCATTGGAAATAAAAATTATGAATAACTTTTAATTTGTTAAGGTTTAAATTGTAAAAATTATATTAATAGATTTCTCTTAAAATGTATTTTAAGAAAAGGATACATATATCACTTTTGAATAAATATTTTTATAAAAAATAGAAGTCAGAGTTATGTTTTGAAGATTGTGTCTTTGTCCTAAACGAACTCTATTTCGAAACAAAGAGAGTATGGAGGATGGCCGATGGCTTTCATAAACTTTCGGTCATGGTGCTTTCTCACTAGATCTTTGGATTAGACCCTGTTTGGATATAAGTTTATTTTATTATTATAAAATATACTTTAAAATAATTTTGCATTGTTGAACTTTTGTGATTTTTGTTTTAATTTTTCTGTGTGCCGTAAATTGACAAAACGATGATGTGCTAATCACCTTTGTTTTAAATTTCCCGCGTGTTGCACGTTCATATGCATGTCAATATGCTTTAAAATGCATTTAGTACAAAAATAATTGATACTTGTCGCTAATTAATTATACATATTTTGTGAGCATTTACCTCAACATTGCGGCAAAGGGGCTGGTGAGAAAATAATGGACTAATGGATGATGAAATGACAAGGGGAAAACGAAAGGTTTGAAGAACATCAAAAAATAGTTAAGATAATACGCTGGTAGCATACTGCTAGAATTAGCCTCCTAATCAACATAGCAAATACATTCATCTCACAGCCACTAGAGGGTTCACTGACCCAAATACATTCATCTTTTGAAGCAAAAGCTCATCTAGCTAGCGCATGAGCAGCCCATTGGTGTGCTAAAAAATCTGTATGATTTGAACATTAAGGTTTACAAATACTACTACATCAAAACAAGGCTTTATTGATTACAAGGGTTGAATTTTAAATACACAAGCATTTTATATTTTAAAATAGAGATTTGAACTTTTGATATTTTCCAGAGGTCCCAAATTACAAGCATATAACCACGCTGGTCAGTTGAGTATTATAACAGAGATACCAAAACATAATCGACGCCTCTTTCTTGCACAGATAATTCAAGTGTAAATACGATGCCACAAACGAACCAAAGGGGTCCTTGAAAAGCTTGGCATCATTAAAAAGCATATGGTAACATTAATCCAGCACCCCAGCATGAAATTACTCTAATGTTGAAAACCAAATAGATATTTAGGTCTCCAATAGCAAAGGCTGCACGAGTCCACCTTCTTACTCTCTTTTCCTGCCCTTAGCTCTTACACTAACTAATTAAGCTCTTTATTCAAGAATCAAGCCGCAACTAGGCAGGAAAACATATCTATCTACCAGAACCACATTTATGATGTTATTGTAGGACTGTCAACTGCAAGACCCATTGTGTTAAGTCCATTGTCAACATAAACAGTTGAGCCCGTGATAGCAGAAGCCAATGGAGAAACAAGGAATGCAGCAGTGTTCCCCACTTCATCTGTTCAACATACAATATCTTTGTTAGAGAAGCCATTTTCTGAAGAAAAAGTTGCACGGCTTTCAAATTAAACAAGGTGATGGTATACAGAAAGGAATAGCATTTCACCTGCCAGTAGTTCCTTCTGCAATGGCGCATTGACATATGAGTACTCAATCATCTTCTCAATGAATCCAATTGCCTTAGCAGCTCGGCTCCCCAAAGGGCCTACAGACACATCCAGTAGAGGAAAATGAAACAGTTTGACGCACAAAAGTTTCTTCATTACAAAAGCCAGATATACAAAACAATTGTGCAGAACATATGTAATAATAGTATTAGTAATGCTTAGGTAAATAGCATATCATGTGTATTATGTATTGATCAAAAAGTTTAAATATTTCTGCAAGCAAAAGTCACCTGAAACATTGTCGAAAAATATTAAATGAATCGTTATAATGCTTTGAGCAAACAAATTTACACTGCTAACATTATTCAGATGAGCACTACTTTCAGTGTTCGTTTCAAACAGGCATACCTGCAGATATTGTGTTAACCCTGATTTTGCCTTTTCGTCCAGCTTCAAAAGCAAGTACCTATATTGATTTGGGTAAATTGGTGTAAGAACATGAACTCATTGGAATAAAAATTCAACTACAAGAATACATAATATCTTCAAGAAGATCATACTCGTGTATCACTCTCAAGAGCTGCTTTAGCTGAACTCATGCCACCACCATATCTATGAGGAACAATAATAATAGTTAAAAGAACCATAAGAATAAGTTCAGCTAAATATTATCTTCGTCTTATAAAACTAGAGAGAATATTAACCCAGGAATTGCCCTTTCAGATGCAATGTATGTTAGAGAGATGCTGGCACCACCTGGAAAATATTCAAACTCATGAACTATTGTTAACAAAAAGGGTGAAAAAAATGTATATGTAAAAAACAGAGTTTTTTGAACTCAGCTCACAAAACAGTAAAGACATTCAGTGTGTTAAGAGTCCAAAAAATGTTCCAGCACAAGAGTGTTTCATGGAACGAACAAAGTAATAATAGATAACATATAGCAATTGCAAAAATGCAGTATGTAGTTAAGCACAGGAGGGACATCCCATGCTGTCTTACCCTAGAAAAATGAGGAGAGATGCATTACCTGGATTCATTATAGGAAGGAAGTGCTGAAGCAAAGAAACGAAGGAGTAACTGGATGCTGAAATCGCAGCAAGATACCCTCTTCTTGACGTCTCCAACAAAGGCTTTGTTACCTTCAAATATGATGGTAGGTGACTTTTCAGTGAACGCATCACTGATTGTGATGTCCGCAAAAAGAGCCATATAGTGAGTGCGCACACGCACGCACACAGATAGAGGAACTGATGAACAGTGATTGTACCTCAGGACCATTAGCAAGCGAATGCACAAGTATATCAATGCTGCCAAAATCATTCTTCACTGATTCAGCAACTTCCTGCCAAATTAACATTGAACTGTATCTGTCAAAGCTCTACGAATTCATAAAAATCAAATAGTATCCGATTGCAGGAATTCTATTGTACATAAATTTGCCTTGTTACACAGAACCTAGATAGCGGCATGGAACTGAGCTGGTCTGCATCTAACCTTAACTGTCCAGTTTGAAGATCCAGCATATCTTTTGTTTGACTTGACCTAAAATAGAGAATGGATGCCATCAAGAATCCAAATGAGAAATAAAATATAGATAAAGATTTTAGTATACGAGCATTACATCTTCAGGGACATCCTCAGGGGAATCAAAGACAGCATCAAGGGGGTACACCTTAACAATATCCATAAGAGAACCATCAGGCAGCCTGTATCACCAGCAAGTCAGACACCTGGTGAACAGAGATATGGAAATACACTGCAAATTTTCTGATACTAGCATAGTCCTAAAGTACATACTTCCGTGATTCGTCGAACTTTCCTCGCCTCAGGCTTGTCTCAAATATGTTCAGTGCCTGCCGTAGGAAGGATGCTTCATGAGATAACTGATCGAAGGAACCATAAAAAGCGATGAAATCAGCTAGAGTCTGATCAACATACCGGGACCCATGTACCAACAAGGATTTCAGCACCAGCTGCAGCAAGAGCCTTGGCAATTGCCCATCCATAGCCATTATCATCAGCAACCCCAGCAATAAATGCCCTCTTACCTGGAAGATTAAAGTAATAAGAACATATGCAATCATGAAAAAGCTTCTGACAAAAAAATCAGATTATTTATTCTTTCTTCTCTCAAATATAAACGCTAGAAATCAAATATAGCTACACTGGATGATGTTACTATGCAATCTTCTATAAATGGACTTTTCCTTCATGACAACTGAGAAGCATTTATCATTGATCATTTCGATGAGCAAACAATCAAGACTAAAGCAAATATTCTTTCGACATATGTTAATCATTTGCATCTGTTTGATTATATTGAAGAATACTTCTATATGGTTAGTAAGTGACCAGAATTACCACTAATAGTTTATAATAATATACAACCACTAGCATCAGCTGTCAGGATGACCAAAAATCGCAGGTACTACAACAAAATACACTCAATCCAGTAGAAGGTTCAACTTTACAAAGCAGCCATCCAACTCTCAATTGCTGGTATAAGTTCTATGTAGTTTAGTTAAGTTCAGCCAATAGCAATATGTATTCATATAACCACCAGCATATGTGTTTATTAGTCTTGTGAAATAAAAAATTGTAAGAAACTTCGTGCATTAATTAAAGTTGTACAGAAATCTGAGTGTGATCAGTGACCACTCAACAATTCGAACAGTAGTCTTCCCTAGAATGTGGTAAATATTGTTGCATTTGAATGACCATTACCTCTGAGATCAATTGGTAGTCCTTGTGAGCCACTTTCTCCTGACATTGCTCTTACAGCCCAACCACTGCGCTTAGAGCTGAGAGGCCTGGAGCAGCAGATTTTGGAGCCGCTAGCAAATCTTGCAGTAGTACTGATTGTGCGATCAAACCGAGAAACCGTTGCCCTCGAGGCAAGCATTCCCTGTGAGGTCGTGATGCAGGGACGAATAGCAGCCATCTGCATACCGGCAGCTGCAGAAGCACCCATCTTCTTCTGTTCTACGGGCTAGCCTTCCCAGACAGAACATCAACAATGCGTATTACTAGCATATAATAAGGAACCACCACGAAAATACAAATTATGTGTCCGCTGTCTGAGTTCGATATGGCTACAAGAGGAAGTATCGCTGCTCATCTCAGGCTCAGCTAAATGCAACGAAAAGGAAAAACTAACCAAAGACCTCCATAGTCATTACAAATATTTCCTGCATTTCGAGACAGACAAACTGACCCATTGTAACAGACCTACAATTACGAGGTAGCTCAAATCGGCCACGGGGCCAAGATTCGAAGATCAAATCCTTCCCATCAGGAAGCACAGCTCGAAATTCACGCTCTCCTGAAACTTACCAGACACAAAAAGAGCCAGACTACCACACGGGCAACCAAAACGCATCCCTAATCGAGCTCGGAGCCCGCACCACTAAAAGATTGACCAAACACCGGTACACGGCGCATCAACACAGATCGCACGAAAAAGATTGTCCTTGGAAGACCGCAACAGCCATGCGCGGCCAGGGGATGCTGGCGACCTCGGATCAGGGCCGATGAACGGAAGGGCCGGAGGAGGGGCAGCTCACCTGGCCTCGTGGAATGCGGGGAGGGATCTGAGATCGCGAGAGCAAGGTCGCGGCGATCTTGAGCGGAGTAGAAGAGTGAGCCGGCAGCAGCAGTAATAGAAGTGGGTGAGAGGTTTTTCGATGAGACCGAGGGGGAAGGGTTTGGAGCAGCTGAGAAACCGAGGAACATCCCTAACACTATCTGCGAAGGGCTTGGGCCTTATTCTTCTGCAGTAGTGGGCTAAGAACGATGAGGCCCATAGATCCTCAAGACTATGATTTTGTCTCCAAATGGAACGACTTCAGGACTCGTAAGAGAATATTCCTTGTGAGCCCGTGAAAGGCTGTTTAGGATGCCTTGGGTACGGGTTCAGATTTTCTTAGAATCGTTTCAGATTTAGTCCTCTTTAGCAAAGATTTTTAGGGAGTGATTCTCAATGAGAAATAATTTTCTGAGTCAGAAGTGATTCTGTGGCTGAAATTGATTCTTTATGATATACTCTTACAATCAGTACAGAAAATCACTTCATAGAATCAGGAGAAGCTACTTTTTTCAGCTCCCAACTCCTTAGTTCATTTTAAAGAATCACTTCACAGAATCAACCAAGAATCACTTCTTCTGCAATACAGCGTTTGGCAGAACTCCCTAGATTCTCTCTGAGAATCAGCTCCGTGGAGTTCTGCCAAAGAGGGCCTCAAATTCTTTAGTAAAACTTTTCTATATTGAATCGGAATTACTTTTATAAAGTCGTTTGATTCATTTGTTAAAACGTTTTAGATTTAGCTAGAATATAAAGGAAGTGAATCAGAATCACCCAACATCCCTTGGGTGCTTCTCACTTCTAGTTAAAAAAGAATCAAACGTTTCAAGTAATTCTGATTCGAATACTTGTTGAAAACAGTTTGACAACGATTAGCGATTTTCGGTAGAATCAGAAATGATTATGCTAGCCAAACGCACATTTCCATTTACGTGCCAATCCATGTGCACGTGAAAGCGGACGGCATCCATCAACCCAGTTAAGAAGTTGGGCTCACAGCAATTTTGCTTTCCCATAACGTTACACTTACACCCTATCAAGCCATCAATCCATTGTTGCGTTCCTGTTAAAAAAACAAACAGGCTACATTCAGTGGCGTTTCTACCCAATACCATGGAAATCGATCCCCGATATGAGCAGGAAAACTTGATTGGGGTTGGGTTAAGCTAGAATTCGATGCCTTGGGATTCCATTGTGCAGTAGATAAGCTCGATTCGTGCGAATTCTTCCTCCATCTGTATTGCAACCAAGTTCAATCTCAACATCATGCAGATTTATTCTTACTGCCTTGAGTTCGATTTTTGGTGGCAGGGATTTTGATTCGCGGTTTCTAGTTCATCCAAGATCTGCTTCACCAACCAGGCTAACGCTCGAGAGCTCGCTGCGACGGTCACCGACCCGTCGGCCTCACTGCTCCCTCACTGCTCCGCCCTACAGGGAACAACAATGGCTGGACATCACTGAAGCGGAGGATGATAACGTGTTGTTCACTGCTACGGCGTTAAGTGGTGAAGGAAAAAGAATTTGTGGGCTTGACCCCGAGCCGAGCGTGGATGCCCGGATGCCGTCCATTTTACGGGCACAACGATCGGCACATAGAATGGGATACATGGAAGGCCGCTCGTCTTCCCTCAGCGCATTAGAGGTTTGGGGGCAATTGTTGTGACACATTTGATGGGGTGGCATGGAGGGTGGCATTATCTTATTGATAGTGGTGGAAGGAGGGCAATCAAGGAGTGGAAAACCGAGGCACCATAAGATGTCTGAAAGGTGGCTCTTGAGACAAACGCGAGGCACGGCGGTCAGCGACGTTGATGGTTGTTGGTACCTTATGAATGGAATGGGCTACTTGGGAGTCGTGTTGAGCCATCAAAATATGTTTCCTGCCATATATGGTTAAACAATACTCCTTCAATCCAAGTAGGGGCTTCATAAAAATCAAATATTTGTACTTTGACTACTAATATAAAAATAACCATACAAATAAGCCATTCATAAGACACTATTTGAACAAACATACTTTGAGGAATTGTTTTTTTAAAAAAAACAAAAACATATCTTATAAAAATGTAAGAAATATGAGTATGTTGCAATAGATCTTTGGCGGTGGGCGGTATAGGGTGTTAAAAAAAAGTCAAGTTTAAAAAAAACGGCAATTGAACGGCTCTGAAGATTTTTCTCTTATAAATTAGATGTTTAATAGACATGACAGGGCTCATTTGGTTGTTGCCTGGGCGACCATGTGTAGCACAGGCAGCTGGTCAGATCACACATCCGCGAAAACAAAAAGAATCACAAATCCGTTCGAAATAAAATGCCTGTGTTTCCTGGCTCAGATATTTTGTTTAGGGCGTGAACTATTTATTATACTGAAATGATTCACCAATTCGTGCTAAAACAATAAGAGAAGTACTACCCTAAATGACGTCATGGAAGGGAAATTGAAAAAACGCCCGGGACGCGCGCGGGAAGCCGAGCGAGTCTCGTTTGACCGCGGTCCGCGTCCACAACCACAACCCGCGAGTCGTGGGATGGAGAGAGAGGGGGGCGACTGGTGTCGGGAGAGCATGCAGATCGGCGCACGGTTGCTCAGTCTCTGCTCTGCTCTGCTGCCTCCGATCGAGTGTGGTCCTCCGCGCAACCGCCGCAGGAAGAGCTCCATTGTCCTAAACTTAGCCACCTCCCCGGGGCCATTAAATCCCTCGCTCGGCGCCAGCTCCAGTGTCGTCTGTGGTGCTTCTTCTTCATCCTCTTCCCGTCAGTGCAGCCGTGAGTACAGGTCGTCCATGTCCGCGGTGGTTACTTCACCAGCAGCGCCTTCATTGCGGACGACAGAATAAGCGCCATTACTGATACGCACGGCGCCGGCGACCGGGGGAAATTAATTAAAGAGACAGCAGCGGTTTATGCCCCGTCGTCCTGGCCTCGGTCCTGCTGCGCGCGCGTGAGCCAGACCGAGGGAAGCTACGAGATCAGCAATGGAGGCGTGGCCGCGGCTGCTCCTTGTCGTCGCGCTCCTCGTCGCTGCTGTGGCGTCGGCCGCCGGGGCGACCAGCTTCAACGCCAAGAACTACGGGGCCAAGGGCAACGGCGTCAACGACGACACCAAGGTACGCGTGCCTGGATCTCTTTCTTCCCTCCCCCTTCTGATCGATGAGACCACGCCGCGCGCTGACGACGCCCTGCGCAGCCTCTGATGACAGCGTGGAAGGCGGCGTGCGGCACCGCCGGCGCGGTGACTCTGGTGGTGGGGCCGGGGACGTTCTACGTCGGCCCGCTGCAGTTCCACGGGCCGTGCAAGGCATCCACCATTACCTTCCAGCTCCAGGCAAGTCGTCGGTAGTTGCCATCAGTTCAATTCGTTTGGCTTGGGTGTGCACGATGATCCTTCCTGGACGTGCAGCGATCGATGCGGTTACCCTCATCAATTGATTTGATTCTTGGGTTGGGTGGGTGCAGGGCACGCTGAAGGCGGCTTCGGACCTGAAGCGGTTCGGCAACGACTGGATCGAGTTCGGGTGGGTGAACGGGCTGACCCTCGCCGGCGGCGTCATCGACGGGCAGGGCGCCGCCTCGTGGCCCTTCAACAAGTGCCCCGTGCGCAAGGACTGCAAGGTGCTCCCCACCTCGGTGCTGTTCGTGAACACCGAGAACACGGTGGTGAAGGACGTGACGTCGGTGAACCCCAAGTTCTTCCACATCGCGCTGCTGACAGCCAAGAACATCCGGATGAGCGGGCTCAAGATCAGCGCGCCCGCCAGCAGCCCGAACACGGACGGCATCCACATAGAGCGCAGCGCCGGCGTGTCCATCACGGACACCAACATCGCCACCGGCGACGACTGCATCTCCGTCGGCCAGGGCAACGACAACGTCGAGGTGGTGCGCGTGCATTGCGGCCCCGGCCACGGCATGAGCGTCGGCAGCCTCGGCCGGTACGTCGGCGAGGGCGACGTCACGCGCGTGCACGTCAAGGACATGACCTTCACCGGCACCGACAACGGCGTGCGCATCAAGACCTGGGAGAACTCGCCCACCAAGAGCAAGGCCGCGCACATGGTCTTCGAGAACCTCGTCATGAAGGACGTCATGAACCCCATCATCATCGACCAGAAGTACTGCCCCTACTACAACTGCGAGCACAAGTACGTCTCCGGCGTCTCCATCATCGACATCCAGTTCAAGAACGTCAAGGGCACCACCACGACGCCCGTAGCCGTGCAGCTCAAGTGCGGCGTGCCGTGCCAGGGACTCGTGCTGCAGGACGTCGACCTGCGGTACAAAGGACAGGGAACCACGCAGGCGAAGTGCGAGAACGCAAAGGCAAAGTACGTCGGATACCAGTTCCCAAAGCCATGCGCCTAGCCTAGCTAGGCGATGACATTAGGATTTTTCTCTCTCTTTTTTTTTTTTGGTTTTGCTTTGAGTGTCCTGTTCCTAGCAGGTTAATTAGCTTTAGCTCCACACCGACTGGGCGTTTGATTCTTTTCGTTGTGTTTTCTAGTAGATTTCTAATGGATTTGTTGTTGTTTTGATTTTATGATTAGCTGAGATAACAGAGCTGTGCCGTTTTCTGGCGCCTCAGATTCTTGATGTTACTCCGTGTCTCTGAGTTTGACTTTTTGTAATAACTAATTTCAGAGACCATCAAACTGTGTTGCATACTAGTACAAGTTAAGGGATCTCTTTGCTTATAAGATTTTCAAAAATCTTAACCTGGTTCCACTTCCACATTTCCCTAGGTATGAGTCAACATGGGCATACTCTATTTGAACCCAGCCCGACAGAATTCCTGAGCATCCCAAATTCCCAATCCTGAAAGAACGATGCCCGGTCAAAGGGCAAAGGCATGATTCATGGAACTTAGTAATCACTCACCACGAAGCCCATTGGATGCAAATATAAGATATGCATGATGTGAGTCAACTAATAAATCCCCTGACAACAATATAGGACGCATTCCTTAAAAAACAATATGGGATGCAACAACAGGACCCATGTTTGGATACCATTTATGTACAAAGAAAGAGCAATCTGGTGTTATGCAATATGGTATCCAGTTTCGAGTTCATTCTTAACTGGAGGGAGCCCTGCTTCCAACTTTCAGAAGACCAGTTCTGCAGTAAACATTTCGGTACAAGTCTGATATACAGCACAATAATGTTCCAGTACTAGCAAACAATTCTCCTTCTCTAAAGCATCTACTCTCAAAACCTTACATCTCTGTCTGCAATTATGCAGAGGGGTTAACAATAAGCCACCTGGCAAATCAGAATCTAAAGCAACAATTGAATTGAATACAAGGTTGACTAGGCTACAGAGCACGTAAACAAAAAAACAAGCTATTGGTTATGTCAGAAGGAATTGAAGCTGTCATCCTTCATGGATTGATGTTGCATTCCCGCAGGAAAGGTTGGTCATAATCAAGATACTTGGACCAGTAGCTTCGGAACATGGGCAGGCCAATCTCTAGCCAAGGTTTCATGTTGCCATTGTAATGGATGACCGCAGCTCGCTCAATGTCTCTGCTGCTGACATGAGGATTGTATCCTAGACCAAGAACATGCCATGAACGGCTTAGAGGGAATGTCTTGTTCCAGAATGTGATCAAACCAGGAGGAAGAGTGCCAAGTTTCCAGAGTGTTCTGTCTTGATTCTGCAATCGAAATACAATTATGTTAGCCAAATTGAAGATGAAAGCAGACTGAGAATATAATCAAAGGCATTCTTATTCACCATAGTGAGAAAAGTGTCTTCCATAGTAAGGATTCTGATGTTTCAGCATGTGAATTATTTTATAATAGAAATGCATAAATGTTACCTCAAGGTTTGATGCCCAGGTAATACAAGATGATAACTAAATATGGAGTTAAGTTGTCCAATATTAAATAGTTAACTTCTAACTGGGATAAACGTTAAATCAATTGCAAGCAGAATCTTTGGTTCAAGGATTATTCATATTCTCTCTGATGCATCCTTTCTTGGTACAGGCCCAAAGCAAGATCTAGTTTCCTACTGACAGCTCTGGTACAGACAAAATACCTCAACACCTCATATGCAACAAAAGTTAGTTTGATTATCATAAACATGTGACAAAATAAACTTAACAAAGAAACCAGTGTATGAAAAGTAAAAGCATGTGAAACGTACCAGCTTCTGCCAGTGGTGATAGATCTGGGTTATGTTCTGCCGCCTCCATTCTGCCAGATCAAATACATTCATCCCAAAAGCCCAGCCACAAGCATGGGGATTGAAATTGTTGGCAATAAGAGGATTTGAGAAATTCAGGTAACGATCAAAGCGGTGGAAACTCTCTCCACAAGTCTCAACAGCACCATTCACCTTCCCCGTCATATTGATTGACCAGAGGCCACTAAGATCCTTCTTTACAACTATGTCATCATCAAGAAAGACCATCTTGTCAAGCTTTGGGTAAATCTCAGGAAGATAGAATCGCAAATGATTAAGGATTGATAGATATTTTGGGTTTCTGTATTTCAAGTTTAAATCTGAGTTTGCCCGATTGGTTTTGAAGTAATAATCAATCATGGATTGAGATCCAATTTGCTTGAGCACAGGACTATAGCTGTCATTTAACCATGTAAACTCCTCCATGTTCTGCACTTCAATTGTTGCTTTTCCAGGAGGGTTAGAGAGGAACCACATTCTCATTGGAGCATAGTTAAGTCTGTCAGTTACTATGTGGAAGACATGATCTGAAGGATGCTGTAAGCAAATAATTCCACTCAGCATGGTGCATATTATATGTGTAAACTCAACTTAGAAGTACATATATATACCTTGGCATTTAACACTGTCGAATTAACAACAACTGCTGTTGCCAGTATATTATCCGAGAACAAGGCATAATGATGCAGTTTCGGGTCAACAAGTTTTTGCTGGTTTGGGAACTGCTGACGACCAGGATCCAATGAAAAATATTCATTAGCAAGCCTCAAGGGGAGACAGTGAAGACCTTTAGGTAGGGTTTTAGCTGCAAGTTGTGTCAGGAAAATAGTCTGCTTCTTGTGTGCATGCAGCTGCTCCTCTGCTGAGTGAAGCATAGCTCGAAGCTTTTTGACAACAATGGAACAATCATCCTGCATTTGTTTTCCCTTCATCAGTAGCTGCTCTAGTGCCTTCACCTTCTCATTTGCACTGAACAGGTAGATGAAAATGTTACAGGATTATTGCATATAACTCATTTCTGCAAAAATATAAAATGCTATAATTAAACTCGGCAGAACTGGAGATAAGCTATTCTTACTTCTTTGGTACATTAGAGTCCTTGGATGCATCACCAAGAACCTTTTGAACCTCTCGTATCCTCTGACGCAAGTCTTTAAGGTATTGGGAATTTGCCCTAATAGATCCAAGACCAAGGTAGACCTTTGCCTTGATTAACTGATCCTTGATATTCCGGATTCTTGCATCAGGTAAAAAAATGACTTTAGCTGAGCCATCTGTCTGAACACCTTGGGAGTTTTCCACGATAACTTTTGAAGATCTCTTGTTAGGTGTAGTCTCCTGTAAATAAGTCTTCAAGATGAAACCATGCTACAACGGTATATTACATAAGATCCTATATCCATCACGAACTACAAAACTAATCTCCTTCAAAATTATGAAAAAACATACAAATCTGGCAGAAAGTGTCAATGTGCACATGATTGTTGATTGTTCAGCATATATAGGGGGTGTTTGGCATGGCTCTACTCCAAAACTCTATGGAGGAGCAGTCTTTTTTCAGCCAAACACCCAAACTGTAAAAAAAGTTAGAGCAACCCAACTCCATGGAGCTGGTGGAGCTCCAGTTCATTTTTCTGGAGCACCTCTTTCTCCACTCCAAAAATCCTTAAAATAGACTTTCCCTCGGAGTTGCAGGGTAATTACCTACCTTTGCCACTGGTTACACAAAAAACGATTCGTTCTGTTAGCTTTCCTCAACCCCTCGTCCGAGCTTCGTCACTCGTCTGCCCCAGCCCCCCCCCCCCCCCCCCCCCGCGCAGAGCCCCGCCCCGCCCCTCCCACCCCCGCCCGCCGCTCTGCACCCCCCCCCCCCCGACGCCCGCCGGTCCGCCTGACCAGCCCGCCGCTCCCCGCCCCCCACCCCCGCCGCTCCGCCTCCCCCACGCTCCCCCGCCCCCGCTCCGCCTTCCCCGGCCGCCGTTCCGCCCTCCCCCCGCCCCCGCCCTGGGGACCCCCGCTCTGCCCCCCCCCCCCCCCGCGGCGGCTCGCCGCTTCGCCTCCCCCGTCGGCCCCCCCCCCCTCCGAGGGACTCCGCCTTCCCCGGTCAGCCGGCCGCCGCTCCAACCCCCCCACCCCCCCCCGGCCCCGTCGGGGCGCCGGCCGCTCGGCAACCCACCCCCCCCCCACCCGGGGGGTCTGCCGCCCGCCGTTCAGCGCCCCCACCCCCGCCGGCCGTCTGCCGCCCGCCGCTCCCCTCCACCCCGCCCCCCTCCCGCCCGCGGGGCGCCGCTCGGCCCTCAGCCCACCCCCCCCCCCCCCCCCGCCCACGGGGGCGCCGCTCTGCTCCACCCCCGCCCCCCCCCCCCCCCGCCCCCGGGCTCGGCCCCGCCCCCCCCCCCCCCCCCCCCCCCCCGGCGGCGCCGCTCTGCCCCCTACAGGTTTGTGTCTTCTGCTCCATTGCTCTGTGTCTTCTGCTCCATTGCTCTTTTTCGTGCGTTGGCAGAAACAGTATGCCTTACAGTTCAGATAGTTAGCGATATTCATTCTGAGATTGGACTTGATTTAGTGAACACGGTATGCCTTACAGTTCAAGTGTACTGTTTGCACCAGTATATGATGTGTTGTATGTAATGTGTCATTTAACTCTCAGGTTGTTCGAATCATGATCTGAATAATTTATTGAAGGAACATATGCTGATGAAGGAACATATGCTGTTGTATGTAACATGTTTTAGAACTTCCATATGTTGATGAAGGAACATATGCTGTTGATGAAGGAACAACAGAGATGTTTCTTATTTCCTCTATATGTATATGTCAGCCAGGGGTGTTTGGTCTGGTTTACTTTGAATCATGAATGAAAAAGATCTGTCATAATCTAATATATTACGAAAAAAAACAATTCTTTGTCAACAGAAAATGCTAATCTCCATGTGATTGGAACACATGTTTAGATACCATGTTCTCTATTTCAGTAGTGATGCTAATGTCCTTAACTGAAGATATTGTTCTGAGTTCGATTATAGATGCCAGAAATTGATTGGAACACCGAGGCCACACGGGTCCTTTGCCAATTGTTTGCCGAACAAGTTGAAAGAGGAAATCGCCCGAATACTCATTTCAATTCTGTTGGGTATGCTGAAATTGAGAAGGGCTTGAAAGACAGACTAGGGATAGTGGCCACAAAGGGACAAATTAAAAATAAATGGGATAAGTTGAAAGAAGAATACAAGGCATGGAAGAAATTATTGATGAGGCAAACGGGAACAGGTTGGTGCCCTGTAAAGGGCACCATTGTTATGGATGATGATTGGTGGAAGAAAGCTAGAGCTGTAAGTGCTTCCTCTCTTTTTTTTTGTTCCATTTTTTTCAAACATTATGCACAATCAGATTGGTCTCTTGATTTTGTCATTATGTTACAGGATATCCCAGGATGTGGTAAATTCAGAAAATTGGGGCTACAAAATGAGGACGAGCTGCAGAGGTGTTTTGCAGATATCACAAGTATTGGTGTTGATCATTGGTCTCCTCATATGGCCAATGCATCGTCTACTGTTGGTGGTGCTGAAACGCAAGAAGATGGTGGCACTGGTCAGTCACAAGAGGACGAAGTCGGTGCTCAGTATGTTGACACCAATGAATTTAAGAAAGTGACAACTACCAATCCAAATGGGAAGAGACCACCAAGGGTTGTCCTCGATAAGGGCAAGAAGCCTAAGACTGGCACAGCCCTAATTATCCAAGAGGCAGTGACAAGCATGGCTACTTCGGCAAACTCATATGCTTTAAGCAAGGAAGGGAAGTTTACTATTACTGAAGTGATGGAGGATGTGGTTGCTTGTGGTGCTGGCTACAATTCAAATGAACATTTCATTACATCTGAGCTGTTTGTAAAAAAGGAGCAAAGGGAGATGTTTATGACCTTGCCTGAAGATAGTAGATTCGCCTGGCTTACTAGGAAGTATAAGGCAAAATATGGAGAAGGAAACTAGAAATTGTCATGACTACTGTGTTGTGGCTTGTATCCCTTTCTTGAACTATGTGTTGGTCCTGTTGTTTCATGGTAGAACAATGTGTTGTGAGTTGTGACTCATTTGTTTAATGCTAGAACCAATGTTTTCTTCTATTTTTAATAGTGATGCTTGCAGTATTTCGTTTATTAATTAAATTCATGTCAGTCATTTATTTTTCAGTTTTGTGTACTCATTATATTGATTGTATTTATTTCCTTGTTGTACAGATGTCTAATTCTGAGAGTGATGCTTCCAGTGATGATGGTGAGCAGTTTTTTGAAATAATATCAAAAGGGGCGAAGCTAGCTGAAATCTATTGTGATTTGTACTTGTACAAGGCAGAGCCAAGGGTATCAATACTGAGTGGAATGGGCTGGTTGACTGAGACCTTGAATACTCCAGGAGAGTGTCATAAAATGTTGCGAATGAACAGAGAAATATTTCTTGATCTTCATGATGTCTTGGTGGAAAGGTTCGGACTACACCCATCGAAACATATGAACACTTATGAGATGCTTGCAATATTCCTTTTCACTTGTGCTGGATGTGAGTCAAATAGGAAGGGGCAAAATAGGTTCAAACACTCTGGTGAAACCATAAGTAGAAAATTTCATGAGGTGTTAGAATGTTTGATTGCAATGGCTAAGGAATATTTGAGGCCAATAGATCCTAATTTCCGGACAGTTCATAAGAGAATTAGAGATGACAAAAGAGCATATCCACATTTTAAAGATTATATTGGTGCACTTGATGGGACTCATATACGTGTCACACTTCCACCTGAAGAACAAGTGAGGTACATTGGAAAGACAGGAGTAGCAACTCAAAATGTTCTGGCTGTTTGTGATTTTGATATGCGCTTCACTTATGTCGCTGCTGGTCAACCGAGTTCTACTCATGATACAAGTGTTCTGTATCACGCAATGGAAACTGATAGAAAAGAGTTCCCACACCCTCCACGAGGTATAATAATTCATGTTTGAGTTAACTGTTCATATGTCTCATTGTATTTCATTTCTGTAACTAATGTTTGAATTCCACGTGTAGGTAAATACTATGTCGTCGATGCTGGCTATCCTAACAGACCGAGATATCTAGCTCCCTACAAGGGTGAAAGGTACCACTTACCGGAGTGGCATCGAGGTATGGAACCGAACACTCTAAGGGAGAAGTTCAATCGCATGCATTCATCTATCCGCAATGTTGCAGAGAGGTCGTTTGGACTATGGAAGATGAAATGACAAATTCTTTATAAGATGCCTGGTTATTCAATGCTCACTCAAATGAAGGTTGTGGCTGCCACGATGGTTCTTCATAATTTTATCCGGGAACATTCAAGTGGCGATGTCGACTTTGCCAACTGTGATAGGGACCCTGATTATGTACCTACAATCCCGGATAGGTACGACAAATATGCAGTGTCGACCCATGCATCCGATTCTTTTACTGGTGAATCTAGTATTCAAACAATGGACATGTTTCGTGATAATGTAGCAACATCTCTTTCACTTGCATGGAATGTGTGAGTGAAAGTGATCTTCTTTGCGTAGTAAACTATGGACTTGTAATAATTTAGGATCTAAAACATTTGCATTTCAGTTGGTCAAATATCATGGACTTGTAATATTTTGGAGTTCATTTCGTCGTTGGAAAATGGAGACTATTATGTGTTTATGTTTGGTATAATTGTTGCTTGAGATACTTGACTGAAAATGTGTTACAAATATAGGCACAATCATGGCAAATTTTGCGAAATCAAAATTTGAAATTTGACACAATGTCAAAATCAAATTAATTTTTTATTAAGTTTTAAAATTAATTATTATATTCTTTAAAAAAGTCTTTTCAAATAATATACGTTTCATTACATGTGCTTAAGTTACATCCAAGGGTAAAAATGTCCTTACACCCTCACTACCATGTAACTTGGAGCTGAAGGCAACCTTGTAGCCAAACACCTCAATATACAGCTCCAACTCCACAGCAGAGCAGCTGCTCCCTGGAGTTCTGGAGTGGAGCTGCTCTGTCGTGGAGCAGAGCCATGCCAAACACCCCCTGTATACAATTGCATACAAATGAAAAATACTGACTACTAGGACATGTTCTAGGCTTATACAAAACTGAGCTAAACACGTGCCATGACCAGGGTTGGGGTAAAGTCTTCTTACGGATCTCCTCTAGCGGCAAAAAAAAGGAACTAAAGGTTCATTTTCCCCATTGTTTAGTTCCTTTTTTTCAACTAGAGGAAATGTGTTGGACACATTCACACCCAAACTACAACAAAGAATACCTTTTTCGAGAAAAAATACGACCAAAAAATAACTATATCGTAACTCCTGCTACTATTACATGCAATGATGATTGAAGAGAACTTACTTTTAAGCAAGAGCCAAGGCTCTACATGAAAGCACATTTACGGATTATGTGATTGAGGGAGCTAAGAATTTGAATCAGAATACAAGTGGGCAATACTTTTTCTTAAACATATTTGAACATATTAACCAAATCTAGCACTAAAAACTGCCCCCTCCATCCATTTACTTGTCATATTCTAGCCTTCAACATTTGTCCCAAATTACTTGCCATTCTCATTTCCCGATACACCTTTCCCTCTTCTAAATACTTCTCTATCTCTATCTCTCCTTCTAGGTTTGCGTGTACTATACATTTCAACTTCACTTTAATTCTTGTGCCCAACTCTAGAACTGCATCTAAATTGGGACCGAGGGAGTACTTTATTTGACAAAGAAGTATTGAAAACTGTGATCTGAATTACTGACTTGCTTAATCAAGAAGATGAAAAGTGCCACATCCAACCAATTATGCTATTTTTTCTGGAAACCAGTAGAACATTTTTGTCCATCAAAGTGTTTGGCGGTGCAGAAGACTTCCCTACCTACCAATTTAAATGCTTGGTCCTACCTCTATAATACATTCTCTAACTAGTCAGCTTGCAATCTGAAGCTAAATGACAAATTGGGTCTAAAATATAAAAGGGCTAATCCACAGGTGACAGCTCAACTAAATTCTGATCAGTCCAAAGGAGGATTAAAAACCACCAACCTCAGAGGACGATTGCTGCAGCGATCCGGAGGTGTTCTCCTGCTCATCTGATATGCTCCTGGCCGAGCCGCCGCCATCTTGTCCTTCCCGTACGGTCACTTGCTCGATCATTCCCCCATCTTTCAACCCGGAGCCATCAGCAGCCGCCCTGACCTCAGAAAGCACGCGGTTCTTGTGCTCCCCTTCTTTCCTCAGTGGCAATCCTATAAACAGATTGAGCACAGAGCAATCTCAGAATTCAACAATGACGAAGATCTTTGTTCCGTCACGAACACAAGATGCAACGAAAAGAAAGAATGAAATTGCCGCACCTTGGCGCTCGGATTCAGGTGATTCTTCCGCCAACTCGCCCCGTTCCTCGGAGAAAACGATACCCACAGGCTCTTTTAAAGAACTCACGGTTTCCTGCATTCAAAGGAAACGAATCGCTCGTCGCAGTGCCGAGAAAACAAAAAACAAATCCACAAAAAAAAGACAGAGAGAGAGAGAGCAAAAATTACCAGAGGAAGGGCATTCAGCTTGTCTGGCTTAACGCCACGGCCCTGCCAGAAGCATTTCACCCGAAAAGAAACCATCAAAACCCAACGAAAAATCCCCCAGGAATTCCAAATCCATCCGCCAAACCTCACAGAAACACTCACCTGACTCGTGATTTCGCCCGGAAAATCCCGTTTCTCTGCAAGAAACAGGGAAGAAACCATAAGAGCCTCGATGCCAAGAAACCCGACCGAGAAAAAGCCTCTCAAATCTCGACCAAATCGCACCGGGACGAGATAGAGAAGAGACAGAGCGCTTACGGATGGGGCTAAGCGCCGCGGAGAGACGGCTGGTGTAGAGCACTAGCGGGGAGAGCACCGTGAGGGCGAGGAGGAGCAACAGCACGGACCGCCGCCGCCTCACCATCTTCGAGTTCGTGTGCCTGCCTGGATTTCTCCTCCCCAAGTGCAAGCAAACATTCCCCACGATGGCTATGTTTAGCAGTGGTGAGTTTCCATTCTGGTACCTAAAGGTATTCGTAATTACATCCAGGGTTCTAAAGTGCATTTACGCAGCCCGGTGATGTTTTGTTTTCATTGAAAACTGCTAATAATTATTGATAAATTTTACGCTAGACCTAAATAACTATGGACAGTCATTTGTATAGATCTCGAGACATACGATAAAGTTTTACACCTAAGGTGTAATAGTTAGTTGTCAAATTAAACCCAGATTTGATACTCTGATTTCCAACTATTGAACCCTCATTTTTTTATTTTTTATTATATTTTCATGTATATTTGATAATTTTTTTTTATAAAATCAACAGTCCAAATTTATTATCTTATTACATTACAGGGTAAAACCATAAGAATGGTCTATTATAAACAGACTCTAATTATTTTTTAGAGCAGTAACGACTTTATAGCACATTATTATAAAACAAAGTGTAGAGTAGTAGTACTTGTCAGAGTTTTCTACATTGTTGATCAAACATAAAAAACTCTATTCAGCCCCTGGTGGCTGGTGTAACATAATAGTTTGAATAAGAAAGAATAATTTGGTTGGAAGAAAAGAATGATACCTTGTTGCATCGATGCATGAGATCATATTGGATAAAGAGCTACGCTACGCATAGGGGGCAGATAGCAAACGGCTAATATTTAAAATCAGGAAGGTCTATTTATATGACAATAGGTTTGTTGGAATTCTATCAAATTTTATTCACCATAGATCTTTCATCAAATGGATCAGATGGAATCCAGGCCAAAAGTGAAACCATACTCTCCCATGGGACGCGGATCGGCCAACTTACCGAGCTTTTACTGCACGCGCATGCATTACGCCGCATCCACCGTGGATCAAACGCATACGACTGTTTCTACTCTCCATCTGTCTACAGGCCCAAGTCAAGTAAAGTAAAACACTGCTCAATGTCTTATCCTCAATGTGGGTTGTTTGAAAGGTCTTAGGGTGTGTTTAGCTCTCTCCCGCTCCAACTCTCTCTGACATGTCTACTGTAGCATGGAGCCGTTTTGCTTGGAGCTGTTTTTCACTCAAATGCACGGAGAGCTGGAGAAGCTGCAATTTGTAGCTCCGGTTCACTCCACCGCTCCCAATTGAAATGAGGTGGGGAGAGAGGAATCGCTCCTAATCCTAACAATAAGGCCCCCTTTGGCAAAGCTCCAGGGAGCTGATTCTCGAAGAGAATCTGGGGAGCTCTGCCAAATGCCGTATTGCACGAGAAGTGATTCTTATCTGCTTCTGTGGAGTGATTCTCTGAAATGAATAAGGGGCTGAGAGCTGAAAAAAGTAGCTTCTCCTAATTCTGTAAAGTGATTCTCTATCCTGATTGTAAGAGTATATTATGGAGAATCAAAGAGATCAATTTCAGCCACAGAATCACTTCTAACTTAGAGAATCACTTCTCACTGAGAATCACTCCACGAGAATCTCTACCAAAGGGGGCCTAAATGTTGTACATCAAATCAATTTCAGAGTGGAGCCGCGGGAGCGCTGCTGAACCGACCCTTATTTTCTTTTGAAACCTCTTATTTTCAGTATTGTTTTATATTAACAGTATCTATCAGTTCTTTTTTTTGAGCACAAATACTGAAGAAGTGTTTTTTAGTGAATGTGTGAGCTGGATATTATACTAAAAGGCAGCAATAATTATTTTTAAATATGAAACATAGTACATAAACAGACACTAATATATACTCCCTCCGGTATAAAAAAAAGTAGTTTAGGACAATGACACAGTCTTCAAAACATGACTTTGACTTTAATTTTTATAAAATATTTATTAAAAAATGACATATATATACTGTTATGAAAGTATTTTTTAAGATGAATCTACTCATATGATTTATATATTTTCAAAGATAATAATTTAAAAGTTATTTATGATTTATATTTTAATGTTTGACCGAAACTTTTCTTAAACTGCATTCTTTTTTATGCTGGAGGGAGTAAATATGAGTACTCACCTATATGAAAACACGTAAGAACATACTATCCTTATAAGGGTCAAGGAATAGCCCGAAATCACAACAAGCATCTGGCTAGTAATGAAGACATCGTTTACTACTGAAAAAATAGTCAACTGTAAATACAACACTTTATGTCAAATATGAGATTTGAACCCAAGTAAGAGTGGTGTTCTACCATCAGGAATTAAGCTCAATTTATGTATTTTATATTATATTATATTATATTAACCATCTGGCACTAATGATAGCAGTCTATATGATGGTATTTCTGTGTCCATCTTCCTCCTTATAACGGCACGATAATAAACTAAAGGTTTCGTGATAAGCATGGAGTGTCTGATGAGAGGAGGATAATTCAAGACTCGTGATTCGTCAACAAAGAAACTAGCAATCGCTTAACCAACTCCAATTGCATGAGATCAACCTGAACATGAGGTTCAATTCCTACAAGCAATCGTAAGAAGCAAAAACAAGGTATAGGTATAATAACTTATATGAGATTCACAAATGTTGTCCATAGTCAATCACAAATCCTTGGACGCAACTAAATAACAAGTGTTTACTCGATGGCTAAACTGAAACAAACAAAAACCTCACTCACAAAGAGGTTCAACCTGGTCTAAAATAGGGGTAACAAAGGGGATTTAGTCAAGTAAAAGGGCAGGGAGAAATTTCATCCAATCCTTACATAATTTACCTAAACTCGACATTACATATCTGTACTCCAAAGGAAAGATGACGCAACACCTAAATTATTAACATTAAATGAGCACAACCCTAAACAAAAGGTGATTCATCACTAATATTAGCTTGTGTTTCAATCTTGTATACCTTCATTGGTTAGGAACATGATATATATAGTTCAGTACACGTGCACGAGCTCGGATCATCGGTCCTTGATTACATCTAGACCCAACGAACTGGTATTCTGATCATCGTGAGAGTTTGTCGATGTTGGAGGAGTGCCCTCATTAGATCAGGTAAGGAGAAAATAATCAACCTCAGGATAAACTATAATGAAATTATGAATTTTTAGTTTAAGACAACTGAAATTAATGGATGCTTTCACTCGACATATGTGTTGCTGGGTACGGTGGATCTATTTTTTAGGATTTCAAAAAAAAAACAATCAAAGAAATGATCCCTTATTTTAAGGCGACTAAATATTAGCAATTTCCAATGAAAGTGAGTCCAATTTTCAAACTCTGTACATTAGCCTCAAACATATAAATGTGATGCACATATTTGAATCCTATGAGAAATATGACACTACAAACATGTAAATAGTGGTAAGCTAATTAAACATGAGATTTGAAATGACACACATATAGAATTAAATAATAGTTATTAGTTCTATTCACACGACATATCGTGTAGCAAGATACACCGAATCGCTTAAATTAGTACTATTCACAGCTTGAACCTTGCTAGGAGCTGTTAACCTTCAAACCAGACTCGTATGAGTAATTTCATTGCTTCTTAGTAAAGAAATTCTAGAGCGTTGCTCTGTCGTGAAAAGGAAAAAAAAAATTACTCATTTGGTCTTCAAAAAACTTCTTCTTCCTTCTTTGGCCCTCTCCCAACAAAACTTCCTTATTTGACCTCCAAAATTTTGAGGATTCCTTCTATGGTCTTTCCGTTAGTTTTGATACTAACGGTGTTAGTTTGAGACCATATAAGAAACTTTGTCTAATTTTTAAGGAGTATTTTAATTACGTAAAAATATAATTTGGATTAGAAATATTATTTACTACACTAATAGAAAATATGTTTTAAATTTTATTTTTTTATATTATAACAGATGCTAATAAAAGAAATATTCAAAATATAACAAAGAATTATTTTTTTATGGGTCTGCTAAACATAAAAAAACTTTTAGTGTAGTAAAGAATATTTCCAATCCAAGTTATATTTTTTACGTAATTAAAACAATCCTTAAACATTAGACAAAATTTCTTATATGATCTAAAACTAACACCGTTAGCATCAAAACTAACAAAAAGGCCATAAAAGGAATTCTCAAATTTTTTGAGGCCAAGTAAGTAAGTTTTGTTGGGAGAGGGACAGGAAAAGAAGAAGAAATTTTTAAAGGTCAAATAAATAATTTTCTTAAAAAAAAAAAGCGCTGGCTGCGTGTGCGCGGCTGCCAAAACCACGTGATGCCCAGTCGCTGGCGCTAAAGGGCTCTCAGCCTAGCAAGCTGCTGTACAGGTACAGTACAGGAAGAGAAAAAGCGGCAAGCATATTTGTTAGGATATATTGTATAGTTAGTTAGAATCTCGTATCTATCTCTAATTACTGGTGTTACACCGTATCTATCTCTAACTCCTGATGTATTCAAACTCATTAAATTGTGCGTATATATATTGATTGGCGAGTTCCTCATCCAACTCCATGCAGAGCTCCCTGACTTATTTGGTCACGTCGCTTTCCCGGGAGGTGCTGGCCGGTGTAGCATCAAACACGACGGTGGAAAGCTTGTGGACAGCGATCACTAGATCGTATGGGTCCCAGTCTCGTGCGAAGGTCCTCCATCTGAGGGCCATGCTTCAATCCACTCGCAAGGGAGAATCGTCCATGGCGGCGTACTTCTCCAAGATGAGAGGGTTTGCTGATGAGATGGCAGCGGCGGGCAAGCCGCTTGATGATGATGATGTCGTCTCTCACATCTTGAACGGACTTGATGCTGAGTACAATCCACTGATAGAACAGATCACAGGTACGATTGATTCAGTTGGTCTTGATGAACTATATGCACGTCTTCTTGGGACAGAGGCACGCTTGGAATCACAGAAGGAGCAAAAAGAGCAGTACCAGATGATCGTGAATTCTGCTGCTAGAGGGTGAGGAGGCGGCAGGCAAGGTGCCCGAGGAGGTCGTGGTGATGGTGGTCACGGCGGTTTTGGCCGACGCGGCAGTGGCCGTGGCCGGGGTGGAAACCCCAACAATCCATATCGTGACCACATCTGCCAAGTCTGTGAGATGACCGGACGTATCCCGGTTCGTTGCTGGAAGCGTTTTGGTAGGAACTACAATGGTGAAAAGTCTGCATCTGCTGCTGTTGCTTCTTACAACGTTGATCCTACTTGGTATGCAGACAGTGCAGCTACTGATCATATTACTGGAAGCCTTGATCAGCTCACCATGAAGGAGAGCTACACTGGTCAAGATTAGGTTCATGCAGCTAATGGGGCAGGTATGACGATAAAGCATATTGGCCAAACTACTATTTCTACTCCCTTGCGTAGTATTTTTCTTAAAGATGTTTTGCATGTTACTCAAGCATCACGTAATCTAGCATCTGTACATGGTCTTTCCACTGATAATGATGTCTTTCTTGAACTCCATCTTTTTTTCTGGTCAAGGATCGTCGAACGAGACACGCTCTACTCAGCGGTCAATGTAAAAACGGTCTCTACCCCCTCCCTTCATCGGATTTGGTGACCAGCAAGCATGTTTTCAGTGCCATCCGATCGACGATTGAGAGGTGGACGATCGCCTTGGTCATCCGGCACTTTCTACCGTTCATCGAGTCATTAAAAATCATATGTTTGCCTTGCTTGTCAAATAAAGCAGTTAATCATGTTTGTGATGCGTGTCAACTAGCTAAGAGTCGTCAGTTACCGTTTCCTCGATCTGTTAGCGTTTCGTCAGCTCCTTTGCAACTTGTCTTCTCTGATGTCTGGGGTCCGGCCCCGAATTCTGTTGGCCAGTATAAGTATTATGTTATTTTTATCGATGATTATAGCAAATTTACTTGGATATATTTGTTCAAACAAAAATCTGAAGTATTCCAAAAATTTCATGATTTTCAAGCCCATGTTGAACGCATGTTTAATTGTAATTTTATCCATGCAAACTGATTGGGGTGGTGAGTGCCAACGCCTAAGTTCTTTTTTGAGCATGTGGGCATCTCTCATCTCATCTCTTGTCCTCACACTCATCAGCAGAATGGATCGGCTGAGCGCAAACATCGGCATAATAGTTGAAGTGGGCCTTGCTTTGCTTGCTCACACTTCCATGCCTCTTAAATTTTGGGACGAGGCATTCATGACGGCAGCCTTGCTTATAAATCGCCTCCGCTCTCCCGTAATAAACAATATCTCGCCTATCGAAAAACTTTTTGGTTCTAAGCCTGAATATTCTTTTCTTCGAACCTTTGGTTGTGCTTGCTATCCAAACTTGCGTCCTTATAACACGCACAAGCTCTCTTTCTGTTCAAAGAGATGTGCGTTCTTAGGTTATAGCAGTCCCCACAAAGGCTACAAATGCTTAGATATTTCTACTGGTCGAATTTATATCTCACGTGATGTTATTTTTGATGAGGATGTGTTTCCCTTTTCTAGCTTACATGCAAATGCCGGTGCACGTCTTCGTTCAGAAATCTCTCTCCTTTCTCCATCCTTTGCTTGACTCCACTTCGTTTGGGAGTAGTATGGTAGATATTGATCAATTGCCTAAGTCTACTGACCCGTTGGTTCCAGATTCTGTTGTGCAGGATGATATTTCTCAACGATCTACGTTGTCTGCAGGAGATTGTTACTTCCTGCCGATACCAAATGCTATGGAACCTGCCTCTGCTGCAACTGATCCAGGTGCCGATCCTACTACTGCTGATCCACCTACAGCGGCTGCTGCTGGATCCACCATGGATTCCATTCCTACGATGCTAGAACTCGTGACATCCCTGGCGCCGTCCGGGTCTGCAGAGCCGAGTACACCTGCATCTTCGGTAGCTGTGTCACCAGTTTCAGCTCCAGGACATGTTGCACCGACTCAATCATCTGCTGCAGTCTCTGCTCCAATTCCTAATCCACATTCACGGGCCCGGACAAGACTACAAAACAATATTGTACAACCAAAGAAGCTGTTTCCTGGTATTATTCGTTATGGTATGCTTTGTGCTACCGGGGAGCCTGAAAATCTCACAGAAGCTATGGGTGATCCTAAGTGGAAGGTAGCCATGGATGAGGAGTACTCTGCATTGATACGCAATCAGACGTGGCATCTTGTTCCGTTCTCAAGCCACAAATATAATCGACTGTAAATGGGTGTACAAGGTAAAGAGTAAAGCTGATGGGTCTATTGATCGTTATAAAGCTCGCCTTGTAGCTAAGGGTTTCAAACAACGTTTTGGAATTGATATGAGGACACCTTTAGTCCGTTGTGAAGTCTGCAACAATACGGTTGGTGCTTTCCCTTGCGGTGTCCAAGAACTGGTGCCTCCGCCAGCTAGATGTTCAGAATGCATTTTTACATGGCGTTCTGGAAGAGGATGTTTTCATGCGACAACCACCTAAGTATGAGTCTCCCTCACATTCCTCTTATGTCTGCAAATTGGACAAAGCTTTGTACGGTTTGAAACAAGCTCCCCGTGCTTGGTACTCTCATCTCAGTGTAAAATTGATTCAACTTGGCTTCCGTGCTTCACAAGCTGATACTTCACTTTTTATCTATCATAAAAAGCCGGTCACCATTTTCTTATTAATATATGTGGATGATATAGTCGTGGCCAGCCTTCCACTGCAGCAGTTGACACATTACTTTCTGATTTGCGGGCTGAGTTCGCACTCAAAGACCTTGGTGACTTAAATTACTTTCTTGCACTACTACAAAAATCATCAAATATACCCCCTCATCAATACCGCTTCATTTAAAACCGGCATAAATAACTTTTCTATACCGGTTTCTAAGATCTGACTGTGGTTTCTAAAGAATCGGTATTGAAAACCACTTATCAATACCGGTTCTAGGACCGAACCGGTACTGAAAGTGGCATAAAGTATCTATACCGGTTCTTAAATGAACCGGTATTGAAAATCTATTTTCAATGCCGGTTCATGTCATGAACCGGTATTGATAGTCAACACTTATCAATACCGGTTCTAAAACCGAACCGGTACTGAAAGTGACATAAAGTATCTATATCGGTTCTTAAATGAACCAGTATTCATAGTAAGACTATCAATACCGGTTCATGAAACAAACCGGTATTGATAGTGATTTCACTTAAAAAAATCTGAGGCCACGCGCGCCGCATTATTTCCCCCAAATCTCGAATCAGTCTGCCTCTGCCTCTCCCGCCGCGCCACTGCCTCTGCCTCGTTGGCCGCCCCTCCACCTCTACTGTCCTTTGCCTTTGCGTCTGCCTCCTCCCCCTCTGCCTCATGTGCCGCCTTCGCCGCGTGCCCCCTCGACGCTCGACGCCTCCCCTGAGATCCGGCGCTCATAGGACAGGGCCTTTGCGTGCACGACCTCCTCCTCCACTCTCCAGCTCTTCTCCGACGAGATCTAGCTGTCGCCTCCCTCCTCTTCGGCATGTGCGAGCTCACGCTGCCCCTA
The DNA here is from genome assembly GCA_001182835.1 of Oropetium thomaeum. Lineage (NCBI taxonomy): Eukaryota > Viridiplantae > Streptophyta > Magnoliopsida > Poales > Poaceae > Oropetium > Oropetium thomaeum. The sequence continues at coordinate 1,662,677 of LFJQ01000054.1, forward strand.
CCTTTCTCTGCATCGTTGGTTTCGCTACCAAGTTCGAACGGGTGGATGTGACCAGGTGACGCTGCCAACAAGCTGTGTGAGGCTGTCCAGTCTTGCTGCTATTGCACGCCTGCATTACAGCACATGCCCGGTCCTAGCAGGCAACCGAAGAGCGGCGGTCCATTAGTCTTAGGTACGAGTGCTTATTCTTTCAATCTTTTTTGTCCTTCAGTGTATAAAATGTGTAATTGGATATTGTGATTGGATTTGACATAAACTTACTAAAGATAGATCCTAGGTACGTACTGTAATTTTGGATGTGAAATTAACTATAAATTTTGCATGTGTTTGACACTGTTGTCTACCGGTGGGTGCTCATCGAAAGTTATAGAGCGCATCGAAACCTTTCCAGAGAGTACTAACTCGTATTTTTTCATTAAGAATCGAAGGAGATATAGTAGTCTGAATCTTACAGTCGAAACTGTCGGGTTACAGTTTCAACAGTTACAGCAATCTCTGAAATTTAGGTTTTTGGGTGCCTTAATGACCTAAATAATTTTTTTGGCTATGGACAAAGTTGTAGAGTATTTCAATACCTTTCTTTTGACACTAAGATTACCCTCATAGCTTTTGTGTTTTGGAAGATACAACGATCTGAAAGTTGTTTCCAGAATAGGTTGCAGTTTCAGTTTTAGTCATCACTCAGTTTCAGTTTGCTCTGTTAGCACTCAGTTTTGGGGTCCTTTGAGGCCTAATTAGAGTAGATCGTTATGGAAAATTTTGCAGTAAATATGTGGTAATCTTCTATTAGGATTGAAAATATAGATTTGTGAATTTAGTGGTTGCTTATATGAGGACTGAAATTTCTGTGCAAATTTTTTCCAATTGGCAACAATGTCATCCAGTAGTGCAAACAAACAAAAACTTTTGTCCTATTAAATGTTTTTGTTAATAGTTTCATGATGTCCTATTGTCAAGGGAATAATACTAAGGGAAGTGTGAGGAGAATGAACAACATGAGACTAATCTGTCAAAGATACAATACCTCAGCAGGTGAATTTATTTTTTCCTGTAATTTTCTCCTCTAACTAATGTACTGTTATTCTACAAATGGTAGGTTGGAAATGCTAGTAAACTAGATCCTGTGGCAACTGGATTCTTATTGTTTGTGTTGGAAAGTCACCCAAATGTATGCCTCTACTATCAACGAATTAGTTCTTGAATTGAAGACCTTACAATATGAAAAAACTAAGCATATTTGTTGTTGGTGCATATGTAATGTCATGTTGCCAACCAATGTGAGTCGATTTGTTAATTTCTAGACATTATGTGTGGCTTACCTTTTGACAAACCATGCATGACTCATTCCTTATTTCTTGTCATTTAGTTTTTGTAATCCATAGTTCAATAATTTGTGACTTAGATAGGTTATGAATTTTATTTCTGATTGAAGGTATGTATCTACTACCAACTGTTGATATATTTTTGAAGTTTGTTTTATTTTTCACTGAAGCTCTCTCGCTGATGCATTTAGATATATCACTCTTGATTGACTTTGTCATAGTATTTCTCTATGCCTCTAGAATCTTGATACATTCTCTCATGGTTCTTTTATGTATACATGTATGGTCTTGAAATGGATGGAGAAATGAAGACTTAGATTTGAAGGGCACAATCCTGCTGCAACAACAATGAAGGTGCATTGAATCTTTCTCGCTCTATTCAAGCAGAGTTTGATCCCCTTCAGCAGCTTCATAGCTTCTCAATAGACTAGAAGATTAGATAAGTCTTAGTATGTGAAAACACATGTAATTTGTATGATAATCTATTTAGTTTGAAGGTATGTTTGTATGAGAAAACCTGAATGATGTTGTATGAGAATATGAGTCAATTCTGGTACTGATATGTAATAGTTGAATAACAGTAATATTTGTATTAATAAATTGGCTATGATTTAAGTTTTTTTTTATACCTGAAAGTGATTATCAATGCCGGTTTTAAAGCAGAACCGGTACTGATGCTCCATTATCAATACCAATTTTAGAGTAGAACCGGTATAGATAATACAATATCAGTACCGGTTCTTGATATGAACCGGTATTGATACTGGTTATCTATACCCGTTCTAAACCGGTATAGATATCATATATTATCAGTATCGACATATAAATACCAAACTAAAAACCGGTATTGATGTGGGTTATGAACCGGTACTGATGACTATTTTTGTAGTAGTGTTGGCATTGAGGTAAAATGAACTGCTAAATGAATTCTGCTCACTCAGGAAAAATATACATCTGATGTTCTTCATCGGGTAGGCATGACTGCCTGTAAGGCTATGTCTACTCCATTGCCTGCTGCTGAGTCTCTTTGTGCATCCGACGGTGACCCTCTTTCTCCGGAAGATGCTACTGCATATCGTAGTGCTGTTGCTGCTCTTCAGTATGTCACATTGACACGTCCGGATATCTCCTTTTCCGTCAACAAGGTGTGCCAATTCCTGCATGCTCCAACTACAGTACATTGGTCAGCAGTCAAACGTATCTTGCGATATTTATCTGGAACTATGGGTCTTGGTATTCACATTCAACGCAGTTCCTCGATACTGCTAAGTGCTTTTTCCAATGCTGATTGGGCGGGAAATGCTGACGATCATCGCTCTACTGGAGGTTTTACCATTTTCTTTGGACCCAATCTTATTTCATGGTATGCACGCAAGCAACCGACGGTCTCGCACTCCAGTACGGAGGCAGAATACAAGGCCATAGCAAATGCCACTGCTGAACTCATCTGGCTTCAAAGTATTATTAGTGAACTTGGTATTTCTCTTCCAGGTTTATGGTGCGACAATTTGGGTGCTACATATATGACAGCTAATTCCAGGTTTCATGGTCGCACAAAACATGTGGAAGTGGATTTTCACTTTGTTCATGAACGGGTGGCCAATCAACAACTTGATGTGCGGTTTATCTCATCGTCAGACCAAGTTGTTGATGGATTCACGAAGGCTCTACCAATGAAGAAGCTTGAAGCATTTCGATCCAATCTCAACTTGTTTAAGTTGTGATTGAGGAGTGTTAGGATATATATTGTATAGGTAGTTAGAATCTCGTATCTATCTCTAAACCCTGATGTTACATCGTATCTATCTCTAATTCCTGGTCTATTCAAACTTATTAATTTGTGCGTATATATATTGATTGGCGACCTCCGCTGAGGGGCAACGCCTTCCTCCAAACTCTGAACTTTACAATATTACGATTAGACTCTTTGGCTGGAACATCATCTACTACTAATAGGAATAGGTAGTACTTCTATGAAAAAGGCACTGAACAATGATACTAGCACGCAATCAATCGGTAACCTGCAACAAGACCGGCCTTAACCCCGTCTTCCTCAACGTACTACTATGCTCTCGGAAGAGTCTAGTATGGACCAATTCGAGAAAGAAAAGCCAGTCTATGACCTGATTTTGTTTTCTCTTCGCCCAAGGTGTCTTTTTATACCGTACTCAACTCATTTCGTCGCCATCAGGATATGTACAACGTCATTAATTACCCCGTTTCTTCAGTAGTACGTGGACCTTTTTTTTTTTTTTTGCAAAAACAAAACCCCCCCCCTCGCGAGAGACGCTCGGTCCGTCTCTTCACCGAGAGATGGCTTCTTCTCTTATTCTGAAGCTATGGAGACGGCGCGGAGAGGCGTTGTTCGAGGCGGCGTCTCCGAGCCCGGCTCTTCACGAATCCTGTGCGGCGCGCGTGCTCCCGCTCCGCTCCGAATCCTGGCGCGTGCTCCCGCCTCCGTACCAAATTTTGCCGCGCGCTCCCCCTCATCTCCATATATGTTCCTCAGATCGAAATCCTCCAGCCGAAGGAGCTGAGTTTGGTGGCCGGCGCCCTCGTCATGAGCCTCGCCGCCGTTGAGGACGCGCTGCGACGCCGCGTGGTCGCGTCTGAACCCCAGCTCCCGTCGAAGACGATGCCTCACCCGCTCGGAGCTCTGCAGTGGCGTCGTCCCCTCCAACGGCGCCTTCCCCTCCGGCAGCTCGTTCAACTCCGGCGCCTTCCCATCCAACGGGTTCTCCAACGCCATCTCCTTCAACGGCTCCTTCCCCTCCGGCAGCTCGTTCCCACTAGGTGCTGGCCTCCACTCCGGCAGCTCGGCCAACTCTAGCGGCGCTGTCCAGGCTGGCATGTACAACTACGGAGGCAGTGCAAATGGAAGAGGCAACAGCAGCCCCATCACCCCTTTGGCAACAGCAGCACCATGGTGAGCAGGCCCTCCGCACACAGCAACATCGTCTTCCCCTGTGCCTTTCATTCTCCTCCATTTAGTTGTATTATTCTTGTCTGTAGAGGAAATAGTAAATGTTTTGATATAAAATTGATAAATTTTTTAGCTCGAGTTAATTTGATATAAAATTGATAAATTTTTTGCATGTGAGATGCTATTATCTGCTTACTGATTCGTTAAGAAAACAAAATCAGATTGTCATCGAGTCCTATACTCAACAAAGATCCATACTACCTATTCAGTTTAGGGTACTGAATGTTCAGGGCTGAGTTTTAGTTTCAGTATTAGATTATTTTATCCAATGACTGTTGTTATAACTGAACAAAGATGTTGGTTCCTGTTTTTTGTACATAGGGGTAAAGATCCAAGACCACCTGGTGGTTTCACAAGTTATTTTCACAATCCTTTCATCCACCGTATTGCTGTATTGAGCTCACCTGTAGCAACAAGTAACAAGGTTGTTGATTTGGATAATGAAGATTCCTGTGACAAAGGTGGTTCAAGTGTGCCTACCAACGATGATGTTAGTAGAGACAAGAGGTTGCTTTGGGAAGAATCTGAAGATTTTAGATTGGTATTGTTCATAATTAAAAATAGATTGCTTGTTTTTAATATTTATGTTACCTGAAATACATGTTAACTTGTACTTGTTTAAAATGCAGATGAGTGCTTGGCTCAAACACTCAATTGATTCAATCAATGGAACTGATAAAAAATCAGAGAAGTACTGGACAGATGTTGCATATGAGTATGACCTTAAAACGCCTCAAAATAGGAAGAGAAATGTCAAACAAGTGAAGGAGAGGTGGCACAAGATTAACAAGTGGGTTAGCTGGTTCAATGATGCTTGGATCAAAGTTAGAGGAATTTATACTAGTGGGTACTCTGATGATATGTGCATAGATAAGGCTCACAAAATGTATGAGGAAGATCATACATGTGCTTCTTTTCTATTGATGGATGCATGGAAACTTTGTTGAGATCAAGCGAAGTGGATTGGTTATAATACTCAGAACAAGAATGTTAGGAAAAGGAAGGAAAGAAGGGAGAAGACACTAAGAAGGCTAAGGATGAAGAAGTTGATCTACCTCGTCCAATGGGTCAGAAAGCAGCTAAAAGGGCTGCTGCACTAGGTGGTCAAGGGAAAAATAAGGACACAGCCATAGATGTTGATGCACTGTACAGGTTTGAGAAATGCGGCTATTCGTGCTCGCTCAACACATGTTGAGCTGAAGAATGATCTAATTGAGCACATATGGAACCGCTTTGGTAAAAAAAATAGCTATCGTCTTTATAATTCTTTTTTACTATTTTATATGTAATCAAAAAGCTATATATATGGTGTCATATATGATGACATAAACTATATATTCACATTTGATCACCTAGAACATGTAATTAAGAATTAATAGATATTTCTTAAAAGACAGTGTGAAGGGTCTCTTCATTGTATGAGTCTAGTTGTTAGAGTAACTCCAATGGATACCTAAACTCAATACCTAAATATAAATTTAGGTAGTAATAAAGAAAAACGTCCTCCGACAGCGACCCAAATGAGCACCTCAAGTTTACCTATCCCCATCCCCGGTTTTCTCGGTAGCCAAACTTGGGTACTCGGTTCCCCGTACCAATCCATCCAAAATTGGCCTTTCCGTGCGCAAATCCTTCGCTCCACGCGCAAATATTCTGCTCTGCGCGCAAATCCTCTCCTCCGACTCCGATTTGGCGCTGTCCTTGAACTTTTTTTATGTAGTTGTGGCTCGGCAAGATCTATTCCCAATCCTTGCCCACATAGGCGTGCACCGGATTTCCGCCGTCACTGGCGCGCGCTCGGCCTCCGGTGATTTGTTTCCACGGTCGACGGCATGCGCTCAGCCTACCATTATTTTGGCCATCGCCGTCACGCGCCCGACGGCTTCTGGTGATTTCTGCCGTCGCCAGCATGCGCTGGGCCTGGCCGTCATCGTGGGCTCCAAATCCGTCGTCGTGTGGTTCGAATCTTGTCACCGTCGTCCTTCACGGCCAGGAGTTGGGGAGGAAGCACCTCCGCTGCTCTCTGTGTCGTTTTGTAGCCGCCACCACACTCCGCTGCTTCATAGAGCACTAGCCGACGTCGCCATTTGCTGCTGCCACGAGTTGAAGCCGGTGACACCATTGACGAGCGCCATCCAACTTCTGTTGCTGCTTTGAGGTACTCTCCTTCATATGCATCTTTTGTACTTTATATTTATCGTTCTAGTTTTCTAGAGACAAAAGTATGGAGTAAAGAAAACACAGTTATCTATAGTGTTGTTTTAATTCATAATTTTAGCTATGTAGTCACTGAAAGAGGCAAAGCTGATAGTACATTCAGACAATTAATAAAGCTTGTGTATAGAGTGATATTGCAAAAGATAATTAAAACTGAACTGCAAATGTACAGAGTGATACAAATTTTTTGAGTGATAAGGTATTGATATTTCTGCCATGAATATTCACAAATTTACCACAAATCAATTTTATATAATGAACTGAATTGTGGAGAAGTTGTTCCTGGCAAATGCAAGCTGCACTTCGAACATGTATCTCATAGATATTTGCACACACATTGCTCATCGATTCAGAGTTGACTTGTACCGTGATGTATCTTCAGAGTTAACGAAAGCACTTTGTTTTGTTTCATCGTCAGTATCTGTTTCAGAGGTTCTAGTTGGCTGTTATACTAATTTTACAGGTTCTAATTGTATAGCATGCTAAATTTTAGAGCATGATAAAGTTTTTAACACAGTTTTGATCTTCATATCTTGCACAGTTTTGACTATGGAGAAAGGATATTTCACATCCTTGCTCAATGGAGAAAATGCTGCACCTTTTGAGGACATTGGTTCTACACCAAGTGAATCTCAACATGCACTTGACTCGTCCTTCAATGAGCCTGCGACAAAGCCGAACTCGAAACACAAAGGGAAAAACCTTCAATGATGATGAGGACAGACTACTTATTTCAGCATGGTTGAATGTGAGCACGGATCCTAAACAAGGTACCAATCAATCCAGGGGTACTTTTGGGTCGAGATTGCACACTTACTACCATGACAACAGAGAGTCATTGTTAGAAAGGACACAGATTTCATTGCAGCATCGTTGGGGGGCTATTCAAGATGCTGTACACAAGTTTTGTGCTAGTATAATCAAGGTTCAGTCTAGGAACCGCAGTGGAAATACTATCCATGACATGGTAAGTTAGTAACAGATATTACTAGTTCTGTTATGTTAGTTAACATGGTAGTGAGTACTAACATAATTATTTATTTCATTTCATTAGATTGAGGAGGCTGAGAAGGTGTTCAGTACTCTATATAATAAAGGCAAGCCCTTTCAGTTCAGACATTGATGGCTTATGCTAAGAAATCAACCAAAATGGCATGAGAGGTTGGAATTATTGAATGCTGGGAATCAAGTACCAAGAAACAAAAGATAGCCAAAGATTCAAGTGCAGGAACTTCCAACCTTGTCAATGTTGATTCGGACAGTCCAGATAACAGTGAAGATATCACTCCAGAGCATGTCCCTATTCATGTTGATGCACCAAAGAGACTTGTAGGCAAGAAGAGGGCAAAGGATGCAGCTCGCAGAGGTGACAAAAGATGTAAGCATTGCAGCCTTAGATATATTGTGGGCAAAGAAGAAAGAGTCTGATGCAGAGAAGGATACTAAGAAAGAGGAGAGGTATGCAAGACATGTACTTGATAAAGAGAGGCTAGAGATCGAACAAAAAAGGCTTGCAAATGAAGAAAAGAGACTTCAAATTGAACAAGAGAAGATTTCTAATGAAGCCGCTAGTCTGCAACTAAAGAGAATTGAAGAAGAGAGAATTATGTGTGTGGACAGCTCTTCCTCGAATGATCTTCAAAAACAGTATTACAGGACACTACTCTAGTTAATTTCCTTGTCGCATGAACAACTCTAGTTAATTTTCAAACAATGAGCTTTCTTTTAGTTCTTATTGTAATTTACTAAATTCTTATTTATTCTCAACCATGTAGTACTTTTTTGATTGCCACTGCTATACAACATACGACATGTCTTCTCTTCTTCTATGAATGAATTTCCAACATATTAATGATCTTTATGTGACAATATCTGAATGTAATGACTATTAGTACAAATCAGGAAATAAGTAGAATATATAAAAATTATTTAGCAAGTAGAAAGTTATGAATTACATCTATGGAACAATAGCACTAGTCATATAGATCTGCATAATGCTGCCACAGGTGCCGCACTAGGTCGTCTTGAAGTCGATGGTGAGTATCACTGTCCCTAATTTTGATGTGGTTCTTAATGAATTCATCAAAATCTACTGTATGCTCATGGGAGGGCTTAACATTTTGACCACCATTCTCAAAATGCTCCTTAGGATCCACGGTACCCTTATTCTCAACAATCATATTATGCAAGATTATACAAGTAATTATTATGTCTCTAAGTGTTTCTTCGTCCCAATATCTAGCTGGACCTTGAACAATAGCAAAACGAGACTGCAAAACCCCAAAAGCTCTTTCCACATCTTTTCGAACCGGCTTCTTGTGCTTTGGCAAAATATTTCGTCTTATTGCCCCGTGATTCTGGAATGTTCTTCACCAACGTAGCCCAAGATGGGTATATACCATCTGCAAGATAGTATCCCATTGTATAATCATTACCATTTATGCTGTAGTTTACTTTAGGAGCTTCACCGTTAGCCAGCTTTGTGAACAGAGGTGATTGGTGAAGAACATTGATGTCATTGAGAGTCCCACGTAAACCAAAGAAAGCATGCCAAATCCATAGATCCTTTGAAGCAACAGCTTCTAAAATTATTGTCGGCTTATGGTAGTGTACTGAGCACATACCTTGCCAAGCTGAAGGGCAATTGTTCCACCTCCAATGCATGCATTCAAGTGAACCTAACATACCGAAAAAACCTCTTTTCTCACCGAGTACAAGTAATCGACATGTGTCGTTCTCATTAGGAGCCCTCAAGTATTCCTCTCCAAAAATTTTGATAACAACTTTTATAAACCTTCTGAGACTTTCTAGAACAGTACTTTCTCCAATACGACAATACTCATCAGAAGCATCTGCTGGCATTCCATAAGTTAGTATATGAAACACAGCCGCAATCTTCTGGAATGCAACATTGGCTGCATTTCTCTTCAACACAAAGTAATCATCGTACTCTTCCACAGCTTTCATTATCCGTACAAATAGCTCCTGATGCATTCTATACCTGATTGAAAAAATAATAATAACCACGTAAGTGTCTACTGTTATGCTATGAAAATATTTAGGAAAACATAGAAACACATACGAACCTCCGTCGAAATAAAACTGGTCCGAAGGTGACATCAACGGCAAAATAATCTTGATATATTTTTTGATGTCCACTTTCTCTGTCCCGATATCTATATAAGTGTCCTGGGATAGAACCGTGACGTTTTTTAACATTTATTGAATGATTTTGTATGATCTGAGCAGCGGCAATAATGAAGTCTTCATCGTCGTCTGACGATGATTCATCTAACTGACGACATGTTAGGGACGGATCAGTCATGGAACTAGCGTGCCCTTAACCTTCGAACATTCGCAAATGATGATGATCTCAAGGGAGCAATCAAGAATCTATACGAACAAATGACGTAGTTCTGATTAGTGAGGTGGATCGACTTGCATCTAGCCAAGACTTGCATCCAGCCAAAGCAAGGTGTACATGACCAAGACAAACGAGGCTACCTGATGCGTCTCAATGGGTTGCTTTATGCCGGTCAATGCTGAGATCTTCGGCCGGATGTTGTATTCATAGGATTAGTAGAGAATGGCGGCCTGTTTGTGAGGCTATCGGACCTATCTCGACAAGGACTCGGCCAAAGGAAAAATAATGGCCCACAACATAGGATGAGGTGGCAGGTTTTAAAAATATTTAGGTACTATAGATTGGGAATTGTTGGAGACAGACACTTTTTTCCATACCAATATCAATTTACCAAATACCTAAACCTAGGTTTAGGTAGTCAATTTTTAAAGGGGTTGTATCAGGTGGAAACTAAGCATGCTGTGAAAACTTGCAAACTCTCGATCAAGGCTATAGGATGCTCATTCAATGGATAGGGGCTGAGATGGGTTACTTTTGCACTTAAGCGCCCGCCATTAGCCACACTAATCTCTTCTTTTCAAATCACCGCTCCATCTCCTGTACGTGAGTCTGGCCGACGATTCGTTTCTCCCGTACGTGAGTTTGCCCGCCGCTTTCACCACTTCGTTTCTCCCGTATGAGAACGCCGCCGATCTAGCCATGGACGCCGATCCAGCCTCCCGCTGGAGGAGCCGCCTGCAGGAGGAGCGCCCCTGGCCGGCACTCGAGCGCCTATTCATGGACGGCAGCGACGTCTGCAAGTCGCCGAGGCCGCGAGTCGCCGCCATGAACGCCATGGACTTGCCGCCAGTCGCCGCCCGTGAGTCGCCGCTAGTCGCCACCGACTTCGCCATGGACTCCGGCGTGGGCGAACTGTGGCCCACCCGCGACGCCATGGACTCCGACGCCCACGAACTGTGGCCCGCCCGTGACGCCATGGACTCTGGCGCGCGCGACGCCATGGATAGCACGAACGCGTACCGTCGTGTTGGAAGTGGCAGCCCTTCATGTCGTGGTTAGTTTCTCCTCGAAGACTTTCATCTTGACTTTGATAGAAATTAATCTGATCATTGCTAACTCCGTGCGTGCAGTGGAAGGTGAACCTGCAGTCGCCATAGTTGGAGCCCACCTTGAACAACCAAGCACTCCACGGTCAACATCTTCTCCAAGCATAGCAGAAAGTTGCAAAGAACATTTTGAAGCCTATGGTTGGAATTATATTTGATACACTCACAGATGTGGAGAAATTTTACAAATCGTATGCACACGAAGCTGGTTTCTCTGTTCGTGTTGGTCAGCACAAGAAGCAAAATGAAGAAATATTATTCAAGCGGTATTGTTGTTCAAGGGAAGGGTACAGAAAGGAGAGCGTACAAGATGTTAGTGATCAATCCAGAAAAAAAAAAGAAAGACGCCAAATGTGATGGAAACCAGATGTGGCTGTGAGGCAAATATTGTTGTCAAGCTTGGCAATGATAAGAAATATCGAATATTTTCAATGGTTGAGGAGCACAGCCATGGTTTTGTGTCGCCAGATAAGAGGCACTTGCTAAGATCCAACCGTCGTGTTAGTGATAGGGCAAAGAGTACTTTGTTCAATTGTCATAAGGCTAGCATTGGCACTTCCCAGGCATTTCGACTTCTCCAAGTCAGTGACGGTGGATTTCAGAACGTTGGTTGCACTCTGAGGGATTTGAAGAACTATTGACTATTGTCGTGACCTGAGGAGCAAAATCAAGGATGCTGATGCATAAATGTTTGTGGCACAACTTGAGCGAAAGAAGGAAGTAAAATCCTGCCTTCTTTTATGAGTTTGTGGTGGATAAACAAGGACGACTTGTTCGTGTGTTTTGGGCAGATGCCATATGCAGGAAAAATTATAGTATTTTTGGTGATGTGCTTTCAGTAAATTCAACATATACCACTAACCAATATAATATGAAGTTTGTGCCATTCACTGGAGTCAATCATCACTTGCAAAGTGTTTTCCTTGGGGCAGCATTCTTGGCTGACGAAAAGATCGAGTCATTTGTATGGTTGTTTCAGACCTTTCTTAAGCTATGGGTGGAGTAGCACCTCATCTTATCATAACAGATGAAGATGCGAGCATGAAGGCTGCTATTGCTCAGATTTTACCAAATACACGTCATAGACTTTGCATGTGGCATATCATGGAAAAGGTACCTGAGAAGGTCGGGCCCTCCATAAGAGTGGATGATGAGTTCTGGGATAGATTACACAAGTGTGTTTGGGGCTCCGAGAATTCAGAAAATGAGTGGTTTTCCACAAAGTTTGATATTCGAGAATCATGGATTCCTGCATACTTTATGAACATACCTCTAGCAGGAATCCTTAGGACTACATCACGATCGGAGAGTGCAAATTCTTTTTTTAACCGTCATTCATCGACAATTGACCTTTGTTGAGTTTTGGCTAAGGTTTGACACAGCTTTAGAGTGCCAGCGCCAAGAGGAGTTGAAAGCCGACAATGCAAGTCTTCACACCAATCCTAAATTGATGACACCATGGGCCATGGAGAAGCAATGTAGTGTGATATATACACATGAAATTTTTAGTTAGTTTCAGGAACAACTCATAGTTGCAAGGGACCATTGCATTATTCAAGGGATTTCAGAGTCTGAAGATATGAAAATTGTCACCATCAGCGGCCTATCTGGAAGAGAGCGAGTGGTTCAGATGGACAAGTCAAACATGTTTGGTACGTGCTCCTGTAAATTTTACGAGTCCTATGGCATCCCGTGCCGTCATATCATACAAGTGCTTAAATGTGAGAAGCAAAATGAGATACCATCGATTTATATTATGAAGAGATGGGAAAAAAGATGTAAAAGGTGAGTTTATACGGCTGTTTTGTTTTCTATGGCTGTATTATTTTCTATGTGCAATAGTGCTGATCAGATCTTTAATTTTACAGAGAACTATTCTTCAATGACGAAGGTAACCTTCTGGATGAAAAGGGTGAAGATCCTATGGAGGTGGCAATGCGGAAAAAAATTTCAGACTCACTTAACAAGTTTGAAGATCTTATCCAAATGGCCAAGAACTCTGAACAAGGGATGGAGTTTTTATATTCTAGTTTATCCAACCTTATAGAACCTCTCCAAAATATCATTCCTGCTTCTACAGTTAATAAACAGGATGAGTTTGAATCATTCCTTGGTAGCAAAATTCCACATGAAGTCGAGATACATTCACCAAATGATATCAAGTCCAAAGGACGATGCAAAAGAATTAAGAAGAGCAAGGAGAAGATGGCACCAAGAAAACGAAAGTGTGGAAAATACAAGCAATTAGTGGATCATGATGCACGAAATTGCCAAACAAGCTAGTAGTGTGTTAGTGAATTACAATCATGATGTAATTTCCTATGTTGCATTTTGAATCTTAGTTAAATTAGAAGGACAAGTAATCTTATCTTTGGATGGTTGATTGTTAATTTCTGGATATTATATTCATAGTACTCAAAGGAACTCCAGCTGCATAGCAATATATATTCAGGCATTGAAGCATGCTCATGTTGTACTCATTTATGCAGTGCATCACACGTTACAAGCCCTTGCACAGAATGGGACATCAAATTATTCATATTCAATATAATAGATCTGCATTTCAAACATCCATGTATATGTCATAATATCAAATTTACAATCTTATTTCCGTCGTACACTGCACTTCCATAATATCAAATTTACAATCTCATTTCATAATATCAAATTCATATCCATGTGAACACCTGAACTTCCAAGTAAACTACAAAAAGACCACTATCCTGACCAAGCACCTAGATTACAAATTCTATAGACGTCGCCAAGCATTGACAGATTAAGCCACTTTTTCTCTGGGGAGCCTGCTTGTTCCAGATTTCTCCTTGTAGAAATGTTCTGAATTTTTAATCATCTCTTGAAACATTTCCCAGGAATCGTTGCCATTTAGGCTTGTAATACAGAATTGCTCAATCTTTCCAAACTCGTGCACTCCGAAGATGCCATGTGAACCAACTTCTTTTCGGAAGCAGGTGGAGTAACCAGCATATCTGAATGAAGAAAAACTATTTTCCATCAATTTAATGGTGGACATAAATTGAGGACATACCAACTTTGTAACATCCCGAACTTGTAACATCCCGAACTAATCCCTTGTTAATCAAGTGTTTAGTGAAGGTCGTTAATTCTAATTCAGTTAATCTAAATCGAAAACCTAAATACCTGAGCGTAAATTATTCAACATAGTAACGGAAGCAATAAAAAGTCAATTGACGCAAATTGTAAGTTAAACCTCAAAATTTTATAATTTCAAACATTCATTCTTGCTCCTTGTTCCGCCGCCGTCAAGCCACCGGCGGTACCCGCCGTCGAGCTCCACCCCGGGCGCCGCTTCCCTGTTTCCCTTCTATGTCTTCCCGACCCCGTCTTTTGTGAGTCCGATTCGGCCGACCTCCGACCCTGAGGTCGGATGATTTTTACGGTTCGCCCGACCTCCGACCCAGAGGTCGGATGATTTTCCCGATTCGCCCGACCTCCGACCCAGAGGTCGGATGACTTTTTACGATTCGCCCGACTCCGACCCCCAGCGGTCGGACATTATTTTCCGTCTCGCCCGACCCGTCGTCATCACTCTCCGCTTCGCTCGACCCCGAGGTCGGACAAGCCGTTCGCTCCGCCTCGCTCGACCCCGAGGTCGGACAAGCCGTTCGCTCCGCCTCGCTCGACCCCGAGGTCGGACATTTCGCTCCGCCTCGCTCGACCCCGAGGTCGGACAAGCCGTTCGCTCCGCCTCGCTCGACCCCGAGGTCGGACAAACTCGTCGGACCGAGCTCGAAGCGGCCACGCCATTAATGCTGCCGGCCATCTCCCCAACCGTAAAAGCGCCTGGCCGTACACAGCAGTGCTGCCACCGCGCCGAAAGTCTTCGTGATGGGACGCGCACGCCCGGCGCCCATGCGCTGCAGTACGCTGCCGCCGCGCCAACTTGCGTCGTCCTGGAGAGACAAAAGGAACGGAGGCTGATATTTTCCAGAGACGAAACGTTTCACTCGTGCGCACTCCTTTGCTCTTCTGCGCGCTCGTCTCTCTGCTCTCGTCTCCACTCCTTTCCGCCTTTACCGCCGAAGAGCTCCGCAGGGCCCGAAGCAGAGCAAGCTTCTCTCGTGCTCAGGTGCGCTCGGTAAGCCTTGCCCTGCCGACGGTTCCATCGTCCGTTGCTATCGTCTCTAACCGCCGCCCCATTCTTCCGCAGTATTTCAGCAGTAGCGGCGCGTCGACATCTCTTTTTCCGATGACCGGTCTCCGTTGTTGTTCTTTTCCACCGACAGCCCTCTGGTAATCTTTGCCGTCCGACCAGTCTAGCTAGTCCCGTCTACCGAAGCAACACACTCAAGTTTGTTAGAGAAATTCATGCAACTTCACTCATCTGTTAATACAAGATTACCTTGCATCCTCATATAGGAACCGAGCTGCAGACGGCCGCTGAGGCTGAGGAGGGTTTCCCCGCTGCCGACCCCGCCATCGACTATGCTAACTTCTCCCCGAACCGAGGCAAGCCCCGGTGCATACCTATGTTTAAAGTTTTACTTTCTCACTGTGTATGTAGGTTTTTGTTGTGCATTAAGTTTCGAGGCTTGTGTGAAA
The DNA here is from genome assembly GCA_001182835.1 of Oropetium thomaeum. Taxonomy (NCBI): domain Eukaryota; kingdom Viridiplantae; phylum Streptophyta; class Magnoliopsida; order Poales; family Poaceae; genus Oropetium; species Oropetium thomaeum. Next base: position 1,678,250 of record LFJQ01000054.1, read on the forward strand.
ACTTAGTTGCATGACTTGTAGGATCTCCTACGGGTTGTTCTGTTAGAGCCAGTACGTTAGTGCTATGCTTACTAATAGGGCAACGAAGGGATTTGAGTGGTATGGAGACTACTCAGGGGATTATTTATAGGAGTATTTGAGAAAATCAGGACCCAACATTGTGTGAATAAAATTTGAGCACGGTGTCGGGTGCGGTTGCATTGGTCAAGTTTGAGTTGTGTACCGAATACATACTGGCATATGGGACCCAGGAAACCGACGTAGCTCATTGCGCAGTGATTGGACGACCAGCCATCTCTTTTTCCGGGTGAACGGACCAGTATGGTGGATGAATTCGCATTTTTGTTTCTTGGGTATGTGTTAGTGGGAAAGGCTTGGGGCCGTACAGGGACGCAGGGCGTTGCCTGGAGGACCATGTCCTTGGAGAGATGGCAGTCGGACCGACACTGTCGCGATGCAGTGAAAGGTGGCCACGTGCGACTCGTGGAGTGCGCACGTGTCGTGTTATTCGGGTTTCTCCTGCAGGATGTAAAATCAATTATAATTGCCGTCCCTCGCGGTATTGAGTACCACTTGCTCCTTTCTGCCGTGGCGACACTATAAAATGTGATAGCAGGAATTGTGATTGGAGGTTTGAGAATAAATTCCAGAACTGTTGTATTGCATTTGCTTGCTTAGTTGCTGTCACACTTAGAAAAATTACATTAGCTATTCTGATAACTTGGCTAAAATACTGAAAAACCATTAGTGGTGCTGTCTTTTGCAAATACCTACCAGCTGCCACCAATATTCCAGCATTCTAGGAGTCGGCCTTAGAAGGCCTATTGACGGGTAAGACTTGCTGAGCGTCAGTCGCTCACGGTTTGTTGATTGTTGTTTTGCAGGTATTAGTGCTGACTGTAGCCAGGGTGGTTGGGAAGAGGAGACGCCCTCGGAGTGGACCTTCGAGTGGGTCCCCGCTTCGCCCTCCCGTGGAGATTAAACACCATCGGGCTGGGGTGTTTAACCGAGGCGTCGAGTGTTAGATTTTTGCTTCCGCTGAAATCCACGTGTTTGTTATCAAAACTACGTTTCCGCACTTCCAAAATTTCTGAAACCAGTTGTAATATAACCTGAATTAATGTATCTTCAAGTCATTCATGCGAGTCCTTGTTAATTATTGTACTGCAAAGTCACTTGTTTCGGCAAGCGGCCCCCCCGAATGATCCTGGATGAGCAACCGTACGATTTTATCGGACGGGGTTGCGAAAAACTTGAGGAAGAGAGCCGCGCTGCCTCGCATCGGCCACAGCTCGCAGCCCCGTACAGCGCGTGCACGGCCTGCCTCCACAAGTCGCGGCTGTCCACGACCACGCGCTGGAGCGCCGGCCAGGGGCGCGCTTCCTGCGGCTCCTCCCGCATGCAGATGGATCGAGAGGACCGCTTCCCAATAGTGTGGCGGAGTCCATGGAGAGCGGGGGAGCCGAAAGAGGGGATCGAGCGTCGGAGTCCATGGCGAGGTCGGCGGGGACTGAGGGCGGCGACTCGAGGGCGGCGGCCGGCGCTCCAGGCCAAGAATCGTGAGAAGAGGCATGAGGACCTCCGTTCGAGAGAAACACGAGGACGGGGGACTCGTACAGGAGATTAGGGAGGGGTGATTTTGTAAGAATAGCCCACCTCCCTCCCTAGGCGTCGGACGAAGCTTCTGTGGTCTTGATTGAAAGTTTATAAGTTTGCACAGAATGTTTGGTTTGCACATTATATGCACCCATTTTTAAATATCTGTTGTAGTTGCGTTTATATGTCTCTTAGATATGGTTATATCTGTCTCTTCTCTAATACATGTCCTGAGAATACAGACATTTAGTCTCGGCCTATGAAAACGAAGAGAGAGAAGGATGGAAATGGTGCGAGGCACAGGGTACTAGTAGCTGGCTGGCACGGATGGGCCCTGAGCTTTTATTAGGTGGTCCGGTCTCTAGTGTGGATAAGTCAAATAAATAAGATATTAAATATTTAAACAGTTCTTTTTTGAAAAAAAAAAGAGAAAGGATCTTAGTGTTCCGGATCTCTGTCGAAATTGGGTTTTTGTGATGACTGTAGTGGCACGTGCTTCCACTCATTCTCTAGACAGTATACTAATAAACCATTTTCGATTATCGTGTGGAAACGAAAGGTTGTCTGTCAGTCGGCAAGCATCGCATGTGAGGCTGGGACTGACGGTTGTAGTAGGGTCCTCTGAATTACATCAATCAATTTAGGGTGCGTTTGGTTGAGCGTTAGGAGGGATGGGATTGAGTCATCCCTGGATAGGAAGGATAGATTCGTCACCTATTTTGTTTGGTTGGAAGGACGAGTGTCAGGGATAGACTCATCCCCTGTTTTGTTTGGTTGGATGGATGAAGAAGGACAATATGATACACTTACCCTGGGTGAGGTTATCCCCTATTTTATGAACACATCATTATTTATAAGCAACAATAATATAACATTCTTAATCAATACGTGATTATTAATTAAATTTCATCACTATACCTATATCTAGTAATAATGTCCGATAATCATAGATAAAACTCGATCAAATAGTATCGAACCACATACATAATTAGAAAGTCTTATCATTGTGCACATACAATAAGTCCAAGTCTTAAAACTCTAAAATATTACAACCTAACTAAACCTGCTCAGGTATTACTTGCTCGCACACATAAGTTCAAATCTTTGTGCACCACCAAAATACTCCAATCCCACACAGCGCATACAAGCTCAAATCTGTGTCCACCAACAAAATACTACAACCCCACACAGCCCAAAGAAGTTCAAATCTTTGTGCACCACCAAAATACAACAACCCCATACAACCGAAACACTAATGCTGATCAGGAATTACGGCATCAGGAAACTTTGCAGTGATGAACTCCACAATCCAATCGATCTTAACATCAATTGGTAGATTGTAGAATGCTCTACCAATGTGAGGGTTAGCCACCAAGTGAGAGTAGTAGGAAGAGATATGGGTACTGTTGAAACCTGGAATGCTTTTCAGAGTGGTATACAGATCAGGTGAGAGATCCATATCACTAGTAGCCAACTTCTCTATAGCTGAAGCAACTTTATCAGAACAAATCTTAAGAGTTGCAATGAGCGGATCACTGTCTGCATCAGCAGTTTTGGCTCTTTTGTTCGGTCTAGTTGTGGAGGATGTCGCAGCTTGATCAACACTAGTAGCAGCAGGCATAGTGGTGGGAGTGGTTGGAGTTGTTGGGATAGTAGTGCCATCAGCATTGGCTTCTTCCATATCAATTTCTGTGTCAACTTCTTCCCCACCTAGCGGATCACCAGAACCCTTTGCGTACTTTCCGGTGGCCATGCTACTCCCATATAGAGTTTTCATTTCAGCATAATGGTCAAGAGGCTTGTTAAAGAGATCAGCATCAAGTTTATGGTCCTACAAAAAAAAAGTAAAAACAAAAAAACAATGTTAGCCGATGTCTGTTATTGCAGAGTCAATGTTGTAGCTTCTTGAAATACCTTAATATAGGAGGCATAGTGCTCAGCATCAAGAGTGATAACGAAATTGGTTTCATCCCAACCGGAGCCACTCACTTTCCTTGCCTTGAGTATCTTTGCGTACTTGCGTTGCCATGTACGCAGGTGGTTCTTGACATTTTCCCCATTGTACTTAGTCATGAACTGCTCATTAACAGCCTTGGCACAAGCATTGTAGTGCACTCTCTTGAATCCCGATGAAGTTCGTGTGCCATTGGCCACCATGTTGGCCATAAATGTCAACATAAAAGCAGAAGTAGCTGGAACCCAATGAGCTTTGTCTTTCTCATCACCTTTGTCCTTGTCCATTCCCTGCCAACCATAAAAACCAAAAGAACATACTATATAGCACTTACCATCAACAATAATGAATCAAGCACCAAACCATATTAGTTGTACCCAATTCAAGGTACAATGAAAAAAAATTCTTCTACCCACATTATGCAACGATACAATGATCGAATAAACACAAAATTCAGAGTACACACATTATACAGCAATACAATGGTTCAATACACAAAAAATTCAGAGTACACACATTATCAAAAATTCTAAGTACATATTAGTCATTTTGGCGGTCCTGCCACATTTGATCAGCAATTTGCTGTCTCAGATTAACCATGAATGTGTGTTCACTTGCTTGGCCGGCAGATGTCGTGGCATGAGTGTGAATTGGCCAATCAGATTCTTGTATTATGATATCATCCCCACCATCGTGTATGACCCAATTATGAATGATGCAGCAAGCTACCACTATGTCTACTTGAGTTGGAAATGGAAAGAATGGTTTGGCATCATCAAGAATCTTGAACCTTCTCTTCAATGACCCAAATGCACGCTCTACTGACACACGTAGCGCTGAATGTCTAAGGTTGAACAATTCTTTCTCATTTTGCACCGGATTATTCCCAAACTCATTCAAATGGTACCGGACAGCACGGAAAGGGGGCAAGAATCCCGGCTTGGCTCCATAACCAGCGTCAACTAGGTAGAATTTGCCTATCATGTAAAGGACAAATGTGTTACAACCTATGTTAAGCTAAAAAAAATTAATGAAGGTTAAGCTACAAAGTTATATCTATTACCTTGTGGTATACGGAGTCCATTTGGACGTTCTAAAGCGTCTCTCAGAACTAGAGCATCATGTGCTGTTCCCTCTCAACCAGCTAAGACAAAAGTGAACCGTAGATCAAAATCTACGGCAGCCATTACATTTTGAGTAGCGTAGGACTTCCTACCACGGAACGAAGGTTCCATGTCTTTAGTAACAGATGCTCTTACATGTGTACCATCAATAGCTCCAATACAATCCTATATAAGGTAGCACACAACCTAGCAAAAGTTAGCAGCTATAAAGGTTTCATAGTACAATTGTCAATGAAAGATATGGATTGAGCATCACACCTTAAAGTACGGATCCCACCTTGGGTTTCCTTCTATTTTGGTAGGGGTCTCCAGTGAAGGTGGTCTAATAAAATTATTCCGCAGCTCTCCAATAGCACGCAGGACTTTATTGAAATAACGATTAACAGTTTCACTTGATCTTCCATAATTAGTAGCAACAAGCCTATTTCTAAGGTTGTGCCCAACTGTATTAAGAAACATAGCAACTTGTTGCTCCACACACATATGTATGGTGTCTTCAAGCAAACCTCGATCCCTAAAAACCTTACAGAAACGAAAGAAACGAGCTCTACCAAGCCTTAGCATATTAATACAAGTTGTCTCATCCTTCCAAATTTTTTTGTTAAGGTATTCCATTCTAATTCTATCTCTCTGATGTATTGGGCCATACGTAATCCCTATCCTACGTGCAACACGTTTCCTTTTCCTAGTTGCAACAATCATAGTCATCATTGATATGAACCAATGTGCTGCTGCTACACAAGCCAATATCTTGTTTCTTCTTGTATCCATCTACAATGCAAGAATCACAAAACCGTGCCATGAACAGTTTTAGTATGAGGCATGTTTTATATTATTCACACATCCACATTAACAAAACATAAACAACACTGCAATGATGGAGCGAACATGAATAGATCAAGGTTTGTACCTTCAGTATGTGCTTCCTGCTGATCTGTCTGGAAGGTACCTACGGTCCGATTATTGGGTGGGGAAACTACCTGCAGGAAAAGAACGCATTAGGAATTCTGAATAAATCTAAAACTACACTTGCTAACTGTCCCGCGAATATTAAGCAAGAGTAGGCTGCTACAAAATTGAACATCGCGACCTGCTTTGGTTTTGAGACACAACAACTATCGTGGACTACTACACACCACTATCAAGACAAGAACGAACAACACAAACCATACTGAACTAAACCAGGTGATATGTGCATTAAGTCCCGAAAATGATAAACCTTGCAATTGATCGATTGAAGATCTTGGTCAACTTTGACATATTTACATATCTAGTGTAGCTGCTTTCTTCTCTAGCTTTCTAAGAGCTAACCCTAATTGTAAGGTTTTTTGAGAAACTAGAGCACGACAGATCAACATTTGAATGTTCTTATGAAACAATATTGATATTTCTCATATCATTTTTTACTAGAACTTCAGTTCTTTCACTTCGGAAGTGCCAAGACAAAGGTAATGCATAATACAGCTTATATGCCAAGGTGATGGATAACTATTACAATTATCAAAAGAAAAAAAAAAGGATAACTATTACTACCTACTTGTGTCCTTGCACAGATTCTGTTTTGCTTGATAATCATTAAAATAGAAGGGTGATGAGTTGTATACTACTCCCTCCATTTTATAAATATAGACTATATTAAAAGAACAGAGGAGTACAATTGACCATTGACTATACAAGATCATCAATAACTATTTGCAGTCCACAGAAAAAGAAAATTGGCATCAGTTTTTATATCTGCGCACTGCCCTCAGAAATACAACTAATTTAGGAATTGCTAGCAATACACATATGGACACCACATTGGACTTTTGAAATGGATGCCAACTACCAACCCAAACAAGCATAATACAGCTTCGTCTTCGATCAAACCATCTTCCTGCACAAACAAATTCTTGCTGCCCTCAATACCAATCAAATGGGAAAAAAATTCCCAATTGATGCAAACAACAGCAGCTAGATTAAGCTCCAAACTTCAACCAAACCATATGCAGGGGGGTAACTAATCACACATATGTTTCCCCTTCTAGACCATCTCCCAATTTCTGATTATCTACAGAGCCAGCCAAATTCATTTTCCCCTGTACTACTCAACAAGGTCAACCATCATAGTCTCATTTCGTGCAAAGGAGATAAACAGCGGAGGCAAGAGATACTTACGATGATTCACAAACAGCAAGAAGTACAGGGAGCTAATCTCCGTCGCACGGCGTGAACAGGATGGATCAGAGACCGGCGAGGTGGGAACCCGGATGAGACCTGCTGGGGAGCGGGGATGATTAGGTACGGGGGAAAATGGTAAGATCGGCGGACTTGGGAGTAGAAGCGGGGAAGGAAAGAGGGGGAGGATGCGCGGGCGGGAGAAGGAGGGCGGGCGGCCGGCCGGGCGACGCTCGGGCGGGGGTGCGGGCGTGGCGGCGAGCGGGCGACGGAGGGCGAGCGGCCGGGTGGGCGACGGAGGGCGGACGGGCGGGTGACGGAGGGCGGGCGGCCGGGCGGGGGTCGCTCGGGCGGGGGTGCGGGCGTGCCGGTGCGCGGGCGACGGAGGTCGAGCGGCCGGGTGGGCGATGGAGGGCGGCCGGACGGGTGCGCGCTGTCGGGCGGCCGAGCGGGCGACGCTCAGGCGGGGGTGCGGGCGTGTCAGCCCTGCGCGCGGACGGAGGGCGACGGAGGGCGAGCGGGCGGCCGGATGGGCGACGGGCGAGCGCGCGGATGGAGGGCGATGGAGGGCGAGCGGCCGGGTGCGCGCTGTCGGGGGTGCGGGGAGGGAGCAACCGACGGCTCGCGGTGAGATCTGGGAGGAGGTGAGACGGGGGAGAGCGAGTCACGGATGGATTGGTCCATCCGTTTTCGGGGGATCGACCTGTACAGCATATCAAGGGAATATTCTTTATCCTTGTCCTCTGTCCTCCAACCAAACACTATAAATTGAGGGACAAGTCTATCCCATCCCTCTCTGTCCCATCCTCTCCCTTCAACCAAACGCACCCTTAGGGGATGCTCATTCGTGCATTAGCTAACATCCAGGGCCGTCCATTTTACAGTGAACGGTCGACAAAATTCTTCCTCTGCTCCTCACGACAAGGGTCCGGCCTTTGCTCCTGTGCTCGCGACGCCAGCTCAGGCGCCGCCTCCGCACCTCGCACTCGCACCGTCGAAGCTCACAGGCCGCCTTCGCACCCTTGCTCGCGTGACCATAGCTCGAGCGCCAGAGCGAATGCTTCCCGCAGCCTTCCGTGCCTGGCTATTCTTCTTCCCCTCGCACCACCATGGCTCGCACGCAGCAGTTTGAGAGAGCAACAAGAAGATTTGGAGAGCAAGAACGATGTAGCTTCCGCGAGACGGGGGTAAAATACACCCACACTGATCCCGAAATCTTGATTAGTGGCGGGGCGGCGGCAAGTACCAAGGGACGGGCCTCGGCGAGATTAATACTGTAGCAAGTACTGACCGCCGCTGCGCTCGCGTGCCGCTCTGTTGGGTCGGGGTCGCCGTGAGCCGCTGGTTCCCAGCCCAAATTTCAATCTCGTTGTCGCTTGTTCCTCTGTGTGCACGATATCTCCATTCGGGGGCCCCGACACTCGAGGCGCTGCCTGCCTCCGGCCTTCGTTGCAGACGATTGAGGCGACGCCCACCTCCGGCCACTGCCTCAGCAGCTCGACGCGCCGCTCACCTCTGATCTGATGGAAGGGTGCTGGAGTAATAATGAGCTGCGCGCGGCCGTCGCGTGGCTAGCAGCTAGCGGGATGGCGCACGGCTGCAATGGCTGGCGCGGGCGGTGCTTAACAGCCGAGCCTACTGCAGTGCAGTCTGCTGAGGAGAAGGAACGAGTACGCTCCAGGTGGTAGCTAATTCATGGAGGAATCCTGTGAATTGATTGAATAAATTCAGGGGACCCCGATCCCTAGTGCTAGCGGATAAGAGAGAGGACGGTTTCCTGCTGCTGGGAGATTCTGTTTCCATGTAATCTTCTGGCCAAACTCTCACTAAAACGTTTTTTTTTTTTTTGATAAACAGTCTCACTAGTGCGGTTTCTTTTTTTATAAACAGTCTCACTAGTGCGGTTTCTTTTTTTATAAACGGTCTCACTAGAACGTTGGAAGGACCTAAAACGTCGTCTTTGAAGACTATTAGGTGTAGTGGCACGCTCCGCTGTGCCACGGTGAGATTGAATAAATTTTTTTGATGGACCTGTTGTAGCTGGGAATGGGTGCTTTTGCGTGCGGTGGCGTAGCTGTATTTAGTCAATTTAACGGGTATAGTAGGATAGGCCTTGAAGGATAGGTTCTCTTTTATTTGGGTTGCTAGTTCTTAGGGGAAGGTGTTGCAGCATCAGGTTTTGGTGATTTGGTCGGCTTTGTTTCGGAGGGCTTGTTGACACTTGACAGACTGGCTTGAGGAGGAGGGCCGTTGATCTTCAGGAGCGTTCTTTGGTAGTTGCCGATGGCGGTCGATTACGCGCTGATGGGAGTTTAACGTAACTGGAAACAAAAGAGTAAGAAATACGTGAACAAAAAAGAAAATACGTGGACAACACCACTGAAACAGTTTCAGACGGACAACAATGAAACGACCACAGTTTAGCAGCCACAGCAAGAGCAGGCACACAGTAACTGCTACATCGGACAAAGCAAACGGCTGTATCCAAGCACGAACAGGCAGGCAACACAGACGCGGACGCAGAAGCGAGAATACTCTGTCTGTTAGGACCAAGCGAAGGATGAAATCGGCCATCAGAAACAGGAACAGTAAATAGGAAAATAGAAGGGAAAGGAAGGGGCGAGTCGTAAGCAAGAACGACAAAAGAGTACCTTATTCTACAGGACACTTAAGCAGTTCGGAGACGTCCATGAACAGTTGAACACCGTCGTCTGTCAATCCGAATCAAACCAGCTTCGGTCGAAGGAATGTCGATTATTAGGACCAACAAAGCCCGCGCTCGTGAATCATGAAGGGTGTGAGCTGAAAGTCAACCAATCCAACTGAGGACCGGGCCAGAGCAGCTTGACTTGGAAGGACACGGCAAATGCAGTTCGGGCGGAGGGCTCGCAGCGACAGATGGCCACTGCTGCAAATGGGGAAAATCTCGTCGTGTTCAGTACCGGCTCTGCGCGCTAAATCTTCCGTTTCGGAGCCCACAACACTACTTAAACCGGGTCCGCAAGGTTCGACGAAGGTAGGAGACCCAAACAAAAAGAGGAGACCGAAATGATTGAGCAATACAAGAAACAGGACGGAGTGGGCCAAAATCAGAGAAGAAAAGACATATATGAAGGATGCAAATGATGCGGACGCATACCGAGTAGAGGTAGGGAGCAACAGCGAGGAGGACAGCCAGCGGCCGGTTGCGGCTCCCGCGGCGGAATGGTAGCGTCGTCCGCCTCCCTGCCTCTGAAGGACCGGAGGATGGAGGCAGCAAGAACCGCACCCTCCGCGCGTCTTTGCAGACCTAGACGTGCGTCCCACGCACGGAAGATCCAAGGCAAGGCAGGATCCAACTTGTGCCACAGTCTCACAAAGGCGGTTCGCGATATGAGCCACAAGGCCCACATGGCGCACGCGCAGCAACGGCTCGGCCCAAAATCAGACACTGGTTCCAACATGCACGACTCGGTCCAAAAGCAGGCACCGTCGTTCTAGCATACACCTCAGATGTCCACGTCGACAACAGAGTTTGTGGCTGACGGAGAGCATGCCCACGACGTGAAAAAATGGCGTGTCTCCAGCGCAGCATGTCCACGAGGTCTTAAATGACATGACTCTTCCCGACCGTTCGATCGGTCGAACAGACGACCCAGATCGTACGTAGACAGGAAACTTTGTAAAAAAGCCCTCAAACTTTATAGATCTCAACCCGCAGTCCGAACCTCTCATATAATGTTTTATAAAAAGGCCATCAAGATTTACTAAAATCAACCCGCACACCGCATCATGCGAGACCAGGTCATTTTGCAAAAACAAAAAACCTCGTACTTTACGGAAATCAACCCGTAGTCCTACCAGCTCTCTCAGATATCTTTGTAAACAATCTCTATCGAAATCAACCCACCGTCCAAATCATTTATCTATTAATCTTTTTCTTTTAAAATTGTATACTAAATCACATAGAAATCATAAAATATAAAAATTAATTGTTTCGAAATCCTTATAAATAGATCTATGCAGTGGATCCAAAATAAAAACATGTTTTCTTATATAACCGTACATTTTTACTACATTTTTAGAGATAAATATGGAAATCAAATAAAAAAATTATAAAGAACTCCTGTAATTCTATAAATTCATACCCTTTTTTTTCCCTAATACTTTTAGAGATAAATATGAAAATCAGACAAAAATATAAAACAAAAAAACTTCCTAAAATCAAATTCTTTAAATTCATATCCTTTTCAGTAAATTTTGTTTACTAATTTTTTACTAATACTTGAACAAAAATAATCGTGGATATACATATATATAGTATGATACTCCATCATTGGTTTCCCTTATCTATTGATCTTTTTCTTTTACAAAAAGATTTAAGCTTTGAACTGCGTAGTAAATCACAGAAAAATCATAAAATTGTTTTGAAATATTCATAAATATATCTATATAGTGCATAAAAAAAGAAAACATGTTTTATTAAAAACTATTAGCTGTAGATTTTTGCCTTTGTTTTTTGGGATAAATATGAAAACCAAATAAAAATCATAAAACAAAAAACTTCTAAAACAAATCCTATAAACTCATAGCATTTTTCAAACTTTGTCTCTTGATTCTTTAAGTAATAATTGAACATAAATAATCACATATATACATATATATAGTATTATACTTCACCATTGAGCTCTATCTATTTTTTTATTTTATGAAAAAATTGCTAAATTTTTAAAATAGAGTAGTAAATCACAAAACCCGTAAAATAAAAAAATCAATTTGTTTCAAAATCCTCATGAATAGATATATGCATTAGAAATCAAATAAAAAATATAAAAAACTAATAAAATCAAAGCCTATAAATTAATATTATTTTCTTGATTATTTTAGTAATACTTAAACAAAATAATAACATATATACATATACATGGCATAATACTTTACCATATACATAATCACAATTACACCACCATATAATTAACTTCTATACGCTAGTTATACGCCACAACGCTGCGGCTATTTCTAATATGTACTAGTACAGAGAAAATTGAAGCTCTAAAATTAGTAATAGTAGTACCTTTTCGATGGACTCAAGCTTATATAAGTTTTTTATTTCTTCGATTTGATAGTTTAGATTAGCTTACGCTACTTTAACCATTAAATATTGTTAAGTATAATAACTATATATTGTCAAGTATTGTAAGGGTAGTTTAAAAATAAAAAAATAAGTATGGTAAAGCTTTTTAAAAAATTAAAACAAATCTTAGATCAGCTACTTATATTAATTATTCTTTTTATAACTTTAATCGAGCCTGACTTGACATTCCCATGAGATGAGCCGGTCGTATCCTTATCTTACGAAACCGTCGCTTCGTGTTTCTGCAATTGCTCATCACCGGCAGCTGCTGGACCTCCAAGATCATGGATTCCGAGGTTGATGAGGCTGCCTATATCCAGCCCTTGATCGATGCTCCTCTACAATTTCTTCATCAATTCACGGCCGTACCTCCAAAATCGTCGATGCAAGGAATTCCTTGCTGGAAGAGGACTATTGAGGAGGGGATATAAAAATTGCCCTGTGTAATTCAATAATTTTGGGTGCTGCTCAGGAATTCGGGTTATCAGATCCAAATAGAACTGGGATTTTACAGGGCGAAAACGAGTTTCTCACCATCCACCGTCGATCAATACAGGTATATAGGATGGATTTGGGTGGGGATTTGACGAGATTTGGGTACGTGTGGGTAAGGAAGAGAAGATGATTACAGAAAAAATTACCAATTCGATTGAAATAAATGAAAATTTTACTTTTAGAAATCAATGGTTATAATTTAATTACAATATTTTCACATTTAAAGTAGTATAATCCATTGTAACGGAATCACAAACTCGTGTGTTCCTCTCATCTACGGATACGCTCTCGCGCTTCCCCTTTTTGTTTTCACCCCTTTCCTTCTGTTCAACCGCTCAACCGCTCACTTTTCCTCGCCTCTCGATTCTAGCATCCGCTTTTCCCGCTTGATACATAGGCCCTGTTTGGATCCGTTTTTTTGGAACTTCGCTTATTTGAAAAGCCTGCTTGTCGATTATCTTGCTTTTTAGATAAGCGAGAATCTGAATAAGCAGGAGGTTTAGATACGCTTATTTTGGGTTCGCTTATTAACTCGACTGTAATACCTCATTTTATTTACGAATTGAAAACGAATACAGCGATCCTAATAATATTCAAGTTTAATAAATAAAAATAATCTTACAAATGGTTCATGATTATAGTTAACTCAAATATCCTAATTTTATAATCTAATACAATAGGGATTGGAATACAAATAGTTCATGAACCATTGTGGCAGCAATAGCATCTCGTAGAGCTCCCATGTCCATGTCATCTCCTGAAATATCATCATTCACAGGTTGCGACGGCTGAGATCCATTGCCTTCAACGTCCGCTTAAAAAATGTGCGTCATTCAAAGCATACTCCCTAACAAAATTGTGAAGGGCCATACAAGCATATATAATTTTGGACTGTTTATTTTCTGGATAGCTAGGCAAGCTTAAGAGAATGCGTCATTTCATCTTTAGTATTCCAAATGCACGCTCAATATGATTTCTAAGTGATGAATGCGCTTGATTAAATACTTCTTTGTATCCAACTGGACCATGCTGTCATTCGGTGACATGATACCTTTGACCCTTATAGGGTGCAAGAAACCCTTTTCTGTTAGGATATTCAGAGTCCACAAGATAGTACTTACCTGCATATAAAATTTATAAATTTAGAATATTCGGATAATTGAATCGAAAGAAATTTTGCCAACACTTGTTGTTACCTTCAGGAGGTTTTGAAAAGTGATCCTTGTATGTCAACAACATATCCAACAACACTCGAGTGTCATGAACAGACCCAGGCCAACCAGTTACAGCAAAAGTGAATCTCATATCAAAGTCACAAACTGCCATTACATTTTGTGAAGCGTATCCATGACGACCAATGTACTTTGGTTGTTCACTTAAAGGAACAGTTACTGCTATGTGTGTTCCATCTATAGCACCTATGCAATCTTTAAAATAAGGCCAGAACCTATCTTCTTGAAGTTTAGGATGAACCATGTTGAACTGTGGGTCTTTAGGCTTCACAATTTCAGCAGCCAAGCTAATAACAGCATCTAGACCCTCTCCAAATTTCCTACTAATAGTTTCTAGAGAGTGATGAAACTTGTTCTTGCATTGCCTTAACGACTGAGGTGCACCACAAGCCCATAGAAACATCCCTAATGCTTCTTTGCTACTAAACCTCCTACTTGATCTTAATCCATGGTACGTTATCAATGTGTCGTGAAGTTGCAAGAAAACTGACCTTCTCATTTTAAACATGTTAAAACACTCCACCGGATCATTTAAAGTTAATTCAACCCACTGAAATCCAGTCATAATTGAAATTGTATGAACATCAACACCCTCTTCATCATCAGTAGAGGAATCATCCTTCGTAGATGATGGCATGCAGTCAAGAGCAATCATTGCAACCATAACAGCATCGTCACTAGATAAATCAATGTCCATGTTATGCACTGCCCCATCATCAGATTGAGTAGAAGCACTAGATGTAGTACTCATGAAAAAATATCTATCCTGTCAAAAAAGAGCAAACAATCTTTTTATTCATACAACATAACTTAACAAATGATGTCTCGAAATTTGAAATGCGAACTTAACAGATGATGTCTGGAATAAATTATACAAATAATGTTTGCGAAGGAGAAACTTAGCGAATCCAACCGAATCAAATAAACAAAGGATACAAATGATGCTACATCAGACTCTAGTGCTTTTTCCTGGCCTCCCAAGCCCTCTTCAGCCAATTCAACCGACCAGATGCTGTTTTGAATGTGATGAAAATGTCACGGTTCTCTTTCTTTTGAAGTAGTTGGGTGGCATAAAAGTGTTCGTCACTCTCTTCGTCAGCCCCATCCTTGATGACTTGATCCATCATAGTTCCAATTTCATCTCTAACATGATCCACCACTTGTGAAGTAGCAAAAAAATTGCTACTTTGAGCTCTTATCTCATATGCATCAACCAGACGCTTCATGCATTGGTCTCTAAAAGTCTTTTTCTTTTTTCCTTTCGGGGAAAGGGGAGCAGCAGGCCTTTTTTCAGCTCTTCTATCCGCACTTAGTGGAGTAGGGTTGTCGAAATCAGCATTCACATTTGCATCACCTTCCTTGTGAGATGAACTCTCACCAGTTGTTGGAACATAGGTAGTTTCATTAGTGACAACAACAGCATCAAACATTATCCTCATTTGTTCCTCATATTCAAGTGGGACAGTTTTAAAGCATATACATCCCGGCATAGCCTATACAAAATAGAACATATCAATAATTAGACCTATGAAACACTAAAGTACCAAACAGAAAATGATCTCAATCTAGTATGAAACGTGACTCACCTTGTTCTGCTCAACCCACCACTCATCATCAGCGACAATGCAGCCTGTAGGAGGATCCCTTCCCAACCCTGTGGCTCTCAAATTCAGTGTTTTCCACTGTCCATATTTTTTTTCAACAAATCCCACCGGTTCTTCATTTGACTCCCAGTGTATGGCCTCTTGGTGCGCTCAAAAAACTTTCTTACAAGGTTTGCATATCCCACACTATTCAAACATTGTTGCGGTCGATTGTGGGCATGCACTTCTTCCACACAAATGTCTAAAAATTTTCGCAGCAAACGAATCCCATCTAGCTGCAACCTTTGATGCCTTCTCCATCTAAAAAATCTAGCGAATAAACTACAGAGCACCTAGGCAAGCAAGAAGAGGCACCACAGGCGAGATGCCAGAAAGATCTTACCTCTGGAATGTGCGAGGAACGGTGGATCTGCTGTTGTAGCGCCTCGGTTGCGTTAGGAAACCGGTAGTCTAGCTCTGCGGGGACCGAGCGCAGCGTTGGTGGGGGGAGGACCCAACGGACCGTCCCCCGGGGGGGGGGGGGGGGGGGCGGGGGACGAACGAGCGGACCGTCGCCCGGGGATGGGTGAGGGGCGACCGAGCGTACCGTCGGGCGGAAGGGGCCCGAACCGAGCGGACCGTCGGGCGGGGGGCGGGGGGGGGGGGGGGGGGGGGGGGGCGAGCGGGCCGTCGCCCCCGCGGTGGGAGGGGGGGCGACTGAGCGGACCGTCGTCGGCGAGCCGAACGAGCAGGGCGCAGCGCAAGGGGGGGGGATGCAGAGCGGAGTCTCGGGAGGCGGCGGTGACCGACCGGAGGGGGGGGGGTCGGGGGCGAACGAGCGCAGAGTCGTCCGGGGGGCGGGGGCGTCGGGGCGGGGGGGGGGGCGGGGGGTTCGTCGGGCGGGGGAGGAAGCCCGCTTATCACGACACGCCGCTCGCGGGCTGCGTTTCCGAAACGCAGGCTGACCGTTGTGGCCGGCGTCCGTGGGCCGCCTGCGTTCCGCGGCCGCCGCTTAAAAGCGAGGCGTTTGGGTCCATTTCATCGCTTATTTTGGCCCATAAGCCGCTTTTAACCGGAACCAAACAGGGCCATAAACAGCACAGGAATGGTCTGTTTGGCAATACACAAGTTGCTCCTGTTCAATGTTGGGAAGGTATCTTGCTTTCGTTTCCCTTGGTCGTTTACATTTGGAAAAAATCCAATTTACTTCCTTGAAACTATACCAAAATCTAGATAAACCTCTAAACTATAGCTCCAAATTTATGTCATTTAGTTTATTTTACCTTCTAACACAATTTATCCTTTTTATTTCTCTATGCATAAATGAAATTATAAGTCAAAATATTATGTGATGACGGTTCACATCATAATGTATGTTAGAAAAGTATTTCATAAAAATTTAAAATTATTTTGATAGAGAAGGATATTTAATTGTAAAATAAGCATTATGATACAAAATTATATGAAAAATAATGTCAAAAAAATTTAAAGATATATATTAATGTGTCTCCTACCACCATATAAAATTTTAAATTCAAATTCAAATTATGCATGAAGAAATAAAAAAAACAAATTTTACTAGGGGTAAATTAAATCAAATGATATAATTTTGGGGATAAGTAAACTAAAAAATGGTTTAGGGATTATCCAGACTTCGATCATACCTGAGGGGAGTAAATTGGACATTTTCCTTTAGATTTCAGATGAGAGGATATTCCTTAATCTCCTTTTTATCTATCATTTTGGACAGAAAATTTGAGCTAGTCTTTGACAACAAAAAAATAATAATGATAAAAGAGTAACTCTTTGGAGCCTTCCGCTTTATTTCCAACTAATAATGGTTCCATCATACATTTTACGGGCACCTGACGAAAAGGTTGGACATGTTTCATAGTGTGTTTTATATTTGTCCCTATAATCCAGGTTCTCAAATGTCCTACTCGCTAATTGATTCAGGGCATGTTTGGGAGAGCTCCACTCCACAAAAATCAATTCTGCTCTACAACTCCATCATAGAGCAGCTCCGCTTCAAATTTGCAGATCCACCGTAGAGTATTTGGCTTAAAATTTAACTCCAACTCTAGATATCCAATGTTTCGATTGAAAAAGTCTATTATGCCCCTATAAAAATTTGAGTTTTTGGTTATGATAAATCAATATTAAACCTGTTATATAAGAAATTTGAAGTCAATGCTCCTGTTTTGTTCGATTCCGAAGGAAAACGAGAGAAAAAAAATATAATTTAATGAATATGTTTTGTAATAGTGGTATAGTGGTGATTTTCTATCAACTCCACAAATTTCAATTTTTGGAGCACCTCCTCAGAAGCTCCTAAAAAAAGGTAGAGTTGGCTCCAACTCTACTTTTTTTCTGGATCTGAAGTTGATAGAGCTAAGGTGTTTAGCTAATAAATTTAAGAGCAGAACTAAAAAAAGTGGAGCAGAGCTCTCTCCCAAACAGACCCTCAATAGCACGATCATATTGTTCTAATTACCATTGATCTAGGAGCGCTAACTTTATTTCTTTCTCCTCGCCAAAATAACAAGTAAGAACTTCGCATCCTCTAATAAATTTATAAGAGAAACTGACTCAAAACAGTATATACTCCATGTCGGTAACTTATATTTTTTGAAATGAATATTAGATGAAATTTGTTATGGTGCTTGAAATTAACAATAGCCGTTTAATTGATCAGATCTAAATGATTAAAAAAGGAAGGTACCTATTAAATGGTATTTTAAGCTATGGACCAATACCAAAATTAATGAGTCCGGTACTAAATTTTTAATATTAACGACTAAGATTAATCTCTACTACTATATAATTTTGTACTCATCGTCCGTGCAAGGACGCGCCGAATAACACCCGCCGCCGATATGAAGCCCGTAACCGCGTCAAACTCTATCTTCCTTCGGCTCACCCCCTGCCGCCTCCGCGCGTCACGCAGAGTCTAGCCCGGATGCCTTTCCCTCTGCTCCGCGTCGTGACATCACCAAAGTCAAGATAATAAAATCGAAAAACAAAATCATCAAAGTTAGATATAAATCAGAAATAAATAGAGTCCAGATCAAGGAAAGAAAAACGACACAGCCCATCCTGAATCCTGACCTTCTTTAGTTCAAAGAAATTTCATAGAAATCTATCACTTTGTCGGCTTGAGCGTCGTCCGTTGGTTGCTTTCATTTCGTCCGTATTGAGTCTACTCCATTGTCGGGCGCCTGCCAAACAATACGCATGGCAGAGTCCAAGTTCGACACGAAAGACATAATCAAAGACAGATGCGAATCAAACAAGAAAAAAAATCAACACCGTAAATCAAACATCGATCCCGTCCACATATGAGATCAGAACTCAAAGAACGCACTCCTTTCCTTCACTGCTACTGCAGGCCACCAAACCAACCATTGTTGCAGAGGGGCACTCGATGCCGCGGAACCAGCTTGCTCTCTGATAGAGAGGGAGAGACAGATTGAGGAATGGAGCAAGCTTGCTCGCCGCTAGAGAGAGAGGGGGAGAGAGAGAGAGAGAGCTTGGCTGGAAGAGAAAAGAGAGGGAGCGGTGGTGGGTGGAGGCAATGTGAGGTTTAGCAAATGGATAAGGTTTGATCGATTGGGTGTTGTCTGCTCCGTGGCTTGGTTGTCGTTGAGTACGTTGCTTTCTTTCTTTTTTTTTTTACAAAAGTGTGTTGCTTTCTCAGTATTCATGCATTACTACTACTCTAATTATAGAATCAAATAGACTTAGACTATGGTTATTTTTATTAGTTAATACACAAGAATAATGGATGTAATGTATAAGTTAATATTTATTGTCCGGCAAAATCGGTTGTATGACAATGAAAAATTTAAAAAACGTGACTTTAGGTTTGACATACCGTAAGACTCGAAGTTAGCATATTTTCAACATTGTTACCGCACACAAAAATATATTATAATTTTAAACTTCGCTCAAACATATATTACTGCATTTTTATATAGATATTCTACGGAATCATGTCTTTGCAGGGTTCCATAGTTAATTTCTTATTGTATTTCCGACATCAATTGTCATTTTGTTTCATTCCAACTATCTCTACTGCATATTGATAGGGACATTATCATTTCAGTTTCTGTTCAAATTAAAAAATAAAACCAAGAGTAAGATAAGTATCTTTTTCATTCTCATTTCATCTTCTTGTGATTTAAAATTATTCAGTTCCATCGTGATTGCAATTATGATGTGGGCACCATGTTATATACTCTTTAATTCTTCATAAGTATTGAATCCCTCCTTATATGCATGCATGTACAGTATCTATTTTAGTTGGTATGTCCCCGTTGCAACGCACGGGCAAATTGCTAGTCAAATAGGAAGTACCTAGAGTACCTTCCAAGCACCAAAACAAATCTCTAGATTCAATATTTGGCAACATTGCCCTGTAAGAGAAACTTTCTAAAATATAGTCCACAATGAATGTGGACATGATCAAATGAATTTTGTTAATTTTTATTTAGAATTTTAGAAAATGTTTATATGCCCTTAAAATATAAAATACATTTTAAAATAGCCGCATAGGAATTTAAATTTAAATTCTATCAAACCTTTTATACTTTTTATAGTTCAAATGGTTGCCTGAAAAAAAAAACTTGGTCAACCACGAGAGAAACTGGCATGATTTTTGGAAGTTAAACTTGAAGGGATTGGCTGGTTTTTTTAGCACAAACAATGACATTGAAGGGATTGGCTGGTTTATGATTCAATGACATGTAAAGGATTATTCTCCATATGAAAAGACAGAACCGGTGACGATCTTTATTTTCGTCATTGTTTTCATTCATCATCTAATGTAAAAGCATATACTGCTATCTCTATATGTTTCTTATTGGCACCGAAAAATATTCCTAAAAGCAGAGAAAAAATGTCCCTTCTAATTTAATCCTAAGATGTTTATTACAATTCAAAAATGTTTATTATTGTAATAACAACCAATAAAGATATGTCTAGTGCCTATTTATCGTAACCACAAAGTAAGAAAGCAAACTCAAACTACCAAGTGACCTCACGCCAACGCGTTGACCACGACGGGGCTCCTGACATAGTGCGTCCCGTCGGACCATACGAGCCTCCCGAAGACGTAGCCTCTCCCGAGCTGGTCCTTTTGCGAGGTGACGGTGACGTTGAACTCCTTCTCCTCGCCGGGCTTGGTGAACTCGAGCACCTTGGGCTGGACGTCCATGGTGATCCCGAACGGCGCGCGCCAGGACGCGCGGTACTGCGCGGGGCGTCCGACGTTCTTGAGGCGGCGCGTGACGGTCTGCGCGCCGCGCAGCGCCGGCACGACGATGGACGGGTAGTTGAGGTCCTCCATGGCGGCGGGTTTGGCCGGGCACGCGCTGAACTTGCCGGCGCTGAGCCTCTTGACGTCGGCCGTGGTGAAGCCCATGGCGCAGAGGAAGCCAAAGTAGTCGTCGGCGGTGGCGTCGTACACGAGTCCCGGGTCGACGGCGCGGTTCGGGTGCACGTTCCCGGCCCCGTACGCGAACGCGGTGGCCTCGGTGCCGTCGTGGTCGCGCATGGGCGCGCCCGTGTTGTCCTGCGTGCGCGCGGTGGTCATGATGGCGGAGCGCATGGCGGCGGGGCTCCAGTCCGGGCGCGCGGCCTTGAGCAGCCCGATGACGCCGGAGACGTGCGGGCACGACATGGAGGTGCCCGACAGGATGGCGTAGTCGGAGCGGCGGGAGTCGGAGGCGACCTCGGTGGGGCTGACGTACTCGGTGAACGCCGCGAGGATGTCGACCCCCGGCGCGGCGACGTCAGGCTTGAGCACGTACGGCAGCGTCCCGCTGGGCCCGCGGGAGGAGAAGGCCGCGACGGACGGGGAGTTCTTCACGCCCACCTCCGTCCTGGACGGCGAGATGTTGGCAACGGGGTTGCCGGTCGACGCCATGTAGCTGTAGAGAGACACGGCCTCGGTGTACGTGATCATGGTGGCCGGGAGCACGTGCGGGTCGGCCACGAGGTCGTCGCCGTCGGTTCTCTCGTTGGCGAGGATCATTCCGGCGCCGCCGGCCGCGAGCACGGCCGCGCCCTTGCTAACGCGCGGCACCTGCCCGCCGCGGACGCACACCACGATCTTCCCCTCCACTTTCGCCGGGTCGAGCGCGCCCGCCACGCAGCTGGCCGCGTCGTAGGCGCTGGCGCCCGCGCGCGCGCCGCGCCTCGCGTCGATCAACGGGTACAGCTGATCGGAGCGCTTCAAGGTGGCGGACTCAAGGCTCATCCCCCTCATGCGCGCGCTGTTGCCGAGCGTGACGTCGTTGGGGAAGTCCCGGTCGACGGTGCTGGCGGCCACAGTGGTCACCCACGGCGCGGAGTTGACCACGGTGTCCTCGTACGGCCCCGAATTGCCGGCCGAGCAGACAACCGAGACGCCGTGGAGCACGGCGGCGTGGAGGGATCCCAGCGTGACGGGTTCCTGCAACAGCGTCGCCGCGTCCGCCAGCGGCGTGTCCTGCCCGAACGAGACGGAGATCACGTCCGCGCCGTCGTGGATGGCCGCCTCGAACCCCGCCAGCACGTCGGCCGCCGCGCACTCGCCCTTCCAGCACACCTTGTACGCCGCCACGCGGGCGCCCGGCGCGCCGCCCTTGGCCGTGCCGTTGGCGTACCCGAACAGGTTCGCGCGCGGCACGAACCCGCCCCCCGCCGTCGACAGCGTGTGCGTGCCGTGGCCCTCCGTGTCGCGCGTCCAGTTCGCGTCCACCGCCGCCGGGTTCGAACGGAGCATGTCCTGGTTGAAGAACTTGGCGCCGATCAGCTTCCTGTTGCAGGGCACGGCGTACTTGACGCTGTCCGGGCACGACCCCTTCCATCGCTTGGGCACCTCGCTCATGCCTTCGTCGGTGAAGCTCAACGACTCCGGCCACACGCCTTCAGAACACCACAACAACGTTAGTTACCAAAACGATTGAGTTTAACTAATTAACGAAGCTCCTTGTTTTGTTAGATCCATTATTTACCGCTGTCGAGGTTGGCGATGATCACGTCCTGCCCGAACTTGGCGCGCTTCCAGATCGAGTCCGGGAGGATCTGGCCGTCACGCTCCAGGTCCATGAAGTCCCACGATCGCGTCGTGTGCAGCTTCAGCATCTTGCTCTCCAGCACCGTCACCACGTCAGGGTGCTCTGATCCACCATCATCAACAATTTAATGGTGAATAATGTGACAAGTAAAGTTGCAAGAGTTTCAATTAAGCTACACATATATATTCATGTTCCTACTCGCGATCTGCTTGGCTACTTCCTCCTCCAGGTGCGCAGCGAAGCCGTTGATGTTCTTCGTGTAGGAGTAGAATATCGAATTCTGTGCCACCTCCTTGCTGTTCGTTCGTTAATGCACGATTCAACAGAAATTAATACAAGAAAAATATGATTTTAAAATCTCAGAAAAAAAAGAGAACAAGTCAAAATTGTGTTTAACATGGCATTCGGTCGAAATGATGTTTTTTCGTTTACCTCCCAAGAACCGAGGCCAGGAGCCCGTGGTGAGACTCCCTTGCATGGGCGTGCTCCTTTGGCGACGCATCGCGTCCGTAGGCGTGTGCTCCAAGATACACAATATAGGACTTTAGAGAAAAAACGGAAATTCTTAGGATCAAGTAAACACCAGATTATAATTTATTTTTCAAATTTGATTCACAATAAGACCTTTGGCTACACTCCAATCTATGTGTGGATTGAGAGGGATCAGAGTGGATTATGATGAAAAAATGAGCTAATTTCTTTCTCAATCTACTCAAATTCTTCTCAATCCACGTGGACCGAGGGATTGGGGTGTGGTCAAACAAAACCGGGCAGTGGTCAGTTGTTTGCTTGCCTTCTTGTATGCCTGTGCGAGATTCCATTTGGCCGCGCACAGGAGAAGGACGCCGAGGAAGAGCGACAGCCTCCTGCTCGCCATGTCTCAGCAGAAAACTCGACCGTCGTCTCCCTCAAGATGGATGTGTGAGTGTGCGGTCTGCGGGTTCAGGTATAATATGCTTGCGCAGTCTTGCAAAGTTTCAGGGTCTAAATTTGGCTTGTTGCTTTGACTGCGACCAATAGGCCGGATCACCAAGTGAAAGTTTCAACTAACCGGACGACTAACCTACGAACAAGCACACCTCTCTCTCTCTCTCTCTCTCTCTCTCTCTCTCTCTCTCTCTCTCTCTCTATCTCTCTCTCATCAACCGTTGGGCTTACCACGTGGCTCGGTGCCTGTACAGGATAACCAGCGACTGAATCGATGGGATGCCTGTTGTCCAAGATGAAAACATATTTTAAAGGCCGACTATCCGTCTACTAACTTCTTTTTTTAATTGTCGACACTTTCTAAGTACAAATCCATACTTAAAAAATGTTAATAATAAAAAAACAGAGGTAGTATATAAGAAATTCCTTTTTACTATGTGACATCCCAGATGTCACTTAAAAAGTTATCGACAAATCGTAAACCCTAAAAAGAAATTCTTTCACTTTGAAGCAAAACTAGCACTTGAGTTAATAAGCAATGTTGCTTAAAACACTTTCATTAGCCTTCACAAAAATTTTGATAAATTTTTGAACACTTTCACCCAATCAGGAGCTTTCGAACCACAGTACAAAAATCTTCCTTAACAGGTAAAAATTGCATCACGACTTTCAAAATCCCACATAACCTTACCAATGTTTTTACATGGAAATTAAGTTCACTTCAAAATTGATTTTGGAGATTTTATCAGAATTTTTAGAAAATATTTAACCCCATTAAAAATTCAAACAAACTTGAATTTAATTGGAAATTCCTAAATTTTTAGAAGCAGAATCAGGACTTCCTCCTTTAACAAAAAATTGTTCCAAATAATTCACTTAGCACCCACAAGAATTTTCAAAAGTTTCTGCCGTTTCTATTTGAATTGAAAGAGGAAGAGTGGAATTATTACAAATTTCAAAAAAAATAAAAGAAAGAAAGGAAAACTGGCGCCTGCAGTGCCAGCCGCAGCAGACGCCGGCTCACAGCCGTCCCGTCCAATCTCCGGCAGGAAACCCCGCTCTCTCCACTACAACACACCAGCCTTTACAAGGCATATCATAATGCCTTCAAAAGTGATAAAAACGCCTCCAAAACCCTTTAAAGGCATTTTAAAAAGTGTCGGTGATAGTTGCGTCGCTAAATGTCTTTAAAAGCACTTTAATAAAATGCCTTAAAAACTCCACGAATCAAAGGTATTTCATCATTGCCTTCTATTCTTTTTCAGGCATCTAAAAAATGCCTTCCAAGACATTTAGAGGTGTCACGCAAACGCCCTCAAATATAAGAGACGGGGCCATTTAAAAATGCCTTCAAAAGTCATCCATATAGACCTACCTACCAATAACAAAAACAACCCAGATTCATGTTTCAATTACTTCATCTAAACATAAGCTTTAAACATACACAATTCCAATAGGTTGCTTGCTTGAAATCAAATAAACAGAGTGTATATTGACTATTACCCCTACTAACAATGCTTTCAGTTACAAGTCAAACAAATACAAATAACTTAATATAACTATTGAGTGCTGACCAGGTAACGTTATTACAACCAAGTAGTGAGAAGAAACAAATATGACTAACTAAACAGCAAGAACCAACATTTGCAGCTAGTACTACATTACAGCATCCTACATTGTAGTAACTTAGCGATGAGGAGCTCCACCCATCTTCCTGCAAAATAAGTTTCAGACAACAATTACAGTGGGGTTGCGATCCAGAGAGCATTATTATGGTTCAATGAATTAAGAGGCCACATATATCAACCGCAACATACAATTTTGACATACGTTTGTATATATAGTCCAGCAAACATGAAGCACACAACATTTTAAAATAGTAGGAAACTTACTATGGAAGATGTGAAGAATGAAGAAGTGCCTTTGGTGCAGAGTTGTTACTCGTCTTTCCTTGTAGCCTCCATACCTGCAGTTATAGCATCCCACTAGTTATATATGACTGAAATGGTCACTGGGTACAAGAATACTAGTTATGTATGCAGTAACAACACTGCAAAAACCAGTAAACTATCTGTTAAATTGTAATTTCTACTGCATGGCAGTAACAATGCATGGTGCGATTATTTTTTTCATGCAGCAAAATTCTGAAACCAAGATTGAAAACCAAATTTTTCTCGGGAAGATAGTGATCATCCATTACAAGATTTTGGAGAACTACAACGAGAACACCAAACTGCATTACTCTAGTTCTACTAAGTTCTTGCTCCGACAAAATCATATATGCTAGTGCCTAATGCCATTACCAATTCAAATAAACCATAAAGGCCACCAGATATTTATATGTACCTCAAAAAATTGATTCCACTACTTGTTTAGAAAGTAAACAATAATATGCAATTTTGATACATGATTTCTTTCATGGTTTAGCAAAACAGGAAGCACGACATCTTTAGCAAATATGCGTAATGAGAATCTTACTTTCAGATTACTAGCAATGAGAGGTGGATATATGATAGTTTCTTGTCTCTTCTTCTGCAAATTGGGACGATGAATTGCCTTTCATCTTGTTACTTTTTCTACCAAACTTCTCTTCCATTGATTTTTCTTTACAGATCTTCCTTGTACGCTTGTCTCCCGCTACATATTGTGAAGTACCACTTGAATTGTGAAGCTTGGTTAGCTCTGATTTTGACTGAGCACCATTGTCTCTTTTGCTCCGTGAGATGTGACTAATCGCATCAGTTATCTGCATTTGGCATGTTTTAGATTTCAAGTATTAAACTTAGTATTATTGTTGTTCAGGATATAGACATACCTTAGAGTGCAATGAGGTCACATCAGAACATATGATCTGCATTTTATATACAACAATAAGAATTTAATGAGTATAGCACATAGGATCTAAGAACAAATGAATAGAGAAATTTTAAAAGTCATACATTTTTCCTTGGCCATGGGATGCAACGTGCAGTGGCACTTCCTAGCTTCAATATATTCCCTTGTGCACGGGGCAATAATGTCATTTGGTTAAACACAACATTGACCAATACCTCTACACAATCTGCTAGTGGCTTCCCATCGCTGGCTTTGGCATTCATGTTAGTTGTTTGAATGGTGCCCAATGCAACTGTCATGTTACTGTTCGGAGATACCAGACCAACTTCCATGCCACACGTTATACCCTTCCCCAAATCCTAGAAATTCATTACAATCCTAATTATTCTTTTATATATCATCAAATACAACATAAGACAATAATACAAGAAAACTGTAGGATCATAAGACAATAATACAATACTGAAAACGGATTTCTGTATTGTTACTAAAAACTAATTCGTTCCTAAACAGATTTCTGTATTGTCACTAAAATTTCTAGAAATTAAAAAGACTCAGTAGGCATCCGTAACAACAAGCCTCATTCAAATCTGATGACTAGAAAAAAAATTGCAAGCGATCAATGATCAATCATAAACTGAGCGAGCCGAAGGAAGATGGATCATAGTGAAAACACAAAAACTTCAATTACTTCAGTTGTCTTATGAAGCGGTGGTTGAAATCTTCTGTACTTCTTTTCCTTCTCAAGGCTTAGTGAAGGTGTCTTATCTTTTGACTTTTGATGCCCCGATGTTGTAACCTTCATGCTGCTTAGCAGATTTGGTGACACAGTACTCATTTGTTCCTTAGGGTTGAAGAAAACACTAATTAGCAACAACAAAAAAATTTCTGAACTTATCGTACTTTGACTTCTTGATTTACTTTAGATTGTAATTGCTGATGTGTAACTGAATCTTCCTCTTCCTCTAACCAATAATTATTCCCGCATCTCCTACAAGGACACAAAATTCTATTCTGGTTCACTGAAGTAGCAAGGGCAAACTCTATGAATTTAGTCGGGCCTTTGTTGTACACAAGTGACATCCTAAGTAAAATAATATAAATCATATACGGATTGATAGTTCATTTAGAACTGAAATAATAAATAACCTAGTTAAAATTACCTAGGGGCTCTCATCCATTTTTTGTCCATGATTGACAATCTAATTGTTTATCACTCAAAACTGAAAAAATAAACAACCTAGTTAAAATTACCTAGGGGCTCTCATTTATTTCTTGTCCATGATTGATAATATAATTGTCATGCAGAACCAATTTATTTAAGTACACATGAACAACTCAAACCGTAGCAACCAAAGACCACCTCAATCATATAATTTCAAATTGAACCAACCAATTTAAACGTAATGTATGTAGTCAATTTACAACACACGACAAAATTAAAAGATTAGAGAGGGGATCAAAATGGAGCGGTAGGGTTTATATAGGGTAGGGTTTGAACAGGGGCAGTACCTAAGGGATAGATGAGTGAAGGATGTCGAGGTAGAGGGGGATTTGGCACATCAACAATACCTTGCTGCATGTGGAGGAAGGCGTTGAGGCTGCGGCGCTGCCGTGCCGCGGGCGGGGCGAGTCGTCGCACGGGCTTCACGGTGCTTGTGCGTCCAAGGCGCTGTGGAGACGGGTGCTAGGGGCGCGGTGGAGGCAGGGTGCCAGGCACGGTGGAGCAGCTGCTGAGGTGTAGGACGCGATGGAGCTCCCCCGATGAGGCAGCGACGGCGCGACGCAGAAGCCGGCAGTGCTCTCTGTTTTTTTTTTTCCTTTCTCCGTGTTCAGCTGGATGGGGATGGGGATGGGGCACGATGTGGATGAGGATGTCTCACGTGGGACAGGGGGTGGAGTGCTATTCATTCTTTGATTTTGTTGAGGAGTTTTATGCAAAATACACAATTTATGGAGGCATTTTCAAAATAATACCTTTAATTTTAGCAGGCTATTTTATAAATGTCTTAGAATATGTAGATATTTGAGGCAATCTACCTAAAATACCTTATAATACTACTACATAGAAGACATTATTAAATTTTACCTCAATAGATATTTTTTAAGGCATTTTCATAAAAATGCCTCTAGCTAAATGCCTTTAAATCCATAACATCCTGTAGTGCTCTCTCTCTCTTTTTCTGTCTCACCAGCGCCGCGCTACTGCCCAACCCTCGCGCGTCTGCTCCACTCGTCCTTCCAGCCAGCTCCCTGCCCGAGCCTGCCTCCTCCTGCCGCGCTGACAGCTCCCCTTCCTCCTCCTTTCCGCACGCACGTCACCAGCCCCCGGTTTTGGGCATACCGGACTGGAGCAGCGCCTCTCCTGCTGCCGTTGCGCGCAGAAGGACGAAGTCCTCAGTCTTTTTTTCC
Source organism: Oropetium thomaeum (assembly GCA_001182835.1). Taxonomy (NCBI): domain Eukaryota; kingdom Viridiplantae; phylum Streptophyta; class Magnoliopsida; order Poales; family Poaceae; genus Oropetium; species Oropetium thomaeum. Next base: position 1,706,739 of record LFJQ01000054.1, read on the forward strand.
AGCGCCCAGCGCTGCGCCGCTGCCACCTTTGCTTTCCCTTTTCTTCCTCGCCGTTGTCCGCCGCTCCCCTGTTTTCTCGCCACCGAGGCAGGATAGCCAGGCAAGCAAGGTAGCTGCGTGGAGCGTTTAAGCTGCACAGCGTTGCACCGCTCAGTACCGCCTTTGCCACCCAGAGTATTAAGCAGTAGCAGCAGCAAAATCGTCAGTTCTTACTCTTCTCTCTAGTGCTCTGTTCTGCACGCCGCCGGCAAGGAAAACCTAGAGTGCTTGCTCTGTCCTGCCAAACTCCACTCCATGCTAGCTCAAAGCTGCCACCAGAAGGTTACCAATCTCTCCCAAGCGTGTGCAGTACACCATCGCCGGAATCCATGGTGATGTGAGCCACTTTCTTCTCCTCCCCTGTTTCTCCACCGCCGACCGCCATACCGAGCAGAGCTCGCCCAATCTTACATAAACTCCGCCCAATCTAGCTCAGAACCATGGGTCAAGGTGCTCAACATCATCATCAAGCGCGTGTAAGCTTGCATCCATGGAGTTCGTCGGATTTTAAGCTTTCGCCGCCGCCGGTTCATGCCTTCTCCATCGGGGCTCACGGTGGGGTCCTACCTACGGCCATTTCTGGTCCCCTAGACCTTGCCAAACGAGTTCACGATGTTTTGGCGCAGCTCACCGAGCTCACCTTTGTCTATTTTGCAGTTCGGCTCATCGGGGACGTGTGCTTGCCGGTGCCCGCCGTCGACCTCCACGACGAGAGTATCCTTCCGGTGAGTATTGGTCAGCTTCTTCATCATGCCGACGTTCTCCGCGTCCAGACGAAGGTGTAGGAAGAATCCGTTCCATTTTTGCGCATTGTCGTGCCCGCGCCGGGATGCCGGAGTTTGCTCTGTTTGCCGCAGCCGCGTGTCTTTTGTCACCGGCGTTGCTCCGACGATTTGGTTTCCGCGCGTAGACCATGCCAGGCGAGTCCGCCACCTCGCGAGCAAGCCGCTGGTGCTCTTCGTGTCACCTCTGGGAGCCCTGCGCGTCATTCTGGCGCGCGCCGCCGTGCTCTGCCATGCGACGGCGAGCTAGGGCGTAAGCCCTAGTTTGGGTTCATCCCTATTTCTTTTTCTTTTGTTTAAAAATGGGCAGAAACTTCAATAATTCATAGAAATCAGAAATAATTCAGAAAAATGTGATTTCAAATGTTCTGAGCTTAGTGGAAAATTTAGTTGCTAAGAAAAATATAAAACTCATATGTTTGAAAAATAATTATGTTTGGCTTTAATTAATTAATTAAGACCTCCATAATTCATACATAATGGTAATACAATCAGAAAAAGGGTGATTCCAATTTTCTAGGCCTTTCTACTAATTTGTGGTTGGCAGTAAAAATATTAAGCATGAAGGTTTATAACATATAATCTTTATCATTAACACAAGTGCTATATTACTTAATAACCATATAATAAACTCCTAGATTAATAAAACTCATGAATTGTTATGAAAAGTTATAAATAAAATTCCTTGCCTAATTTATAATCCTAAGGTCAACTTGGTTACATGCTAGTTGGTAGCCAAGTGGTTAAGCAACTAGCCATTTAAAAGAATACCATTACCACTTAATAGTTAAGTAAAGTATTTTCTAGCTCCATGAAAAAAATTCCAGAAGATAATGAATTCATGGAACATTATGAATGGGTCTTAATAGAATTCCCACGCAAAACCGTAACCCTAATATAGAAGTAGGTGCATAGGAAATTGTTAGGCCAACAACTAGTCCTTATATATTTAATATCATTATTGCTTAATGGTTAAATAGTTTAGTTGCTAAAGAAAAAGTAAAATTTATATGCGATAGTCATAACTAGGTTCCTGACTTAATTCATGATCCTAATGTCAAAAAGTGTTGACATGTTAGTTGAATGCTTAATTTAAAGGTTACTTAAGCACTTAGTTATTAAGTATATACTATTATTAACTTCATAGTTAAATTACATTCTTCTAACTAAGAAAAAATACCAGAAGGTCATAAGTAATTAATCGAGCTAACGAATAAACTTAATCTAAACTTTCACCCAACTATTAATCTTAACAAGTAAATAGTCACCAATGAAATACTTAAATAAGTTGTTAATCTTAATCGTGTTTTGAGTTTAATTAGTGGGTATAAAAGATCACTATTCTCTCGGGTTAACAATAATGGAGGTAACTCTCTTAAACGACAAGCCTCTTCAACCTGGCCCTATAAGAATAGTTGGGATTATGATCATAAGCTAGACTTTTAACCATCATTAATAATCTCTAAACAGTACATGTAATCTAAGTACTACTAATTCCCTAAAGTGTATTACAATGACAGTGATCCTGATTTAATAATAATTCAATTTCTTAATTTCTAGTTCGGTTTGAAACAGGTGTAATAAATCAGTAAACACTCTAAAAATGGTAAACCAAATTTTCTTGAAATCTTTGTGAAATACACGAATTAACTGCTGAAACACTTTTTCAAAAAAGATTCATAGAACTTCCTCAATAAATAGATTAATACTTTCTGTTTTTCAATTTTAGATGGAGTTCCATGGATGTTCTAGGGTTGAAACTTGAACCATAGGTGTATAATAACAGGATGCACCTCCTGTATTTTTATCAGGAATTTACAGCAACAAATTTATATGCATGTCATTGAAAATACTCCAAACTGCCAATTTAATTTGTCCTTTTCTAAAATACATTATGAAATTCATCCAAAAATATAAACCCTTAACCAGAACTCTAGATTTGGTGCTCACTGGTGCATGTATAAAATTTCATGATTTTACACCAAGGTTTAGTATTTCTTTCTGATTTTATAATTTTAAGTAACAGAAACCTTGCTGAATTTTATAAAATCTAGAAAATTCAACTTGACCTCAACCAACTTCCAAAATTCATGTTGTAGGGAGCACTATCAATAAAAATAATCTCCTGGCAGGACCTGTAACTTTATGTTAATCCCTATAATTCTAGGCAAGTACTGATTTTATTAAAAGCCGAAGTTGAAAATCATAAGTGTTAAATTGAACCCGTCTTAACAGAAATAAACTCTTTGTTGATAATATAAAACACGATATTACCATTATCTAATAATAACATATTTTTATCTTGTTGCATCATGTAGACATCGAGGTGAACGGAGTAGTTGCAGATCCGGAGCCCACATTCCCCGACGAAGCTCTCACCAACGAAGCAGGAGATCAAGGCAAGCCCCGGTGCACAACCCGTTTTAACATTTTCCTTTTATAACTATATGTTGTGAATGTGCATTAGGTTCCTAGGAGTTGATTGAAACCCTAGCTGCATCTGTTTTCCATAGGAAACTCTATCGGTACTTGGTATAGGTAACCAATGTAGTATGTCATGCTTAGCAATACTTACCGGTAGAAGTCGAGCAGAGTGGACGCTGCTCGCGATTGCTAGGGTGGTTGAAACTATCACATGAGACATATGACACATGGTTATGGATGATTAAGGAAAGATAAAACTAGAGGGTCAGACAGGGTATAAAGTAGGTCGGCAACTGGACCAGGTCCAGGGTGACCGTAGTCTTGTCTGATCCGTATGGTCCGAGCCTGATCGAGCATTGAATACTAATCATATGCTGGGAATATGGGACCCAGTAAATCTACGTATCCTAGTGATTGCAAAGTCCAACCTGCCCTACGATGTCTGATTCGGAGGCGATCTGAGGTGGGCAGTTGTGGGAACTCCACAGAAACCGTCTGGGACGTGTGTTCTGGTGGGATGCGGCACTGGTAAGGCAGGCGTAGGAGGGAATTGACTTTGCAGGAGCTGGTGTGAACGGTTGCCACGTGTGGTGCACACGTGTCCTATGATTAGGTTTTCCCATGCAGGGTATAAAAATCATTTCGAACCGCTAGCGCTCCTAGTTTGTGAGTTTGCTCATGAAACGCACCACATTAGAATCAAGAGGTTGAGATACAATGATGAGGATGAAGTTATGATGATTATTATTGTATGTTACTCCTGTTATGATTGACTAGATCAGTGTATACTAAAGTTACGATTGTAATCACTTAACCTGAACTAAAACTTAACCAAGATTAGCTTCAGGAATGCGAGTCCTTTTGCAAGGTAAAACTACCCTGAGTCAGCCAGCATTTCTAAGTGTCTGGCTGTAGTTAGCCAATTTGACGGATCAGTCTTGTTGGGCTTCTTAGAAGCTCACGCTTTGCGAATATGTGGTTTTCAGACGCCGACGTGTTTACTTACGATGATAGTCAGTGGGAAGAGCCTCGTCCAAGTTTGGGAACCTCCAGTGGGAGCGTTACGAGTCGCCGCAGTAAATCTTGAAGTGGCTAGTAGCATGATGCCACTAGGCAAGGTTCATGCTTTTGCTTAGTTTAAAAGTCAGAATCTGTACCTCGTCGAAGTCTTCCACTGTGTTTTCGTGATTTTCAAAACTTGATTCGTACTCTGATGTTTTTTGTAAGACTTAATCTTTAATTTATGAAATAATGATGTATTAAATTCTCTTATCTTATAAAACATTGCTGTTTATCCTATCTGTGTTGTACCACGTGTATGCTCGCTTCGCCGAGCATTGCCCAATAGGGTCCTAGCGAGATGCGGGATCCGTCCTGGATTGAGTGTTCTGGGGCGGGTCCACGTCACACTATTAATATTGGATGGATTTAAATAATAATAAAGATGATAATTTTGTGCTTTTTTCTTTTATTTAAGTTTTGTAATTATCACGGTTTAATTTTAGAATAAAATACTGCAGGTTCATTAAAAAAATAAATTGGCTGGATTTACTCACACACATTTCAATTTTGCTGCAATTTGTTTACACCTCTATACAATTTAATTATTTTTTGTTCTATGTACAATTGAAGTTCAAAGGTCAAATCTATACTTTTATAATAAGCACAACCTACTAAGAGTAATTCTCTCAATCCACGACCAACCACGTCATCTCAATTCTTTATTATCGTTTGATCCTACCTCCCATTTACATCTTTCCATCCAGCATTAGTCATGTTTGACTCTCTTCTCACACTATTTATCTATCTTCCCATCATTTATCAACAATTGTAATTGGTTGTTACTATGCTTTCACCACCGTATCCTACATTCCATTCCGAAATATTATCCCACAAATCTCTATGTGTATCTCTACACTTATGAAACACGATTTATCTTCTTACAAATTTAAAAAGCTAACAATTCACCTCCCATGCTACATCAAATCTAGCGTCTGAGAGCGATCTCCCATCCCTCCCTCACACTCTTATCTTTCCAAATTTATTATACATAACCATCCTTAGAAAAGAATACATTTCCTTTTATTTCCTAATAACTGCTCTAATTAATACATTTACATCTTTTTAAACATGGCTTAATTGAAAAACCCACCCATAAGTCACTCTAGTTTGATCCCCTTTCCCTGCCCAAGTTGATTTGTGGCAAACACTCACCCACTTACAAATTTTACGCAAATCTCCCCACCACACAACCTACATGGCCTAAATCATATTTTCTAATAATTTAGCAGTAGATTTTAAATTCTAATAATTTAATAGTTGATTTTAAATTTTCAGGGTACAATTCAAAATTTTAGTTTGAATTTATTTAATTTTAAATGTACTAGAACATTTATTTTTTACGAGGCAACTAAAAAATATTCAAATTTAAATTTCATTTTTTTTCTAATAAGTATTCTGATTTGAAAATTTGAACTGAAGAATTAAGAATATTTTGATTTTTGTCCAACAAATATCTAAATTTTAAACATTTGATTTTGATGGAACATTTCCAATTTTAAATATTTTTAATTGTCCCACGAAAAATCATGTTTTAGTATATTTGAAATCAAATTAATATTCTGATTACTTTTTAGATAAATTCCCAATGAGAATTTATAACCTACTAGTAAATATTAAGAAATACACGTGGGATGATTGAGCACGGGGGAGGGGGGGGCGTAGGTGAACCTTAAGTCAAAGTCCACGGCAGCTAGCACATTTTGGGTTGTGGTTCTCTTTCTCCCTAAAAATGCAGCCTTTTGCCTTGAAGGTACCCTAGCTGACACATGAGTACCATCAATTGCCCCAACACAGTCCTACACGTCATTGACACATTTATCATAATTGTGTAACCAATATTAACCCCTAGAAACTATTTTATAGATTAAGTTATGTCCTAACCTGAAAATAAGGGTACCACCTCCCACTGTTACTGATTTTTGCAGGTGTGGCTGTAGAGGGTGGCACAATCATTTCATTTCTTAGCTCACCAATGGCATACAACACTTCATGGAAGTACCTACTAATAGTTTCAGTGGACCTTCTAAAGGTGAGCTTTATAGATCTAAATCTTTGATTGTGCCCAACCACATTTAGGAACATAGCAACCTGCTCCTCAATGGAGGAATGGAAGCTGTCGGTCAAAAGGCATCTAGACTGAAACAGATCACACAGCTGAAAGAAGGGTGCGCGTTTCATGCGCAGCTGCTCCACGCAATTCACGTCGTCTGAATTGTAAATGAAGGTCAAATTAGCCATCCTCTGCCTTTCCCTCTCAGCCATTGGCTCAAAGGGAATGGCAGCCGGCTGTCTCTGCAACCTACGTCTCAACCATGTAAAGAACCAAGCAGCTAACACGGTAACTAGAGCAATAGCCCTAACATGAAGGCGACGACAAACAGATGCAGGGTCCATGTCTACACAAAAAATGAACAGAATAATGGCAGCGTAATGTAAGTGCACTGTGCTCATTGCAAATCAGAATAAAAAGCTTAACAATTAGTACTAATTACACATGGCCCGGCTGCGACATGTGGATCATGCGCCACCCATGGACATGTTTCCATCATCGACCATTCAACTAACGCTCAGAAATGCATACAAATAAATCATAGTACACAGATGTATAAGAAATATAGTACTAGTTACCAGAGATGCACGAATAATAATAAGATAGCAGTCTAGTGCCCAACCAAGACAACATCAAACCTCAGATTAGTACTAGTTAACAGAGATGCACGAATAATAGTAAGCAAACAGTCTAGTACCGCATCAACCGTAACTAGTACAAAGGCATATTTTAGTACCATGAAAGCAATCCAAGCATATTTTAGCATTTTAGTAGAGATGCACGATGAAAACAATGTTTTAGTATAATCCAAGCATCTTTACAGGAACCGGGACACAATCCACTAACGACACAATCCTATTTCCAATGAATAGCAGCAGATCTGACGGATCAATCCCACCAAAATCAAGAAACGAGGCAGATTAAACAAGAATAAGAAAGGGGGATGCAAACAATCGGGCTCAAGTTGCCGGAACCGAGGCGCATGTGCCGTGCAACAACCTGGAGGAATCACGAGTACCAGCAGCGGAGCAAGGCCGGCGTGGACGACACCGCTCGCGGCGGCGCACCTACTGCTGAGAGGGAAACCGAGTAGGAGAGCGAGTGGGAGAGCAAGAGCAAGAGCTGAGCGATGCGTGCGGCGCGGGAGTGGCAGGGGTAACCCTAACCCTGCCCTCACCGCGCCCTTTTTATACGGGGGCGGGCAACGAACGAGCGAAGCGCGCGGGCTGCACCGATTGGGCCAAGCACGGCTGCACCGGTTGCATCGCCCGAGCCTGCATCGCGCGAAACGGCCATCCCCCGCGTTCCTCCGCAGCCTGGCCCGAGGGCTCCGTTTGCACGACCGCGGCCTGGCTGAGTAGCCCATGCAGGCTGCCAAACAGGATCTGGTTGCATCAGTTGGGCCGGGCCAGGCCTCGTGCAGGCTACCAAACACACCCATTGGGGCCGGATCGCTCTCTCCCGCGCCCGCGCGCAATCGGCGCGTCAAGATACCGGATTTTTTTTTTCTCATGCCGGGCCTGGGGGTCATCACTCATTAGCCTAGACTAGTGCGCGCCTCTCACACTCACACGTAGCTACTATTGACCTCTTTTGCTGCTCACTTCACTTATTTTTACTTATCAAATTCTAACTAATTAACATAACTAAAAACAATAAAACATAGTACAAGAAACAATTACTATTCAAACATAAAAAACGAAGACAATAGCTGAAACAATATTTGTAAATCTATAACAAATCAAGACAGTAGCCCGAACAATGTTTGTTGAAACATGGAAGAAATTAAAATAGTAACTAAAACAACGTTTATTTAAACATAAGACAAATGAAAACAATAGTTTTAACAATGTTTGTTCAAACATGGAACACACCAAATTAGTTGTTGGAACAATGTTTATTCAAACATGGAACAAATTAAAACACGGTAGGTGGAACATTATGATGAGGGCATCGACTCTCCAACAGCAGCACCTGCACCTCTACTTCCTCAGGCTGCGCCTCATGCCATGACCGAGTCAGACTCTACTTCGACTTCAGCTGTAGCGCCATATCAAGGACCAATGACTCGGGCCCGTGCTCGGGAACTCAACTATGTCACGCTGCTACGGAACCAAGGCCTAGAAGCATCGACAGGCGATTAGACCAGCTAGAGCCGCATGTGTGTTCAGCCCTTGCCGCGCACGCGCGCCATGTGGGCCCCCACCTAGGGACGCGCGCCCTCCTTGGCCGCACCCCCACCTTAGGGTTGCGCCCCCTTTCTTGTGTATTTAGTCCGGGGCTGCGCCCCTGTTAGTCTTCGAGTTTTGTTTAATTGTTAACTTTACCTACAGCCGTCGTACGCATTACAGCGCTGCCACGTGTATTCAGAACTCCACCTTTAAGTAATACATCAGATTACTTGCATCTCTTTCTTGCTCATTCTTCGATTGCGTGCAGAAAACGATCTTCGTGATCAGGCTGATCTTGCGCCAGCAAGGTTGGTAACCATCAGGAGTTGGTTCAGCGATTGCATTGGCGCCTCGGGCTTGCTCGTCGTAGTCGGATCGTGAGGGTCTACTGCCACTAAATCGAAATTATCTTCATTCACCGAAAGATCGGGCACTCCAGCTCTATCAAGTGGTATCAGATTCCGGTGTTTCTCGGTGAGTTTTTCGTGTATTTTTCGTTCATCCTATAGTCCACAAAAAACAAAAACAAAAAAAATTTTCTGGTTAGATCTATTATCCCAGCACCCCCTTGCGCCTTGTACTTTCGATCAGTAATTTGCATTATTGAATTTGTGTGCCTACGCATTTCGTTGTTGCTGGATTACTTGTGTTTTTATCCATCCATTCTAGCCGCCACAAACCCTAACACTGCCCCCCCTACCGTACGCGCCAAGATATGCTCCCTCCGCGCCGCGTACGAGTCCAACTCGATTATGATCTGCTATCTTAGCGCCGCGCGCGAGTCCGGCTCGGTTACGAGCTGCTGCTTCAGCGTCACGCCAGAACCCAACTCGGTTACGCCCCTGCTTTGTAGTTCTGCCGCGCGTGCCTCCGCCAAGTCCTACCCGGTAACGCTCTCGCTTCCTGCTGCACCGTGTGCACCACATCTGCCACGCCGAGTCCCATTCGCTCACGGCAGCACACCTTGCCGCGCGAAGTCCAGATCGGCCGCGCCCTGCCGTGCCACTTCCCGGCCAGTCACGCCGCCGAACTCCGCTCGTCTCCGTCTCTGTTTTGTTTTCGTGACAGTCCAATCAAACAAAAAAAAAAGAAAAAGAGAGAAAAGAGCACGCAAGTGTGCCATAAAAAAAACCCAAACAGCAGAGGTTTGTTTCTCGTGATCGGTTTTGTTGGAACAATCCCAACTGATCTGGTTCGCCGTGTGTCCTCATTGGACTCGTGGGTCTGTCCGTGTTTTGCAGCATCGGCTCATTGATGAGTTCGACCTTACTCTAGAGAGAGAGAGAGAGAAAGAGAGAGAGAGAGTGGTGACCTCTCCGGAAAAAAGTGCATGTGGTGACTTGTTCATTTGCTTTTCCTTGTTCATATAATCAGTTTTTGGGTGCTCAGTCGCGGGTTGTTTTCCACCGGACCTTCTCCTACAACTAACCCTAGCTCTTTCTCGCATTTGTTTCCAGCAGCGTCCATATGTGTTTAGCACTATTATTCAACTTTGCAATTATTGTTTGATCGTGCTAATCCTTGTCTTGAGTGCAGCCTACCCAGAACTTCACATATTTCTACTACGAGCAGGTTTTGTTTCTCTAGGCAATTGCTCCTCCAATCTTTCAACGGTTCTATCTGTTGGTTGCAGCTCACCCCTGTGTGCTTGGTAAGAACGGTAAGAATTTGATAACAGCGTTATTTTGAGCGATTTACCTCCCACCATACACCTGCTATCGTAGTGTCCTCTCCGTTGCTGTTTCATGTTAGCAGTAACAATGGCAGGAGACGACGCCAAGACGGACGCTACATTGCAGGACGTGCACGCGCACGTCGAAGGCCTTGCCGACGACATCAAGACGCTGCATGAACGGTTGGATTCCACGGTTGCTTCATCGACCGAGCGTTTCGACCAGATCGACCTCGCTCAAACGGCCGCCCACGCCACGCTCAAGACGATCATGACTCGTCTTGAGACCTTGACCACGCAGCTAACGGAGTTGCAGCAGGCGCGCGACTATGGTGGTGATACGGAGCAGGACGATGGTGATCGCCGCGGTCGTGCACGTAGGGTACGTGTCCCACCTCCTGATTCCTTTGCTAAGATCAAATTTCGCATTCCATCCTTTACTGACAAATATGATCCTGCTGCTTATCTTGATTGGGAATTAGAGGTCGAACAGAAATTTTCATGCCATGACATTCCTGCTCATTTACAAGTTAAGGCTGCTATTAGTGAATTTACTGATTTTGCTTTAATTTGGTGGCGTGAATATAAACAAAAGTTTCCCGATAACACTCCCACCACTTGGGCTCAACTAAAACCTGCCATGCGTCACAGATTTGTTCCTTTTTATTATGCCCGTGATTTGCTTAACCAAATGCAACGATTTCAGCAAGGTTCTCAAACTGTTGAGGAATATTACCAAGCATTACAAAAGGGTATGATTCGTTGTAGTTTAGTTGAGCAGGATGACGCTGCTATGGCACATTTTAGGGGTGGTTTGAACCATGAAATTCAGGACATCCTTGATTACAAGGAATATGATGATATGACCACTTTGTTTGAATTTGCTTGCAAAGCTGAACGTGAAGTGCAGGGACGGCGATCGTCGACACGCGCTAACTCTTTTGCAGGACGCGGCCAAGCTCCCACCCCAGCCCCCCGCCCGACGTCCTCCACGTCGTCCTCCATGCCGCGCGAGCGTGCGCCGTCCACTTCAAGCGCATCACCACGCGAGCAGCCGGCCAAGCCGGCAGCACCTCCGGCCCACGGCGCCTTTCCTTCCACAAGGCGCACTCGGGACATTTAGTGACATCGTTGCAAAGGTTACGGTCATGTGATTCGGGACTGCCCCAACAAGCGTACCTTGCTGATCCGTGACAATGGTGAGTACTCTTCAGCTAGTGATACTGAGGAGACTAGACATGCTATGCTTTCCACTGACCATGCAGATCATACGGAGGTTCACGTTGATTCCAGCGCCGCTGATAGGTATGAGAGTCTTGTTGTGCAGCGTGTCCTCAGTACACAGGTTGCCACGGCCGAGCACAATCAGCGACACATGATTTTCCACACTAAGGGCGTAGTACAGGAACGGGCGATCTGGATCATCATCGACAGTAGCAGCTGCAATAATTTGGCGAGTACGGCGCTGGTAGAGCAATTATCTTTACCCACTCGCCAACATCTACACCTGTACCACATCCAATGGCTCAATGATGGTGGCAAAATAAAGATAACGCGCTCGGTACGTATTCCCTTTTCTCTGGGCGCCTATTCTGATTATGCTGATGTGATGTTGTCCCTATGGAAGCATGCTCTTTGTTGCTTAGTTGATCTTGGCAATATGATACTGATAGTGTACATCATGGTTCGTTCAAATCATTATTCACTCATGTTTGAGGGTCACAAAATAATCATTCATCCCATGACCCCGGAACAAATTCTGAAAGATGACATGGCTCGGGCGGCCAAGACAGCAAAGTCTCACAAATCACCTCCAGCCGCCCCTGCTAGATCTGAAATCAAGTTACATACCCCTGTTTTGCTTGCTACACGTGCTGATTTTGCTGAGCTGCGTGATGATAATTTGCCTTGCTATGCATTTGTTTGCTCCAACCCACGTGTTTCACTTCATGAGGCACCATTCTTGGATATTCCCCTTGCTGTTGCTAACCTTTTACAGGACTATTCTGATGTCTTTCCCAAGGACTTACCACTGGGTCTTCCTCCTATCCGTGGCATCGAACATCAGATCGATCTCGTCCTCGACGCCCAGCTTCCAAATCACGCCCCGTACCGCACTAATCCCGATGAGACGAAGGAGATCCAGCGCCAGGTGCAAGCACTGTTGGACAAGGGCTACATCCGTGAGTCACTCAGTCCTTGCTTGGTTCCTGTTTTACTTGTTCCTAAGAAAGATGGTTCATGGCGTATGTGTGTCGATTGTCGTGCTATTAATAACATCACAATCCGTTATCGATATCCCATACCACGCCTTGATGATATGCTTGATGAGCTTAGTGGCGCTGTTCTTTTTTCTAAGGTTGATTTACGTAGCGGGTACCATCAGGTTAGGATGAAATTGGGGGATGAATGAAAAACTGCTTTTAAAATCAAATTTGGCTTATATGAATGGTTGGTTATGCCGTTTGGTTTGTCTAATGCTCCCAGCACTTTCATGCGCTTAATGAATAAAGTTCTTAGGGCATTCATAGGACTGTTTGTTGTTGTTTACTTTGATGATATTCTTATTTACAGCAAGTCTATGGATGAGCATTTAGAACATATGCGTGCTGATTTTGATGCTTTGCGTGCTGCTCGCTTGTTCGGTAACTTGGAAAAATGCACCTTTTGCACGCAACGCGTCTTTTTTTTTGGCTATGTTGTTACTTCACAGGGAATTGAGGTGGATAGCAGCAAGGTGGAGGTCATTCAGAGCTGGCCCACACCGACGACGGTCACGCAGGTTCGGAGTTTCCTTGGCCTCGCCGGATCCTACCGAAGGTTCGTGCGTGATTTCAGCTCCATTGCTGCCCTGTTGCATGAGCTCACAAAGAAAGGTGTTTCCTTTGCTTGGGGCGCACCACAGGAAGATGCATTCAACACTTTGAAGGACAGGTTAACTCATGCTCCTCTTTTACAATTGCCTGATTTCAATAAAGCGTTTGAATAGAATGTGATGCTTGTGGTATAGGCTTAGGTGCTGTTTTGCTACAAGACCGTAAACCTGTTGCTTACTTTAGTGAGAAATTGAGCAGCGTTACCCTGAAATATTCAACTTATGATAAGGAGTTATATGCTTTAGTGCGCACTTTGCAAACATGGCACCATTACTTATGGCCTCGCGAATTTATTATTCATTCTGATCATGAGGCTTTGAAACACATTCGTACCCAAATTAATCTGAACCGTAGACATGCTAAATGGGTAGAATTTATTGAGTCCTTTCCCTACATCATTAAACACAAGAACGGGAAGGACAATGTCATTATGATGCTTTGTCTCGTCGGTATATTATACTGTTCGAATTATCTTTGGTTTGCAAACTTTGAAAGATCAATATATGAATGATGCTGATTTTTATGATATTATTTCACATTGTAAGGATAGCAAACTATGGGGCAAGTTTCATATACAGGATGGGTTCCTGTTTCGTGCTAACAAGCTGTGCATTCTAGCTGGTTCGGTTTGTTTGTTATTGTTGCAGGAAGCTCATGGAGGGGGCCTCATGGGTCATTTTGGTGTTTTCAAAACACAAGAAGTGCTGACCGACCACTTCTACTGGCCTCGGATGCGTCGTGACGTCGAGCGCTTCGTTGCTCGTTGTCCTACGTGCCAAAAAGCTAAGTCTCGTTTGGGTAACCATGGTTTGTATATGCCTCTCCCTGTTCTTTCTGCTACTTGGCATGATATTTCGATGGATTTTGTTTTGGGATTGCCTCGCACTAAGAAGGGGAGGGACAGCATATTTGTCGTTGTTGATAGGTTCTCTAAAATGGCTCATTTTATATCCTGTCATAAAACGGATGATGCATCCATGATTGCTGATTTGTTCTTTAGAGAGATTGTTCGCTTGCATGGAATTCCTAAAACAATTGTCTCTGATCGTGATGCTAAGTTTCTTAGTCATTTTTGACGTTATCTTTGGAATAAACTAGGCACTAAGTTACTTTTTAGCACCACTTGTTATCCTCGACCTGATGGGCAAACTGAGGTCGTGAATCGCACTTTGTCTACCATGCTTAGGGCTGTTTTGGATAAAAATTTGAGGCTTTGGAAAGATTGTTTACCTCATATTGAATTTGCTTATAACCGTGCTACACATGCTTCCACTAAGATGTGTCCTTTTGAGGTTGTTTATGGGTATGTTCCTCGGGCGTCTATTGACTTATTTTCGCTGGATACTGAGGATGATCCACATGTTGATGCGCTTGCTCATATTGATCACATGAAACATCTGTATGAGGTCACACAACAAAACATTGCTGCTGCTAATGCTAGATATCAAATTGCTGGTAGTAAAGGGTGCAAGCATGTTACTTTTGAGCCTGGTGATTTGGTTTGGTTGCACTTGCGTAAGGATAGATTTCCTGCTTTGCGCCGCTTTAAATTAATGCCTCGTGCTGCTGGCCCCTTTAAAGTGTTAACTAAAATCAAGGATAATGCTTGTGTTCTTGACCTGCCTGCGGAGTTTAGTGTTTCCACTACTTTTAACGTTGTAGATTTGAAAACATATGCGGGCGAGGATGAGGAGCTGCCGTCGCGGATGACTTCAGCTCAAGAAGGGGAGGATGATGAGGACATCGACTCTCCAACAGCAGCACCTGCGCCTCCACTTTCTCAGGCTGCGCCTCATGCCATGACCGAGTCAGACTCTACTTCGACTTCAGCTGTGGCGCCATATCAAGGCCCAATGACTCGGGCCCGTGCTCGGAAACTCAACTATGTCACGCTGCTACGGAACCAATGCCCAGAAGCATCGACAGGCGATCAGACCAGCTAGAGCCGCACGTGTGTTCAGCCCTTGTCGCGCACGCGCGCCATGTGGGCCCCCACCTAGGGACACGCGCCCTCCTTGGCCACAACCCCACCTTAGGGTTGCGCCCCCTTTCTTGTGTATTTAGTCCGGGGCTGCGCCCCTATTAGTCTTCGAGTTTTGTTTAATTGTTGGCTTTAGCTACAGCCGTCGCACGCATTACAGCGCTGCCACGTGTATTGAGAACTCCACCTTCAAGTAATACATCAGATTGCTTGCATCTCTTTCTTGCTCGTTCTTCGATTGCGCGCAGAAAACGATCTTCGTGATGAGGCTGATCTTGTGCCAGTAAAGTTGGTAACCATCAGGAGTTGGTTCAGCGATTGCATTGGTGCCTCGGGCTTGCTCGTCGTAGTCGGATCGTGAAGATCTACTTCCACCAAATCGAAATTATCTTTATTCACCGGAAGATCGGGCACTCCAGCTCTATCACATTATGTGTTTAAACATGAAACAAATCAAGAATAATGTTTCTCAAACATAGAACAAAGAAAACAATAGATAAAACAATTTTTGTCTAAACATGGAACACATCAAGCTAGTAGTTGGAACAATTTTTCAAACATGGAACATATTTTTCTGAACTATATTTTTCGGAAGTGTTGTGGGAATTAGTCAACAATTGCTTCAATTCGGAAAAAATTCTAAAGTGTGAAATTAATATTACATTAAAAATTAGATAGCACAAAATAAAAGTATATAAAAAAGTGAAGAGATGACACCAGTTGATGTACTTAACAAGAGAAGTGAGATACACGAGAAGTGATTAACATTAAAAATTAATAGTATTGGAATAAGGTTTGTTCAAACATGGAACAAACAAAAATAATTTTGTTCAAAAGTGGAACAAATAAGAATAGTAGCTGGAACAAGGTTCAAACATGAAACAAATGAAAGTTATAGCTATAATAATTTTCTATTCAGACGTGAAAAAATAAAAATAGTAGCTGGAACAAGGTTTATTTCAAATGTGAGACAAATAAGAATAGTAGGTAGAATAAGATTTGTTCAAATATGGAACAAATAAAAATAATAGCTGGAACAATTTTTATTCAAACGTGAAACGGATAAAAATAGTAGCTGAGAACAAATGAAAATAATAGTTAGACAATTTTTATTCAAATATAGAACAAATTAAACAATAGCTGAAATGAAAAGAAAAAAAGAATAATGTTTCGGTTGCAGTGAAAAAATAAAATATGTATGCATGATCTGATGTACTAGCACACTGCACACGTAAGGGTTAGAAGAATTGAAGCAACGGTGAGAAGGAAACATAGAATGAGAGAGATGCCTGGCAGGGATACTCAGTGGAGATGTGGAGTCTTGCGTCACGGAGTGAGAGCGCGCGTGCGCGTGACTGCCTGTCGGGAGCCAGCGCTCGTAGGTGGATGTGCGAGAGGCGTCGGGCGATGCCTGGCGGAGAGAATTTGAGTAAATATTATGGGTCGGTGGTTTTTTATCGTAAATTAATTTTTGAGGGGAATATTAAATTAGAATGGATGGATTTTTTAATTAAGCCTCTAAACATAATAGGCAATAAAACATTAAAAATTTTTCACATGTGCATTACATATGCATGTGCATGGCTTTAGGAACAGTGGTTCAATTACATGGCATTTAATATTTATTATAAAATATATATTATGCAACTGAAATCCTGTTTTGATGCTCACCTCCACAAGCGTAGAGCCTTATTCATTGTTCATAAAAAAACTGTAGGGCCTTATTCATTTATTTGCCCCCTCTTTCTTTCTTTAATCATGCTTCATTGTAAATAGCATCAGGAAAACCTACTCAACATACCACCATAACTAATAACATCAACTCGTGTGTGTTTTCTAGCAATACTCTCATGCACATATTTTAAGATTAGAAAAGGTTCAATTTACTCCCCTCAAGTATGGAAAGTCGAAATAACTCCTAAACTATTTTTTGGTTCATATCATTTGGTTTAATTTACGCTATTAAATTTATCTTTTTTATTTATCTATACCCAATTTGAATTTTAATTTCAAATTTTATCATAATGTTTGTTTTACAATTAAATATCCTAACCTATCCACATGATGATAAAAATTTTGAGAAGTATTTTTCCAACATGTGTTATGATGTGAAAACTTAATCACATTAAATTTAACTTGTAATTCCACTTATGCATGAAGAAACAAAAAAGACAAATTTTACTAGGAGGTAAATTAAATCGAATGAATAAGTTTGGGAATAAAGTAAACTAAAAAATAATTTAATGGGTTATCTTGACTTTGGTCATATTTGAGGGGAGTAAATTGTTTGCTAAGTATTTTGTTCCACCTAATCATATGAGACGTGGAGGTTTGAAATTGAAAAAAAAAGATGGAAGACAATTAGGAGATGTGTAGTAAAAAGTTGTGCCCGCTATTAATCACCGTACCTACTGGAAACTGGAATTTAGGAGGTTAGTTAAACGCGATATATGTCCATTATATCTTTAGTCATCGTATTACATATGTGTATACCCAACGTTATGGGTTTGAAATAATTACCTGTTGAAGTTGTTGGCTACTTTATGTCAATTTAGACTGGTACAACATTTTTTTGGGTCCGCTTGAATATAGTCCATCTTCATATAGCATCCAATGAAAAAAAAACACATGCCTGTTTTCTTCACTAAGGAGCAATGGATGCTTGAGCTTCAACAGGATTATTTAACAAGGATGAACCCATTCTACTTTCAAGTGTAGTTACTCTCACCTTTAAAACCTCACCTTTAAAAACAATATTAAACACATAAATCTTAATATGCATAAAATACATATTCTGAAAAGAATATCAATTATTTTTGTAACATAGGTAATGATGTCATCTTCAAATTTGCAATAAAAAACTCACATTTACACTATAAAACTAAAACAAAAAAAGAGGAAAATTGCAGTTAGTGGTACATTAGTTGCACCTACTAAAACTAGCAAAAAAATATTAATGGTATTGTTGTCTTTTCCCTCAAAGCATTCCAAGGATTAATATCAAATTTATGGAGAATCACAAAATTTAATTTCAGAAATAATTAAACAGAGCAATTTTGTCATAGCGCAAAAGGGCAAAAAAGAGAAGCACCAATCGGCACAAGCGTGGTTCAGATCGGCACCAATGAGTTCTCTTCTAGTAAAAGCCTGAAGTAACAAGTAAGAGTAACCTAAGCTAAGCTAAGTCTTAGTTAGATAAATTATATGTTGCGATTCAATCAAGATATATCTATGGATAAAGATAACGATTGACACTTTTAAACGTTGCTATAGTATTGTATTTATTTGGTCATATGCTACTTTCAGCACACGCTTTAAACTTAAATATAACTAAATTTGTAAGAAAAAAAGCACTCCAACGGACTCTTCATTTTTCCTCTCGCTAGCTATCAGGAGCCCATCAGTCTCCGAGTTTAGCTAGTGTAGCGTCTCCACTCACCATCCGCCTGTGTTCCCGCGCGCATCCGGCCCTTCACCGTCCCCAGGCCATGGGAAGGCGAGGAAGCTACCCATTGCCGCGCTGCGTGCTTTCCATTCCGCACCAGGTGCGGCATGAAGCCGTCTGCGCCGACGCAGTGGCTGTCACTGGCTTCCACCTCACGAACGGCCTTCTCATCTTCTTCGTCGAAGACAGTATCCTCTATGGCCTCGGCCGGCGCCTGGACTGGACGCCCAAGAAATTCTACGCCGGCTGCATTGACTACGGCAACCCACCTCCTTGTTGCTCTCATCAGATTGAAGTGCCATTGAGTGGTTCCAACTTCCAATCATTGTTCGTTTGGGCTAGAGCGACACAAGGGCGTGCAATTGATGATCTGCCTGAGCGACAAGGGAGCCAGCAGCTCGCCAAGCTATAAGTGTTAGTGGATTAGCGTACACTTAGCCTCTTGTAAGCCCGTTGGGCATCTGCCATAGACGTAGTCATGCGATCCGCAATGCACGCGCACCCGACGCACTCAGCGCTCGCCGCATAGCTCGCTGCACCGCGCACGTCCTGCGGCTCGCGTTGCTCTGTAACCGGTATATGTATCACATCTGAAGATTAATACATCTGTGGTTGATAGCATTCTGCTTTCACATGGTATCATTCACCAGCAAAAGATCATCGAATACTTTCGCTTCCGCAACTACAATTCATGGCTCCGTCTTCAGTTCACTCCGATTTCTCCCTCGATTCTGATCTCCCTGCTCCTGCGCCCGCCGCTGCTTCCGTGATCCAAACCATTAACATCCGCAGTCACGTTCCCATCACACTCGATCTCGAGGATGGGAACTACTATCAGTGGAAGTGCTTCTTCGTCTCGGCGCTCAGGAAATTCGGCCTCCTTGATCACGTCCGCTCGCCCACGCCGACGGCCAAGCGCGACGCCGAGTGGCAGCTGACGGACTCCTGCCTCGTCAACTGGCTTCTCAACACCGTCTCCCACTCCGTCTTTGAGGTCGCCCACAAACCCAACCTCACCGCCCATAGCCTGTGGCAAGAGATCGAGGGCCTCTTCCTCAACAATGAACTCCAGCGGGCGGTCTATCTCGAGGCTGAGTTCCGCAACACATACCAAGGTGATCTTGCCATCCATGAATACTGCAAGAAACTCAAGCGCCTGGCCGATCAACTTCGTTCGTTCGGCCACGCCGTCTCTGAACCCAGTCAAGTTCTCAACCTTCTTCATGGCCTTAATGCCCGCTACAAACACCTCAAAGCCGTCATTACCTCCAAATTCCCTCCCCACACCTTTAAAAGCGCTCGTTCCTTCCTACTTCTGGAGGAATTCAGTGACAAACATGATGCCACCGCCGCGGCCAATCAAGCTCTCGCAGCCGGCCACGGCCCTAGTGCCGCTGGTCACGGCTTCAGCACTGCCGGCTCTGGCTTTGGCTCCGGCGGCTCTTCTAGCTGATCCAGTGACAACACCCGCGCCAACATCTCCACCAACAACTCCTCCGACAATTCCGGCGCAGGCGGATCGCGGAACCGCAACTTCAAGCATAACAGGGGCCACGGCCGCGGCCGCGGCAATGGCGGTGGCCGTGGCCAACCTCAGCAGGCACCGACTGTCTACAACCCATGGACTGGGTATGTTCAGGCTTGGCCGACACCCTTCCGTGCACCTACAGTAGGCATTCTCGGCCCCCATGCGCTGTTCCAACCTCAGCAAGCCATGATGGCTTATCAGGCTCCGCCTGGTGGCTCCTTCGGCAACTGGGATCCTCTTCACCAGGCTCTGGCTACTGCCGGCGTGCCCAACCAACCTCCGAGCACCGCCAACTGGTACCACGACACGGGCGCTACCACACACGACTTCTTCGCCTGGTAATCTTCCACATACAACTCTTACACCTTCTTCTTCTCTGATCACTGTCGGCAACGGCACCACGCTGCCCACAACACATCACACCTCTAGCTACATATCTACTAACTCTTCTCCACTACACCTCAAGAACGTTCTTGTTGCTCCCTCTTTAATCAAGAACTTGATTTCAGTCTAACGTCTCACTCGTGATAATAACATTTCCATTGAATTTGACCCCACTGGTTTCTCTATTAAGGATCTTCAAACCAGGGCGGAGAGGCTCCGATGTGATAGTCGCGGTGACCTTTATCCTATCTGCCTGCCTCTTCATCAAGCTTTGGCTACTTCGTCGTCTTCGGCAGTCTCCCTGTGGCACCAGCGCCTCGAACACCCTGGACAACATGTTCTTTCTCAAATTCTTGCGACTTTTGATTTCAATTGTAATAAGTCCATGACACACTCGTGCTCTTCATGCCACTTGGACAAACATGTTCGTCTTCCTTTCAGTCAATCCACTACCCATACATATTTTCCTTTCCAATTACTGCATTCCGATGTGTGGACTTCACCTGTTGTTAGTCACTCTGGCTACAAATACTACCTCGTTGTGCTCGATGACTTTACTCATTACCTCTGGACGTTCCCACTGAGA
The DNA here is from genome assembly GCA_001182835.1 of Oropetium thomaeum. Lineage (NCBI taxonomy): Eukaryota > Viridiplantae > Streptophyta > Magnoliopsida > Poales > Poaceae > Oropetium > Oropetium thomaeum. Next base: position 1,727,739 of record LFJQ01000054.1, read on the forward strand.
AACAAATCCGATGTCTTGCCCACTCTACGCCACTTTCTCATCTACGTGCGCACTCAATTCCGTCTGCCTCGTTCTTTCTCTGCAGACGGACAATGGAAAGGAGTTTGACTCCACGGCTGCTCGGCTCCTCTTTGCTGAGCATGGCATTCAGTTCAGGCTCTCCTGTCCTTATACTTCACAACAAAACAGCAAAGCCGAGAGGGTGCTGCGAACACTTAACGACTGCATCCGCACCATGCTCGTTCATAGTGCAGCTCCATTCGCCTTCTGGGCAGAAGCACTATCGATGGCAACGCACCTCATTAACCGGTGCCCATGTCGCAGCACCGGCAACACTACTCCGTTCCAGCTGCTCTTCGGGATCGCACCCTCCTACGACGAGCTTTGTGTGTTCGGGTGTCGCTGCTTCCCCAACACTACAGCCACCACGAACCACAAGCTCGAACCACGCTCCGTTGCCTGCGTCTTCATCGGCTACCCGGCAGAGCACCGTGGCTACCGCTGCTATGATGTCGCCACACACCGGGTGATCACGTCATGCCATGTTGTTTTTGATGAGCAGGTCTTCCCGTTCCGCGAGACACGCAGCCCCACACCTCCGGCACGGGCTGCTGCACTCAACGATGCTTCCCCACCTCGACAACTTGAGCGCACTGTACCACCACAGCACCCGGCACTATCACCGCCGGACACCTCGTCGCCAACACCCAAAGCAGCCCTTCATCCCTCATCCCATGGTCACACGTGCCCAGGCTGGTGTGTTCAAACCCAATCCCAAGTACGCGTTGCAGGCAGCATCTACCACACCGTCGCCGATTCCATCGTCGGTACGGGCGGCTTTACGCGACCCAAACTGGCGAGCAGCGATGCAGCTCGAGTTCGACGCTCTCCAGACGAACAAGACTTGGACGCTTCAGCCTAGTCCACCCGGTGCCCGCGTCATTACAGGAAAATGGGTTTTCAAACACAAGTGGAACTCCGACGGCACGCTCGATCGGTACAAGGCACGGTGGGTCGTTCGTGGCTTCAATCAGCGCCCCGGCATCGACTTCGGCGAGACCTTTTCGCCGGTCGTGAAGCCCCCGACGATCAGGACAGTTCTCACCTTGGTGGCGTCCAAGCGGTGGCCGGCGCACCAGCTGGACGTTTCCAATGCCTTCCTCGATGGTACCTTGCAGGAGACAGTGTACTGCAGCCAACCTACTGGCTTTGAGCACCCCGACCGCCCGAAGGACGTCTGCCTCCTCTCCCGGTTGCTGTACAGGCTGCGGCAAGCTCCCGGCAATGGTTCCTGCGCTTCGTCGGCTACGTCACCAGCTTGGGCTTCGTTCAATCCCGCGCCGACACTTCGCTCTTCGTCCTGCGCCACGGTAATGACATGGCATATCTTCTACTCTATGTCGACGATATCATCTTGTCGGCATCAACGTCCCGGCTTCTCCAACACATCATCGCCAAGCTGAAGCTCGCGTTCGCCATCAAGGACTTGGGGCCTCTACACTACTTCCTCGGCATCGACGTCCGACGCGACGACGCCGGCTTCTTTCTTTCCCAGGAGAAATACGCCAACGAGGTGCTCGAACGTGCTGGCATGAGCAATTGCAAGGCAGCCGGCACACCGGCTGACGTTCGGCCCAAAACATCATCCACCGACGGCGAGCTCATCAGTGATGCATCGTGGTACAGAAGCATGGCAGGGGCACTGCAATACCTGACGCTCACGAGGCCGGATATCGCATACGCGGTGCAGCAAGTTTGTCTACACATGCATGCTCCGCGTGATGCCCATCTGGCCCTACTGAAGCGAATTCTCCGCTACATCAAAGGCACCACACGCCTCGGTCTCCGTCTCCTTCCAGCCACGGCGATCACACTGACGGCCTACACCGACGCAGACTGGGCGGTCTGCCCCGATACACGGCATTCTACCTCAGGCTTTGCCGTATTCCTGGGCGACTCGCTTGTCTCATGGAGCTCCAAACGTCAAGCCACTGTTTCCCGGTCTAGTGCCGAGGCCGAGTACCACGGTATCGCGAACGCCGTCGCTGAATGCTCGTGGCTTCGACAACTTCTCGGCGAGCTGCACTGCCACATCCACGGTGCGACCATCGCCTACTGCGACAACGTCTTCTCTGTTTTCATGGCGCGGAACCCAGTTCACCATCGCTGTACCAAACACATTGAGCTGGATGTCCATTTCGTTCGTGAGAAGGTGGCCCTAGGCGAACTCCGTGTTCTGCAGATTCCCAGCGCTCAGTTCGCTGATATTTTCACAAAAGGATTGCCGTTGTTACTCTTCAACGACTTCTGAGACAGTCTTTGCGTTGGCGAACCTACGGCAACGACTGAGGGGTGTGTTAATGGATTAGCGTACACTTAGCCTCTTGTAAGCCCGTTGGGCATCTGCATAGACGCAGTCATGCGATCCGCAATGCACAAACACCCGCCGCACTCAGCGTTCGCCGCATCGCTCGCCGCATCGCTCGCTGCACCGCGCACGTCCTACGGCTCGCGTTGCTCTGTAACCGGTATATGTATCACATCTGAAGATTGATACATCTGTGGTTGATAGCATTCTGCTTTCACAATAAGCATCCTGTTGGAGCACAAGCTGCCAGGAGAGGAGGTTGATTGCCGACCAGCTGGTTGTTTTATTGCCGCAACAGAGAAAAGGATGGCTATGAATTCTTCGGTGTTTACATTTTCTGTTTTCGGCCCCTACTTTTGAAGCACACAGCCCGATTTTAATTATTATAAAGTTTTCTACCTCTCTATATCGAGAGAACTGAGGAGCATAATAAAAAAAATAAAGAATTACGAAGGCATCTATTTTTTATTAAATCTTCATCCGTAACTAGCAAATAGCCGCATAGACTTCTAAAGATGTGCTTATAGTGATAATAGAGGTCAAAACTGTAGCCAATATGCTTTCCTGAAAATAAACTGCAAAAATAATGTATATGTTGACTTATTAAAAATACCATTCCTGCATCACCAAATAGCCTAACATAGGATAGCTGTTCCATAAGAATAATTTTTTTGTTGCTTAGATCTGTCTATGATAGCCACTTTTCAAGCATGTGAGCCACTGATGTTGGCGGTCGTAATCCACTAACAACTGAAATGACCCTCCAAATATCTTTAGCATGATAACAGTGAAAAGATAAATGCTGTATCCGGTGTTTACATGACATTTTTTTTTCTATTTTGTGAAAAAAGTTGCTGACATGACTTCTTTTGAATATAGTCACCATTTGAAGAGGCTGTTGGATCACCCGAGCTTTTCAAGGATCTTTATATTTTGTACATAAGAGATGTAAAATCTGTAAATTCAAAGAAATGTTATACCTAGTTTGTTGAAGTTGCTCATATTTGTCAAACTTATCTATTGCAGAAAGTGTCTAGCAGCCGTGCCTTTTTTTTTGTCCTTTTGCACTTTTTCTCATGCAATTGGCCTGCAGAATAATTTTCCCTTTTACATTTTCATTTTATTCAAGTTTTCATATAGTGGAGCTAGTATGCTATCTCTTCCATTCTTATTTTCAGTATAGAAAATTCGGTTCAGCTCGTTGCATAAGGTAATCGTTTTATCTGGCCAACCTCCGCTTCCATGAATTTCAAATCCCAAAATATTCAGTTCAAAAGTTTTTTAGCACAAAATGTTACAATTCAAGGTGTGAACTAAAACATTCATAAAAGTAATAACAGAACTCCTGTATATTGGCTCCAACTAGGTGACCTGAGCTAGGATTTGTTACTAGAGTGAGATTTCATATCTAGAAGTTAGAAGAAAATACATATATTGAAAAAAACTCAAATGACCCTGGAGTTTTATTCATGGATAGAAAGCAGACTATAAATCTCACAACCTTTGCTTACTTATTGTTGTATAGGGTTTGACAAAGCGGATTTGACTAAGGTGCGACAAAACTCTAAAGAACCGAGGCCATATATCATTCAATTTCAGCAAAAGATGATTTGTTTACGCTCCAGCAAGTTCCTAATCTCCCCCTCCCATCCCACCACCACTTCAGAAAATTAAATCCTATTCCCACTCCACTGTAGCAGGAGGTTTCGAAGTAATGTCATAGGCAACACGATTGATGCCTCGCACATTATTGCAGATCTTGTTGACCACGTCCACAAAGAATTCGCGTTCAAAATAGTACCTGAAATATCACACATAAATTTAGTGTGTTTTTCAACAGATTAATTTATTGCTTCTAACAGAGAACAATTATGACCGTGGGAACAGATTTGTTGGTCCCACTATTTTCTGCTGTGCAGAATAAAATTTTATAGGACTGCCTACAAGCAGGGCTCACAAAACCGGTGGAAACAGGCCAAGTTTTCAGAAAAGCCAGACCGGCCCAGTTTCTAAAACTGATCTGTTTACTCTAGAATCCAGCCTGTTTACTTTAGCAATAGTGATTTGGTTGGTTTTCCGGTTTGTCAATCCGGTTTCCTCGGTTCGGTTTTTGGCCATTTTGGCAACTTTTCATCAGAACATTTATAAACTAGTACATATGCCAAACTAATTAAACAGGGGATAGCACAAAACTACCAGGAAATGAGATGATGCCAAATTTTGCTAAACCAGATACAAAGGATGACCCTAAATTTATAATAGGGCAAGATATAAACAGCCAAAAGGAATGAGATCAAAACTAAGTCTATATCAAACAAATATTTTGTTGGGTATTCCACAATTATCCAATTAGCTCATGAACCTATTTTTTTGCCCCTGAACCGAAATAGCAAAATTACAGGAATAAAGTAAAATAGAGCCTAAAGTTTCCAAAACTCTGTAACAGTGCCAGAAGTTCAATGATACATACCAATCTGCAGTCATGCCATCCTCACTTGTAATTGCCCTCAAAGTAACTACATTAGAGTGAGTTCTCTGGTCACCCTGAACCCCAACAGTTTGCACAGGCAAGAACACAACAAAAGCTTGCCATATTATGTCATAGAGGCCTGCATCCTTAATAGCTTGAACAAATATCTCATCCGCCTGGATGAAGTAGACATATTGTCAATTGTGAACATAGTCAAGCAAAATTTCTAATCAACAAGTGTACCTGACGAAGAACCTCCAAGGCATTGCCCTGTGTAACATCACCCAAGACACGTACAGCAAGACCAGGCCCAGGAAACGGGTGTCTCTTTAAAAATGAATCCGGGACATCTAAAATACTGCCCAACTTCCGCACCTTTTGAAAGCAACATAACACCATTTGTGATTAAAATTTGTTCACAAAGAATTAAGGTAAGGGGTTGTTTCATGTTCTCTTTCAGCATATTAATGCGAACAATGGAAAAATATTAAGAACTAGTATATATTGGTACGCTCTTTCATCATAGGAATGAATTTAATGATGGACAAACATTAGAGTTTAGATTGGTACCTCATCCTTGAATAGCAGCTTTAGTGGCTCGATGAGTTTCAGCTTCATATCTTTTGGAAGGCCACCAACATTGTGATGGCTTTTGATGGTGTGGGAATGTGTCCTACCACTTCCAGGAGGTGGGCATGACTCAATTACATCAGGGTACAAAGTCCCCTGAACTAGATATTCAGGCCTTTTCCCTATCTTCTGTTCTAGCTTGTGAGCAAAATCATCAAAAATAGCTATGAATTCCCTCCCAATAATCTTTCTTTTCTGCTCTGGGTCTATGATACCCTTCAACTTACTGAGAAATTGTTCAGAGGCATCAACACAAGTGACTGGCAGGTGCAGGTCACTTTCAAAGGTTAACATCACACGTTCTCTCTCCTTATATCTACAAACGAGGTTCAACATTAGTTCCATTACATTTTGAATAACAATAACCAAGCCTTTTAGTCCCAAACAAGTTTGGGTAGGGTAGAGATGAAACCTATGAGATCCAACAGAAGCAAGACCAAAAGAAAAACTCAGGAGACAAATGAGAAAAGACAAGAAAACCCAAGAAACCAAAGGCAAATGAGGAAAGAAAGGAAAAAAAGCGGTGACCCTTTACAGAAGGCACTTTGAATGAACAACTTATATAGTAACGCTTTAGAGATGTAAAGTAGTATAGTACTACCTCAGTAGGCCATTATCAACAAAAACACAGTGAAGCCTATCTCCAATTGCCTTGTGAACAAGAGTTGCTGCAACTGTTGAATCCACTCCACCAGACAACGCACAAATAACATGGTCATCAGGGCCAACCATGCTTTGTATGGTTTTGATTTCTTCATCCAGCACGTCTTGCATCTTCCAGTCAGCTTTAATCCCACAAATATCAAAAAGAAAGCAACGCAGAGTTTCCATTCCTTGGGGTGAATGTGTAACCTGCATATTGGTGGAGTTCGAACAAATCAACTTATGGAAGCAAACAAGGCCCACATGAAGAAGAAAGAGTCAACGGTAATAGTACTATGAAAAAAGTGCCATCTATTAGTTGTTTCACAATCCATGAAATTAGAACTCCCAACAAATCTCATCTTATTCATCCCTAAATAAACTCAGAGCACAACTTCAACACAGGCCAATTCATTCCAATAAAAAAATAAGCAAGTCTGTAACCGCTTCCAAAAACTAATTCCAATGAATAGCAACCACACCGAGACTCTTTCAGAAAGATTAATCATTTCACTACAAAAGGATAAGGAAAAAAAATCTACAAGCAACTCAACAAATATAAACCAACCAGTTAAAATTAAACACATACTACTTACACAAGCTCCGTCTTTACCAAGGATGGGGAAATAATGCAGAAGAAGGAGGAAATATAATATAGCTTCTGCGAATTGACCACAAACGCTTGAGTAAAAATAAAATAAAATCAGAAATGCACCTCGGGGTGGTACTGGAGCCCATAAAACCGCTTCTCCCGGTTCTCGATGGCGGAAACAGCGCCCTGCACGCTGCGGGCAACCACCTCGAACCCCTCCGGCAGCCTGACCACCTCGTCACCGTGGCTCATCCAAACAGTCTGGCGCTTCCCCACCTCCCCTGCCCCACCATACAACGCTGAGGATCCCGCCGTCACCTCAACGTCCATCTTTCCATACTCCTGCCTCTCCCCAGGCTCTACGCGGCCGCCTAGGGACTGCACGAGGAGCTGCATCCCGTAGCAGATGCCGAGGACGTGGGCACCAGCGCCGGCTGCGAAGTCGAGGAATCCCTCGGGAAAGGAGGGGGCACCGGGGGCGTGGACCGAGTGGGGCCCACCGGAGAGGACGATGGCGCGTGGGCGGAGGCCCTCGAGGGAGGCTAGCGGCGCCGTGCCGGAGACGCAGAGGGAGAGGACGCCCAACTGCCGCACGCGTCTGGTGATGAGGTGGGTGTACTGTGAACCGAAGTCGAGGATTAGGACCAGATTCTCGCCGGAGCCGGCGGATGCCGGAAGGGCGGAGGCAGCGGCGGCGGCGGTTGAGCCCATGGCGGCGGCGGGTAGGAGAGGATTAGGGTTTTGGGGGAGGTGGTTTGGGGTTTAGCTGGGGAATGTCGTATGCCCGAGGGGAAAGTCAGGTTTAGCGGGAATTATATTGACCAACCGCTCTATCAGACAGGTAGGACGTAGTACCGACGTATGCCTTGCAGCTGCAGCACGAGCGCAGATTCGTTCCGCGTTTCGCAGATTGTTTCCCGGTTTTTGTAACGGAACTGTGGTAGAAAACCGTATCTTGTTGCATTTCCTTTTCTTGTTTATTTTTTTAAAAAAAGACATTACTCGACCTTCATTGAAGGTCAACATAAGTAGAGTTTACAGCTAGGTTTGGGACATCTGCTGGGATATCCAGCTTACTAAAATAAAACTTAACAGGCAAAAAAACAAATGCTAGAAGGGAGCACCATATTTAATAGGGATCATATTTCCGTAGTATCTGATACTAGTCCTACTTTCAGACTGGTACTCATATGCTCAACCATGCGCGACGCCATCTTTCAACCCACTGTGCATCCTTCTCCTTTAACAATGTCCTCCATTTCTGCAAGAACGACATCCCATGGAAAATAGCATCAGTTGGTTGCGGGAATCGTTTTTCGATAGTCATGCTATTTCTGATTTTCCACAACGCCTGGATCACACCTGCAATAAAAAAAATACCCAAATTCCAAGAGATTTTTTGGCATTTAGGTAACCAGACCTCCCATAAGTCTGAAATAGAAATTGGACATCTCTCCCACCCAAAACATTCTCTTAGAACATTTCAAATTAGAGTTGCCAATGAACATGTGAAAAAGATGTGATCGCTTGTTTCTGTTTTTCTACGTAGGACATATTTTTCATCTCCCTTCCACCTTAGGCTTTAAGGCGGCCCCCTGCCTACAGCCTATTATAAAATATTTGTCAAAGGAAGATTTCAATTTTCAGGAGGATTCTATGCTTCTAGAGGTGTTTCATCTCAAGCTTACCACTCCTCTAAAGGTAAGGAAACGATATAGAGATTTCGTTACGAATTGCTTCTTAGTATGAAGACCCCATGTCACCACATCTTTCTTTTTGTTAAGAACCCAACCATTCACCAAAGCCAAAAACTGATCCCATTCAGTTGCTCATTGATCCCAAAATTCATTCGAAACTCTATAACCCAAGAGACCCATCAAAGCAGTCACAGACTAACCCCTCAGGGTCTGCACAAATTTTGTATAGATTAGAATATGCTAGTCGCAGCGGGACAGACCCCACCCAAATGTCTTCCCAGAGCCTGGTTTGAGCACCGTTATTAACCCTGAAGATCAACCCCCCCCCCCCCCCCCCAACCAACACCCCCCAATGGAATAAGTGCTGGACTATGATTTGAAAAAGTTATAAGTACGCATATATTTTGCTTTCAGTAACCTGTACACAGATCTTCACCCCCCCCCCCCCCTTTTTATATTTTTCCAGATCCATTTTACTAACAAACACTCATTCATTACTCTGGTGTTAGTTATACCAAATCCTCCATATTCCTTCGGCCTGGTCACTGCATCCCATCTCATCGTACAGTATTTAGAGTTTCTCTCAGCCCCTTGCCAAAGAAGTTTGTCCTGATTGAGTCCATTTTTTTATGAGTGCCTTCGTATAAATGGTAGAAACCCATTATGTATGTTCGAAGGCTGCTCAAACATGTATTTGTCAAGATCAACCTTCCACCTGATGAGTTATTCTTGCCCCTCCATGTGTCAAGTCTGTTACCCATTTTAGATACTAACTTATTGAAGGTGCCCATGCCCAAAGCGTGATCAGAAATCGGCACACCAATATGTTAGCGGCAATTCTCCCAGTTTACAAATAATCATGAAGTTCTAAAAGGTTTGATATCCTCTAAAATTCAAACAATTTCAAAATTGATTGAAATTCACGAAATTCCAGAGGCCAAAACACGTGACCTTCCCAAAACAATAGTTGCTCCAAATAGTTCTCTGAGCTCACACAAAAAGTTTCAAATTTTTCCGAGATAGGTAAGAGATGTTTTCAATCAATAAAATTCAAATTTTGGAAATTTTTTCAAATAAACCAGCAGCGCCAATGCCCGTCCACCAACTGTTCGGCGTAATGGCGCCTTCGGCCAACCAGCGCACCGTAGGCCGCAGAGTGCAACGCGCGCTCGCTGACTGAGCCCCTGCACCCCTCTGCATCCGTATTGTCGCACTCAGCACGGGAATCCTGCTCTCCACCTCTCTCTCTCTCTCTTGCCCCTCCCGCTCTCTCTCTCACGCACATGAAGAAGACGACAAGCACACGACAAAACGGCACGCCAGGCTCTCCTCCTTCCCAACGCGACGCCTCTGATGCGCCACTACCGGATGCAAAATGCACTTCACCGCGCGTGCCGGCTGGCCGCCTTTGCTGCCCCCGCCGCCCCTCCCATGCCCCCCCCCCCCTCGCTCGAAGCTCACCATCGACTTCAACCCTCTGGTCATCGCTGACGCCTCTCCCCACCTCGACTCGCTTCCCTGCATCACGGTGATGCTCTTAGAAACTTAAATTGAGCCTTAAATCCCTTTCTCCGCCCGTGACCGTCAGAGCAGAGCTCCGCCGTGGCCGCTTGTCGCCGGCCATGGTCCGGTCACCGCCGGTGGGTCAATCCGGTACCCACGGGTTGGGCTTGTCGAGCTGAGCATAAGCCACCCCTCCTCCAGCAAAAGCCCGCCGCCGACGAGCTCGCCGGAGTCCTCGCTCTCTCCCCTGTTTTCCCAATTTAAATTTGAATTTAAATTATTTTAATTTTTGTTTGAGTTTGTAAAATGCGTAAAAAATCACTGGAAGCTCTAAAAATTGTGAACCAAAATTCTTTGAAACCCTGTTAGATGCTCTATACTTCTACAGAAATGGATTTGTTAAAAATTTCAAGGAACTTCCTAAATAAATATATATATGCATATTTCATTTTTGAAATTTAATTCAAATTCTAAGCATGTCATGAGCCTGAGCCTTGAACTTATATCTCTGGTAGACAAGCATGACCTCCTGTAAATTTACCATGAATTTACCTCAACAAAGTTCTAAGCATGCATGTGAATTTACTAGAATCCGCAACTTAAATTTATCAATTTCTAAAATGCATTGTGCAAGTCAACAAAAACTTATGATACCTGTTGTAAATCACATTGAAGTTAAATGCAAGTGCATGTATCAAATCCCATGATTTTATCATATATTTTAGAACCATTTCTTGAATTTCTAAGTTTAAATCACATAAACTTGTATGAATTTTTATAAAATTCAGAGAGCTCATTTTTGACCTCAACACAGCTCCAAAAATCTTGCTTCAGTGAGTACTTTCAACTAAAAATTATCCCTTGCTTGAAATGTAACTTCGTTTTTCGAACCATAGTCACTAAGTGCTTAGTGGTGTCATTATCAGATTGTTAAGTGCTGAGCTTATGCCCACTTTTGGCGTAAAGAAACTTTCAGAAACATTTCTGTAAATATTTCTCAATCAAATCATGCATCGATCATTCATGTTTAGCATAAGTCGTTATTTCAGTTCGACAATAACTGTGAATATTGCATCATGTAGACGCCAAAGTGAACGAAATAGTTGCTGACCTGGAGCCCGTTCGTTGAGGAGGACCCCACAGCTCAAGAAGGAAATCAAGACAAGCCCCGGTGTACAATCATTTTATAAAGTTTTATTTATTACTAAGAGTCATGTACTATGCATTAGATTTTTAGGAGTTAATTGAAAACCCTAGTTGCATGTGTTTCCTTAGTATTCCACCTTGGTATATTGGTACAGGTAGATCGATGTAGACTGCTATGCTTAAATGTATTCTTTGGTACAGGTTGAGCAAAGTGGACGCTGCTCGCAGTTGCTAGGAGTTGATTGAAACTACCTCCTACATTATTAAGCTTGTGGCTATGTTGGACTAAGGAAAATCTAAAACTGCAAGTCAAACAGGTAAATGTAGGTCCAACAGAGCATGGGTCCTGGTACTCCTGTCTGATCCGTGTGGCCGGAGCTTGATCGAGCATTGAATGTACTGATCATATACTAGGTAATGATGGGATCCGGTAAACCTATGTAGCCTGGTGATTGCAAAGTCGAATCTACCCTACGGTGTCTAATTAGAGGCGGTCTGGGGTGGGCAGTGTGAGAACTCCACTGAGACCATCTAGGACGTGTGCTTCGGGTGGGCTGCGGCACTGCTATGGTAGAGTACGAGGGAGTTGACTTTGCAGGATCTGGAGTGAACGGTTGCCACATGTATTCTGGGACGTGCAGTGTCGTATGATTAGGTTAACTCTGCAGGTGCAAATCAATGTGAACCACTGTTGCTCTCAGTTTATGAGTTTACTCATGAAACGCGCCATATTATGATAAGAGGTGGAAATTAAGAGAAAGGAACTGGATTATGATCATGATATTTATTTTTATAATTCATTGAGATCTATGTTTGTCTAGGATATTTGCAAACTAAACTTCATTTTCTAACAACTAAATCTGGGCTAAAACTGCAATTAGGGAATACTATTTTAGTGCGAGTCCTTTTGCCAGAACTCCCTACCCTGTGTCGTCCTACATGTCTAGGTGTTGGATGTAGTCAGTCATGTTGATGGTTTAGTCTTGCTAAGCTTCTTAGAAGCTTATGCTTTGCGATACGTGGTTTTCAGGCGCTGAGGTGTGTACTTGTGATGGCCGTTACCACTGGGAGGAGCAGCATCCGGAGGGCTAGAACATCCAGTGGGAGCGGTGTGACTCACTGTTGTGAGTTTGTTGTGGCTAGTAGCAGAGTGCCGTTGGGTAAGGCACATGCTTTTGCTTTGACTACGAGAGTCGGAATCTGTATCGATCGTCTTATGTTTATGCTCCCACGAAACTAGTATTTCAAAAACTTGTATCCGTATTTTGATTTCTAAGACTTAATTCTGTGATGGATCCAATGTTGTAATAATTCCTCTCATCTTATAAATTATGTTTTTTATCTGCCTATGTTGTACCATGTGTATGCTCGCTTCGTCGAGCATTGCCTAGAATGGATCCTGGGCAGACGGGCCGTCCCTGGTTTGGGGTGGTCTATCACAACGTCAATGGACGCTGGTCTCTCTCAAGAAACCTCATTATCGCAATAGAGTGTTTTTCTCTTCACCAATTCAGCAATGTTCTCCCCATAAGAAATCAGTCCCAATTCTGGAGCCCTCTTCCATCAAGTTTGGTAATTTCGTTTGCCCTTTAGTTGCTTCTAAGCATGGTTTGTTATGGAGCCTACTCAAAGCAAGCTTGACATCAGGATTTCTAGGGTTTTCTCTGTTTTGCAATCCTCTTTTGAAGGTCCGCAATCCAAGATCCTGCTTAGAGTCACCCTGTGGCCGATCTTGGTTTGGATCGCCTTGTGTCCCAACCCCCACTAGTGGTTAATGGTACCACTATTTCGGCACAGCTCCCTAACACCTTGAGTAATGGGTAGGGAAACCCAACGGGTGGGCGACCTCTGCACCAATCCATGCAAAGCAAAGATCTCAACAGGATTTCCTCTCCTCGTTCCTCCCCCAACTATAACTCCCCGTAGCTCTACTTCAGATGTTTAAGCCCGGATCATTTTGTTAGATTTTGCAATAGCAACATTAGATGCAGGTTCTATTTTATGTATGGTCACATTGAGCGGCAATGTTACAAGAAGAAAAAAGAAAAACAATTTGAATGGAAGGCACGCGGACAGTCGGGTTTTAAGCATTTGGCCCATTGTGCAGCCCAAGAAGCTAGCCAAGAGCATCAGCGTCATTATCACAAAAAGGAAGCTGCCTCTTCGTCTTCCTCCGCCCCGTCCCGTCTCTTGAACACTAAACCCTAAACTCTCTCCAACAGTAGATAGGGCATTATCTCTTTCAGGAATTACACATTCGAGTTCAGTATATCTGCTCCCACCCCTTTGGTGTTGGATTGTTCCAGCTTGCCTCCCCTCTGGACAAAGATAGAACCTTAGCAGATAATCCTCATCATGTAGCTTGTACTCGCATAAGATTTGTAAGTCATGACCATGCTTTGAACAGGAGAGCTGATAACTATGATAGATGTGGTTGGTTTCTGATCCTTGGTTTCCCAATCAACTATAGAAATAGGGAGCACATTGAGCAAGTGGTCGCATCTTACGGGAAGCTGGTAAAGTGGCACAATAACCCTCGTGCCCTAGGGTATGTCTTGGTGAAATGTCTCTACAATGAGCCTAAATCGGTGCCTCGTAGTGTTGTATGTAGGCAAGGATATGCCTCAGGTGAAGGCTGGCTGTGGGCTTGTCTTGTGTTCATCCTCAATTGGGAGCACCCTGATCCCTGGTTCCCGCCAATGGATGATATATCGCCTGATAGAAATCCCCATCCCCTACCGCAGGAAGAGTTTGGGAAGAGGATGGTGAAGAAGGCAACCAAGTGGAGTAGTTTGTTAATCAGCTGTTTGGGTAGCAGGAACAGGCAGACAATCCAAATGCAGGTTAGGGCGATCAAAACTAGGATGGTGTGGTAGCCCTACAACAAAATGATGCGGTAGCCTGAATCACGATTGTCAGGGGACAAGCAGGTCCTTCAGAAGTCCCAAATCTTTAGTTGGTGAATCATGCATAGCCTGGTCAACAGCCAGAATGGGTGCAGCCTTTCTCCTCCCAGGCCTTGGTAGGACTCCTAGCCACTACTTTCCCTCAGCTGAACAAAGCCTGGTGGTCCTCCAACCCAAATGATCGCTTTCCACTGGAAGCTCTTCGTGCCAATTTGGGAAGTCAGAGTACCTCCATCAACCTGAACCTCAGCCTGAATCTTACCTGGCAACCCAAAATGGACAAGTCATTGCTTCTGCTCAAAGTGGTCAGATTTTTGCAACTAGTGAAGCTGGATCTGGATCTACTCTCCCCCTAATCAGTGATCATGTGACAGCCTTGGGAGCCCCTGTAACTAAGGCCTCTTTGTAGGAAAAGATTGACAAATTCTTAATGAGTCGCCCTGCTATTCACAAGGTCTATGAAAGGAAGAGATCTAAGTCAATTCAAATAGTCCAGCAGATAAAAGGCACTCCTGAGTCTAGCCTTAAGGATCTAATGCAGTGTCTGCTGCTTAACTTTGGAAGCACTAGAAAAAAGAAAGAGCAAGAAAGCCAGGAAGTCTAGTTGGTTGCTCCCCTTTGCCAATCCCAAGGCTACCTACAGAAAGAAGTGCACTGGTACACCACTATTTGATGAAGGCCTAAGGAGGGCTCTAGGCTCAAAGCTAGGAAAGCTGGACGAAGAGGCCCCCCATCACCTGAAGATCTGTAACATGTCTCTTCTTCGACCCCTGGGCTGGACTCTATTACTGGTAACTCCATTTTTCATTTCCCATGCTCAGTTAAGTTCCCAAGTTTATCTGATCTTGAACATAGCTCCCAGCCCTATCCTAAAATTCCTGTTTCTGCTATTCAGGAGCTGGCAGTGAACACATGTGGTGTACCACATGAGGAGGTGCACGAGGAGCTGCTTCAGGCCACCAAGTCACATGAAGAATCTCTGGTGGGAAGTAGCTCAGTAATTGCCCAAGAGGAGGTTATCAATGGGTAGCAAAACTTATTTTAATTAGGATCGCTCTAGCTGTGAGGGAGCCTTCCTTCATTTTGTTACACAACATGTATTGGTCTTATCGTTCATTTTGCAACTCGGGTACCTGCTTTAACTATAATATGGCCGTTCAGCACTACTATTCTGTTACTTTAAAGGAGCTTGTTGATATCCTCAGCCCCCCTTTTTCAGTTCTGTGGTTCTGTCTGATTTATGGTGTTTTGTTTTCATGGTTATCTTGCTTTGCTATCCAAATGATATCACTGATAATATGGATGCTCTGTTCACTTTATTCTCTATGGTTTTCCTGGTGATTGACTTTGGGGTTACGTTATTCTATGGGGGATATATTTCTCTTGATGGATGGTTAAGCAGGATTCTGGGTTTTCTCTGCGAAATCTATTCTCAGCTTAGTCATCTGGGCTGCCTTTATTGAGATTCATGCTGCTACGAAGGAGCATGTGGTCTCCTGGGTTATCCTCCCCAAGCTTTACGAATAGTTTCCAAATGAGTAACAACTTCAGAAACTGGAATATATTAAATTGGAATACACATGGACTCAATGAGCCAGATAACAAAGGGCGGTTAAGTTGAAGATTGAAAAAAGTTCTTGCTTAGTTTTTTGTTTGCAGGAAACTAAACGTGAAATCATTGATAGTGCCTTCCTGAAGAAAATAGCACCAAAAAGGTTCATTGAATTTGCTTTTGCTCCCTCTAGTGGGGCTTTTGGAGGGATTCTGTGATACCCCAGGTGTCACCAGGGCTTAAATCGACAAACAAAAACCCTAACCGGTAAATTTCACACTTAAAAGCAAAATTGACACTAGGAGTAAAAAGAAATGTTGTTTGAAATACTCTAAAGGAAAACTACGGAAGTTTTGACAAACGACAGAACACTATGAATAGGATCGGAAAATTTCAACTAGCAGTGTCGAAATTCCGTTAACAGGAAGAAAATTCAAACCCTAACTCATGACTATCAAAATTTCCATAAAACCCTAGCCATATTTTTGCTTAAAAATTAAGATCACTTCAAAATAGAATTTTGGGAATTTATTCGAAATTTTTGGATAAGATTTAGACCTTTTTAAAATTCACACAAACAATAATCATCTTAGAAATTCAAGAATTTTTAGAAATCACATTAGGACTTGAACGTTAAATGAAAAGTGCTCCAAATAAATCTCTGAGCCTACACAACTATTTTCAAAAATTTTGGAACTCAGAAAGCGTGACTTTCAATTGAATTAGGGAGTCAAGATTTGAACAATAGCACAGATTTAAAGAAGAGAAAGAGAAGAGCTGCAGTGCCCCGCCGCCCGCCCGCCCGACCGAACGGCGAGCGGCAGGGCAGCCCTCCCCGGCCGTCATGGCTTTTGTGCACGACGTCTTCAATTCCCCCTCCTCCTCCTCTCTCTCTCTCTCTCTCTCTCCCCCTCCTCCTCTCTTCCTCTCCCTTCCTTTCTCCCTCGGGCGCCGTTCTTCCCTGCTACCGCACCATACCCGGGCACAGTACCGCGCCGCCCGAGCCGCCCATGCCGGTCGTGGCCGTGCTGTCCCCCCCCCCTCGCTCCAGCTCCTTTAAAATGGCGTGCAAGCTCCTCCTTCTTCCCCTTCCTCCTTCCCCCCAAGCGCCCGCTCCAATTTCCCTCTTTCTTCTCCTTGCTTTGCCGCCGCGCGCCATTGTTGCCGAAGCACGCTCACGGTGAACTCCACCTTCTGGCCCTCCTCCACCCCATTTCCCTTGCCTAACTCCCTCCTCTCTCCCCCGTGCAGCTCACAACGCTCTCCATTCTATGAAATTGTGCCCCAATCGCCGGAATTTCAACCTCACCGCTGCCACCGTCGCCCTCCACGGTGAGCACCCCTCTCCGGCATTAAAACCTGGCCATCGTCGTGTTGCCGAGACTCCCCGTGGTGCGTAGAAGGAGTAGGACCAAGGTTTGAGCACCGGCGAGCACCCTTTCGTCGGGAATCGGCCGCCGGAGCTCGCCGGAAAAACGCCCCTGTTTCTGCCGCCTTTTCTCTTTTAAAATTTCTTTTTCCTATTTGCTGTCCTGTCTTGTAAAATCCCTAGCAATTCATAGAAAAATCCAAAAATATCAAAATAAAAATTGTTGGAAGCATCATGAACAGGACTAATTTTCTGTTAAAGCACTTTTTCAAAAACGACCAGGAATTTTTAGAAATAATTAGAATACTCTTTTCTGTTTTTGAATTTTAGTTTAAATTCTAGAGCAGTGCTAGGGCTAAGATTTGATCTACAACTACAACATGTCAGTAGAAAGCATTTGGAATTTTATGGGGATTTTAAGACCTCAAAGTTGCCTATAACCATCTAAAAATACTCCAATCTACCTAGTTAAATTATCATTTTCTAAAATACATTGTAAAAGTCATCCAAAAGGTTAGACCCAAAAGAAACGTTTTAGCTTTGGTGCTCATGAGTGACTACATAAAATTTCATAACTTTATTCTAAGGTTTACTATTGATTTCTGATTTTCTAATATTTAATAACAGAAATTTGATGAATTTTAATAAATTCTAGAAAAGTCATCTAGGCCTCAACCAAATTTCAAAATTCATATTTCAGAGAGTGCTATCAATTAAAAATGATTTTTGTGGTATAATTGAAAGTTTCATTTTAACCCTAAGTTATTAGCCGTAGTTTTTATTAAATGATTATTAACCGAAGAAAAATCGAATTAACCTCAATCAAGTTTTAAATTTCTAACTTAAGGAACATGGCCAACTAAGAGTCACCTCCTGGAAAAATGAGTAGTTTTCCTTGAACCTCATTCAAAGGATAAAAACTTGAAATAAATCGAAGGCGTCGAGGAATTAGGGTTAACCCTAATTTCTAAGCGTCGAAGCCCTAGATTACTTTTTGTAAAAGCAATGAGTTTCTTTTCAATTGAACTTATCATAATTATACTGCATCATGTAGATTCTGAAGCGCACGAAGTAGATGCAGATCCCGGTTCTTCGATTTTCGCAGAAGAAGTCAACAACAACTCTGGAGAACATGGCAACCCCGGTGCACAACCGATGTTTAAAATTTTCCTTTTGCATCTAAGTGTATCTTGATTTTGCATTAAGTGCTACTAGTTGATTGAAACTGTAGTTGCATTTGTTTCCATAGGAGACCCTAACGGTAGCTGGTATAGATACCCCTTAGTGTGCTATGCTTAGCAGATATTGGCCGACAGAGGTCGAGCAGAGTGGACGCTGCTCGCGATTGGTAGGTTATTGGTTGAAACTATCACTTGAGACATTACGACACATGATTGAGGGTCAGACAGGGTACCAAATAGGTTGGCGACTGGACCGGGTCCAGGGTGACCGTAGTCCTGTCTGATCCTTGTGGTCCGAGTCTGATCGAGCCTTGAATGTACTGGTCGTATGTTGGGTATCATGAGGCCCAGTAAACCTACGTAGCCTAGTGATTACAAAGTCGAACCTGCCCTACGGTGTCTGAATCGGAGGCGACCTAGGGCGGGCAGCGTGAGAACTCCACAGAAACCGTCAGGGACGTGTTGTCTGGTGGGATGCGGCGCTGCTAAGGCAGACGTAGGAGGGAATTGACTTTATAGGAGCTGGTGTGAACGGTTGCCACGTGCGAGTCTAGGACACGCACGTGTCCTACGATTAGGTTTCCCCCTGTAGGGTATAAAAATCATTTCGAACCGCTGTCGCTCCCAGTTGGTGAGCATGCTCGTGAAACGCACCATATCTTAATAAAGAAGTTGAGATACAATGAGAACAATGCTATGATGATTATTATTGCTATCTACTACTTTTGTTATGCTTGATTAGTTCAATGCTAACTAAAGTTACATTCTAAACACTTAACCTGAGCTAAAAGTTGACCAAGAGTAGTACAGGCTTGCGAGTCCTTTTTGCAAGGTAAACCCATCCTGAGTCAGCCAGCATGTCTAGGTGTCGGCTGTAGTCAGCCAATTTGACGGGCCAGCCTTGTTGAGCTTCTTAGAAGCTCACGCTTTAGCGATATGTGGTTTTCAGGCGTCGACATGCAGAACCAAGACGATTGCATCCATTGGGAGGAGTTTCACTCCGAGGTTGGAAACCTCCAGTGGGAACTGTGCGAGTCGCCGCAGTGAACATTAAAGTGGCCAGTAGCATTACGCCCTTGGACATGATGCATGCTTTTGCTTAAGTCTGAGTGTCCGAGTCTGTAAACGATCGAGTCTTCTGCTGTCATGTTTCAAAAACTTTATTTGCGTACTCTGAATCAATGTAAGAACTAACTTCAAATTTATGAATTAATATTGTATTAAATTCTCTCTCCTTGTAAAATTATTGCTGTGTATTCCTAGCTGTGTTGTATCGTGTGTACGCTCGCTTTGCCGAGCGTTGCCCAACAGGATCCTGGCTCATCCACGACCGGATCCGTCCCGAAACGTGGGCGGGTCCGCGTCAACTTGGTATCAGAGCCATGTTGGAAAACGATACAACGTTAAAGGCATATTTTCAAAAATTACGTGCGAGTGAGGTACGAGCCCTATTAGATAATAGGTTATCAGGTGGCAAGCTAACCTAGATCAGGAACTAACTAAACCCAGTCTAGATTTACATTTCTATAACGTCGCACCTACGCTTAGGTAAGCGAGGTAAGGTACGCCACTTCGACTGCGATGAAAAGTCGAACAATCCCTGTTGCATCCGCAACAGTAGCGTTTTATACCATGATGGTATGGAAGGAGGTACTATGTTCGTTGTAACACAGTACACCCCCTTGCCGTTTAGGGAGAAAAGCGGACCTCTACCGTACGAGGTGCGGGTTACGGACCTGTTGCGAATGCAGACCTTCGCAACAGTGGTGTCTTGTGTCATTGGCACACAAGAGATGAGTTTGTTCCTCACAACTTAGGTTTAGCGGAACACTCTCATACCTCCGCTGCCTGAGGTAAAGTGCAGTCTGTCGCCACGCAGTGAAGGTCGGACACGTGATCCCCGTACTTGACCTAATCGGGGCGACCCATATGGCAATGATATGGGTTGTTGTCTTTACTTTTGAGCTATATTCATATTACTACCTGTGATGCCATTTTCTACAGGTACAGTAACCCCGGTACCGTAAGAAACGAGTAGTAACGTCTAACTTGAGTGCGGATCTGCCACCGCCTAAGCGTATTTTCTTTTTACTTTGTGAGGACGTATAGGCTGATGTAGAATTGCATTGCATGAAGAAATGTTAAAAATCCTTCAAACTTATACTAAAACCATCCAGGAGCAAAAATTCCATCAATAAGGGCTGTTACGCATTCAGAAAATAAAAAGTCAACCTAGATACCTTCCTTCCCTAAAGATTCCGTGGCACCAATCGATTCTTGGTAGAACCCTTGTTGACCATTGAGCCTTTTACAGTACTTTCTTCGATGGGAAGATTGCCTCCTTGACAGGTCAACTTAGATGGTAAAGCACCTCAGGTGAATCAGTTGTCGCTAGGTTAGCAGCATTAGTATCGATCTTGGATCACCCTTTTACGCAGGGATGAGAATATTTTACGTATCGGAAGATTTAGCATGCCTTGAACTATGTGTCAACATGTGGCTTCTGATTGATAAAATATTGTTCATCTCTGTGATGCAGATGGCCAATAACATGACCGATTAGGGACCCACAGAGTTCGGCATTGAGGACTCCACCCTACCCGCGTCACCAAGGAGTCGGGACGTAGGGAATTTGTAGAGGTCCTCCATCAGACCTTGCAGTCGCTAGGTTACGCGGAGACTTCTTGTTTTCAGATTCGGGAGTTTACGCAGCATAACCTGCCGTGCTGCTCGGCCATGCTTACGCTACCCACGCACCCTCGACTGGCCAATGGAGAGACTTGGACCCTCACTACTTTTGGCTCGGACCATACTGAGGCAGTCGAGTCAGCTGCTCATCAGGCTCTATTGAGGCTATGCGAGAGGCACATAGAGGACTTGGCAGATAAGTCAATAGTGATGTTCCCGATACGAGACCAGGTTGACAGTACTTGGCGCCGCAATGTCAAGAATGCCCAAGTCACGACCCTCAAGGGAGAAAGAGACCACGTCACTCCATTGTTCACGTTGAGCTTGGTGATGCTCAACTTGCATGAGGACGCTGTTCTCGCTGCTCAGATGGACCGCCAGGCTTTGGGATGGGCTCATGAGGAGATAGCCCAGCTCTAGGAGAAGATCAAGAGCTTGGAGAGCAGGAACAATGGGTTGCGTGCTCGCTGCGACGCCCGCGCTACACGCATCTCTAAGTTGGAGGCGGTCTCTGAGATTAAGACTGCGTAGATCCATGCTAGGGAGAATGATTGCAACATCATGTTGCAACACATTCACCAGTTGGACATACTCAGGGCTAATGCGGTTCAAATGGCTGAGGACCTCGCCCATGAGAACCATCATTTGCAGCATCTGATAGCAGGACTCCTAGAGGCACAGCAGCCGCCTCCCGCTAACGATGATGCGCCTGAGTTAGAGGTATAGGATCCCGATGCTTTGGACCCAGAACCCGAGGAGGAGTAGATCAGAGATGGTTTCACAACGCCAAGTTTAGTTAGATGATTCGCTTAAGGAGTGCGTTGTGCTTGTCATGGTGTTAGCGTGTGTTCTCATGAGTCTATCTTGGTGGCGTTGTAATCTTTTGGATGTAAGAGTGGTGATTTGACAGCCTAGAGAGTTGACAAACTAATGTACTATCATCTTTTGGGGAATGAAGGAAGTTTGATTTTATGAGTTATCCGTGCCGTGCATTTTGACATACTTTTGCATATGTCGAGTTGTGGTCATGGAATGAACTGCTCTAATAGGAACCCCTTTTCACTTTTCAGCATGGTGAACACAAGGGCTGGACGGCAGGATGCAGAAAGCTCCAACCCGCCACCCCCACCAGCTGAGCCAACCTTGGCCGCGGCTATGGCGGCCATGCTACAAAGCAGTCAGCAAACCCAAGAGATGCTGCGGGCCATACTGGGGAATGCTGGCCCAAATTGAGGCACCAGGAACCAGAACCAGGACAGCACTTATGCTGACTTCCTGGCCACGCATCCCCCGAAGTTTAAAGATGCCCGGGAGCCGATGGAAGCGGATCACTGGCTTCGCACCATCGAGGCCAAGTTTGGGCTGCTCCTTTGCACAGAGACTCAGAAGACCCTCTTCGCTGCCCAGATGCTTCAGGGGCACGCCGGAGCTTGGTGGGCTAACTATCTGGCCACCCTCCCGGCCAACACACCGGTGCCCTGGACGCAGTTCCGGGAGGCATTCCGCGCCTATCATATCCCCGCGGGACTCATGCAAAGGAAGGCCAAGGAGTTTATGGCCTTAACACAAGGAAACCGCACGATGCACGAATATTCCCGCGTGTTCAACCAGCTTGCTCTATATGCCCCAGAGCAAGTGGACACGGATGCGAAGCGAAAACACCACTTCATGGAAGGGCTGAACCTTACACTCCAGGGTCGCTTGGCCCTGAATCAAGGCGGCTCATTCAATGAGTTTGTAAACAACACCCTCATCGCCGAAGAGTACCTCGAGAAAGAGCAGCGGGAGAAGAGGCGAGCCAGCGGTGGACCATCCAATGCCCCGCCACCCAAGTACTGTTTGGTGTACACTGCACCCGATGGTAGGAAGTACAAGGCAACCCCGCCGCAGGCTCCATCATTCCATCCGCTGCAATATCCTTACCGCCCCCCGCAGAATCAACAACAGGCTGGCTACCGCGCACCTCCCCCGCCATAGAGGAACCAGGGTGTCCGCCCACCTCAACAGGGCTCACGTCCTGGACCAGGCACACCTTGCTTCACTTGCGGGCAGCCTGGACACTTCGCCCGTGAGTGCCCCTCAAACCGGCAGTCCGGAGGCAACCGTCAATCAAACCAGGGGTAGGGGCAGCAAGGGAGGCACCACTAAATCTAGGAGGTCATATCTATCCTACCTCCTTCATAATCTTAGACGGGCTGGGTATTGTGACACCCCCGGTGTCACCAGGGTTTAAATCGACACACTAAAACCTTAATCGGCAATTGACGCATTTAAAAGCAAAATCAACACTGGAAATAGAAAGAAATGATGCTTGAAATGCTCTAAAGAATCACTATAAAAACTTTGGCAAACAACAAAACACTATGAATAGGATCGAAAAATTTCAACCAGCAGTATCGAAATCTCATTAACAGGAACTAAATCCAAACCCTAACTCATGGCTATCAATATTTCCACAGAACCCTAGCCATATTTTCATATAACAATTAAGTGCACTTCAAAATAGAATTTTGGGAATTTATTCAAAATTTTCATATAACAATTAAGTGCACGTCGAATTCACTCCATTGCCGGCGCCCGCTCCTCTCTCTCTCTCCCTCTCTCTCTCTCTCCCTCCCATTTCCTCCCATCGCGCCGCTCGAGCCGCACCGCCCGGCACGGCCGGTCATGCCGACCATAAACCTCCTGCCGCCCCCCCTCTACTCCAACCCCCTTTAAATTGGCGCGAACTCTTCCTTCCCCTCCCCTTTCCCGTTTTCCCTTCACCGCGCGCGAGGCTCCTTTCTCCATTGCTCCCCGGCCGCCGCCCGCCATTGCCGGCTCACCCTCATGGTGCATTTCACTTCCCGGTCTTCCTCCACCCAAATTGCCATGCCTAATCCCTTTCTCTCCCTCCCATGAAGCTCACCGCACTCCCCAACCTTTGGATTTGAGCCTCGGTTGCCGGAATTTTCCTCGGTACACCGCCGCCCACCATTACCATGACCGAGCTCCCGACGTCAACACAATTGGATGAGTGGTCGTCATCTTTATCCTCTTGCCGCTCTTCCACATCCCACCTAGTTTCTATAAAAGCAAACCCTAGCCTCTCCCGTGCAATGCCGCACCGCCGCGAGGTCGCCGGAGCATGCTCCCGAGGGCGTCGCCGCCGCGCCCTAGGTTGCACCGCACCTCGCCGGCCGTTGTGCTGTCTCCGTGACTCCCCACGCCGTGTAAAGCAATCCCCCTCTCTTCCCCCTCGCCAGCGAGGCCCCGGCCGGCCGGAATTGCTCGCCGGAGACCCGCCGGACTCACCGGAGGCAACTCCCCTGTTTTTGCCGCCACTCCTTCTTTTAAATTTCCTTCTTCTATTTTCTGTCCTGTCTTGTATAATGCTTAACAAATCACAGATAAATCCAAAAGTAGCAAACCAAAATTTTTTAGAATCCTTATAAAAGGTACTAATTTTATGTTAAATCACTTTTTAGAAATTGTACAAGAATTTGCTGAACTAATTAGAACACTCTTTTCTGTTTTTTGAATTTTAATTTGAATTATAGAACAATTCTAGAGCTAATCTTTGATCCACAAATACACCATGGCCACACACACCTCCTAGAATTTTATGAAGATTTTAGGACCAAGAAGTTACATCTAACCCTTTTAAAATACTCCAATCTACCTAGTTAAAGTACCTTTTTCTAAAGTACACTGTATAAGTCATTAAAAAGGTTAGACCCAAAAGCAAAGTTTTAGCTTGGGTGCTCAAGAATGCACACATAAAATTTCATAATTTTATTCTAAGGTTCACTATTGCTTTCTGATTTTATAAAATTCAATAACAGGAACTTTGATGAATTGTTATAAAATAGAAAATTCATCTAGGCCCCAACCAAAGCTCAAAATGCTTATTTCGGAGAGTGCTATCAACTAAAAATAATCTTGAGAAAGAATTAAAAGTTTTATTTTAACCCTAGGTTAATAGTCAAAGACATTAAATATTCATTAACTCATGAGAAATGTTGAATTAACCTTAACTAAGGTTGAAGTTGTTGAACATGCCAACTAAAAGTCACCTCATAAGAATTTGAATAGATTTCCTTGAACCTCATTCACAGATTAAGAATTGAATTAAATCGACGGCGTCGAGGAATTAGGGTTAACCCTAATCCCTAAACGTCGAAATCCTTAGTTAATCTTTAACAAAGGCATTATGACCCTTTTTTATTGAACTTATTATAATCCTACTGCATCATGTAGATTCTGACGCTCACGAGGTAGCTGCAGATCCGGGTTCTTCATTTTCAACAGAAGAGGTCAACAACAACGCCGGAGAACCAGGCAAGCCCCGGTGCACAACCGTTTTTTTAAAGTTTTTCCTTTTATAAGTCAGTGTGTCTTGTTTGTGCATTAAGTGCTAGGAGTTGATTGAAACCATAGTTGCATTTGTTTTCCATAGGAAACCCTATCGGTAGCGGTATAGATACCCCTTAGTATGCTATGCTTAGCAGGTGTTGCCGGTAGAAGTCGAGCAGAGTGGATGCTGCTCGCGAAAGGTAGGTTGTTGGATGAAACTATCATTTGATACATTATGACACCTGATGATGAGTTAATTAAGGAAAGGTAAAAGTTTGAGGGTCAGACAGGATATCAATTAGGTCAGCGACTGGACCGGGTCCAGGGTGACCGTAGACTTGTCTGATCCGTGTGGTCCGAGACTGAACGAGTGTTGAATGTACTGGTCGTATCTGGGTGTTATGGACCCTAGTAAACCTACGCAGCCTAGTGATTGCAACGTCGAACCTGCCCTACGGTGTCTGACTAGGAGGAGATCTGGGGTGGGCAGCGTGGGAACTCCACAGAAACCGTTTGGGACGTGTTGTCTGGTGGGATGCGGCGCTGCTAAGGCAGGCGTAGGAGGGAATTGACGTTGCAGGAGCTGGTGTCAACGGTTGCCACGTGCGAGTCTGGGACACGCCCGTGTCGTACGATCAGGTTTTTCCCTGCAGGGTATAAAATCGTTTCGAACCGCTGTCGCTCCCAGTTAGTGAGCATGCTCGTGAAACGCACCACATTCTAGTAAATAGGTTGAGACACAATGGAAATGAATTATGATGACTACTATTATTATTGTTGCTTCTGCTATGCTTGATTAGTCTAGTGCTAATTAAAGTTACATTCTAATCACTTAACCTGTGCTAAAATTTGATCAAGAGTAGTACAGGCGTGCGAGTCCTTTTTGCAAGTAAACCCACCCGAGTCAGCCTTCATGTCTAGGAGTCGGCTGTAGTCAGCCATTTTTGTCGGGTCAGTCTTGTTGAGCTTCTTAGAAGCTCACGCGTTAGCGATATGTGGTTTTCAGGCGTCGACATGCAGGACCAATGTAACATCCCGAACTAAATTCTCGCTAAATCCTTTGTCAATAAAGACTTAATTGTGTTCTATAAAAATCTCAAAACCCAAAGTTAATGACATCAAAGGATCTAATCAACAGAACTTAAATTCAAAATTTAATTTGAAATCCAATCTTTACTGTCTTTCCGCTTCTCATTGCTTTCGCCCGTGTACCGCCGGCCTTGCTCCGCTCCGAGCAGGAACGAGCGCCGTCCGGTCTCCTCTGTTCTCCCAATTTCAAGCCGCCGCCCGAGTCCCTGCTCCTCCGGGTGCCGCTCCTCTGTTCTTTTCCATGTCTTCCCGACCCCGTCGTTTGGGAATCCGATTCGCCCGACCTCCGACCCAGAGGTCGGATGACTTTTACGTTTCGCCCGACCTCCGACCCAGAGGTCGGATGACTTTTACGTTTCGCCCGACCTCCGACCCAGAGGTCGGATGACCTTTTGCGTTTCGCCCGACCTCCGACCCAGAGGTCGGATGATTTTCACGATTCGCCCGACTCCGACCCCCAGCGGTCGGACATTATTTTCCGTCTCGCCCGACCCGTCATCACTCTCCGTTTCGCTCGACCCGAGGTCGGACAAGCAGTTTCGCTCCGTTTCGCTCGACCCCCGAGGTCGGACAAGCCGCATTTCGTTCCGCCTCGCTCGACCCCGAGGCCGGACAGACTCGTCGGACCCGAGCTCGAAGCGGCCGCGCCATTAATGCTGCCGGTCATCTTCCCAACCGTAAAAGTGCCTGGCCGTACACAGCAGTGCTGCCACCGTGCCGAAAGTCTTCGTGATGAGACGCGCACGCTCGGCGCCCATGCGCTGCCGTACACTGCCGCCGCGCCAACTTGCGTCGTCCTGGAGAGACAAAAGGAACGGAGGCTGATATTTTTCCCTGAGACGAAACACTTCACTCGGCGAGCTCTTTTGCTCCTCTGCGCGCTCGTCACTCTGCTCTCGTCTCCACTCCCTTCCGCCATTACAGCCGAAGAGCCCCGCAGGGCCGAAGCAGAGCCAGCTTCTCTCGTGCTCAGGTGCGCTCGGTAAGCCTTGCCCTGCCGTCGCTTCCCTCATCAGCCGTTATCGCCTCTAACCGCCGCCCTAATCTTCCGCATTATTGCAGAAGTAGCGGCGCGTCGACATCACTTTTCCGACGACCAGTCTCTGTTGCTGTTCTTTTTCCACCGACAGCCCTCTGGTAATCTTTGCCGTCCGACCAGTCTAGCTAGTCCCGTCTACCGAAGCAACACTAAAGTTTGTTAGAGAGAAATTCATGCAACTTCACTCATCTGTTAATACAAGATTACCTTGCATCTTCATATAGGAACCGAGCTGCAGACGGCCACTGAAGCTGAGGAGGACTTCCCCGCTGCCGACCCCGCCTTCGACTGTGCTAACTTCTCCCCGAACCGAGGCAAGCCCCGGTGCACACCTAAGATTTAAAGTTTTACTTTGTCACTATGTTTGCCGGTCTTGTTGGTGCATTACGTTGAGGAGTTGTTTGACACCTAGTTGCATAGCCTTAACAGGAGTTCCTATGGGCTAATCCAGTAGCATCAGCTAAGCGTTAGCATGCCTTGCTAATATTAGGAATCGGTAGCATATGAGTAGTATGGAGACTACTCATTCGATGGCTAAAGTCTTGCGGGAGGTGGGTGACCGTCACCTGTGTAGTCTTTAAGGAATGGGCACAAAATATGACATGAACTGTTAGCCAATATTGCTGAATGGATTAAGTTAACAATGGTACTGAATGTCGGCACCCATGGGCAAGTATTGAGTTGTGTACCGAATGCATACTGGCATATGGGAACCAGGAAGCCGACGTAGCTCATTGCGCAGTGATTGGACGACCAGCCATCTCTTTTTCCGGGTGAACGGACCAGTAGGGTGGATGATTTCGCATTTCTGTTTTTCTTGGGCATGTGCTAGTGGGAAAGGCTTGGGGCCGTACAGGGACGCAGGGCGTTGCCTGGAGGACCATGTCCTTGGAGAGATGGCAGTCGGACCGACACTGTCGCGATGCAGTGAAAGGTGGCCACGTGCGACTCGTGGAGTGCGCACGTGTCGTGTTATTCGGGTTTCTCCTGCAGGATGTACATCGATTATAATCGCCGCCCCTCACGGTTAAGAGTACCCGCTTGTCCACTGTGTCACATCTTGCCGAGAATGTGGATTGTATGGTGGGCAAATCGATGTATTGGGATCTCAATGATTTGTATTGCAACCATGTTTGTTTAGTATTTAAGAGCACATTTTACTACTGCTAGTGAACTCTTAAAATTTTGGCTAAAACCTGAAAATAGGATTTACCATTAGTGCTATTTTTGCAAATACCTACCAGCTGCCACTAATACTCCCTGCATACTAGGAGTCGGCCTTAGAAGGCCTATTGACGGGTAAGTCTTGCTGAGCGTCAGTCGCTCACGGTTTGTTGTTTGTTGTTTTGCAGGTAATAGTGCTGACTGTAGCCAGGGTGGTTGGGAAGAGGAGATGCCCTCGGAGTGGACCTTCGAGTGGGTCCCCGCTTCTCCCTCCCGTGGAGATTAAACACCATCGGGCTGGGGTGTTTGATCGAGGCGCCGAGTGTTAGATTTTTGCTTCCGCTGAAATCCACGTGTTTGTTATCAAACTACGTTTCCGCACTTCTTAAACTTCCGAAATCAGTTGTAATATAACCTGAATTAATGTATCTTCAAATCATTTATGCGAGTGCTTGTTAATTATTGTACTGCAAAGTCACTTGTTTCGGCAAGCGGCCCCCCCGAATGATCCTGGATGAGCAACCGTACGAATTTATCGGACGGGGTTGCGACAGCTGGTATCAGAGCTATTTGGGGGTTAGTACTCTAATTAACGAGGCATGTTTTCAAAAAATTGCGCTACGGTGAGGTACGGTGTAGAACAGCCCTTAGTGGAGGTTAGAGTTAGGAAGGTGGCAAGCTGACTGTGCATTCATGCATTTTACCTCCCTGTAAGTTTATTATTATGTAACGACGCACCAACGAACTACGCGAAGGTACGTGTTACAATTTTTGCAACGACGCCCCATCGAACTACAACGAAGGTACGTAGTCCTGCCGTGGGATAACATTCACGGTCGCTTGGTGTTCGCGTTGCTGGTTCACCCATCTTGCCTGAGATGCTTTTCATGGCCGCTAACGGCAAGGCGTTACTGGTTGCCGCCGGTTGCCATGAGTCGTGACTATCATGGCCATATTGCATACCTGCTCTGTGATGTGTTTTTCTGCAGGTACCCTAACTATCGTTAGACCGTGTAGAAAACGATTTGTCTCGAGAGAACGAGTAGTGCCACCGAGGATGACGTATTAGGGTTTTCCTTTTTGGTAAGGACGATTAGGCCGTGGCATCCTTTAAAATCTGCTTGAGTCCTGAAATTCACCTAACTAAAAAGTTCAACCCTTTAAATCCAATAAGAACCTGTGAATTAACCTAGGAAAATAATTAAGGAAAGAAGGACCTAAAAATTTCATCCCCCTGTATTCAGCCTGTTCCTCACTCCAGAATCCTATAGAATCCGTAGGGGTTCATCTCCTAAATTCATTCTCCAGACTCCTCTTAAGGGGGAAGGTGCCCCTCTGTTCTGGGAGAAAAGGACATCGGACCATCCGGTGCAGGACCGGACAGTCCGAAGACACTCCCTCTGGAATTCTCTTTTTGGTCACCGGACATTCCGATGTATTGGGATCGGACCTTCCGGTGAACACCTCTCTGAACTGAAATCAACCAAGCAGGGATTTCAGCAAGGAGTCGTTTTCCAAAGCTTGTAGTTTCACGCCTGTCATTCTAAAAATGTGAATGGGCACAATTTGGAAAGGTGTGAAAAATATCTACGACTTTGTAGTTGGGAAATCTTGTGTTTCCAACCCCCCACTTCAGGAGAAATGTGTTTTCCTCTCTGTTGCCATAGCAGGACAGAAATCTGTTGTTGTTCAGAAAATCCCATCATCGATTGATTCTTTCCATTTTAGGTCTTGCACATTATTCCTCATTTGGTCGAGAAATGAGTTGTAGTGTAAGACTTGCGCCTATCATTTTGGAAATGAGGGCTAATTGTTCAACTTTCTTACACAGATGGCAGGACGTACTCGCGGATCGAGCGGGCAGGACCAGGCTAGTGGCTCTAATCCTCCTCCACCGCCACCCCCACCTCCAAGGATGTGGGAACAGTTTATGGCCACCCAACAGCAGCTCATGCAAATCCTGATCGAGCAAAATCGGCAGGGTGGTCGTCAGCGTGCACAGGCACCCCCGCCAGAGAGCTCCTATGGGGATTTCTCGGCCGTTCATCCGCCAACCTTCGCGGATGCAGCTGACCCATTGGACGCCGATAATTGGCTGCGCACCATCGAATCGAAGTTTGAGCTCCTTCACTGCACCGAGCATCAGAAGACTCTCTTCGCGGCTCAGCAACTCCGTGGACCGGCGAGAGCGTGGTGGTTTAATTACACTGCCTCTCTTCCCGATGGCCACCAAGTGCAATGGACGGAGTTCCGGGAAGCTTTCAGAGCACATCATATTCCTGAGGGCCTCATACAGCGCAAGGCAAGAGAATTTGAAGAGCTGCGCCAAGGCCACATGAGTGTCCACGAGTACTCGCGCAAGTTTAACTACCTGGCGCAGTACGCTGGGCACCACGTGGACACGGACGCCAAGAAAAGGAGCTGTTTCATGAAGGGCCTAAACTCCAAGTTACGTGATCGCCTAGCCCTCCACAACAGCGCCAATTTCAATGCATTGGTGAGCGCTGCCATTGTCCAAGAGGATGCCATTCGCGCCCATCAAGAAGAGAAGAAGCGCAAGCAGCCAGCTGGAGGTCCCCCTGGGAATCAGCAGCCCCAGAGGTATCGTCTAGCCATTACGTCTCCTACGGGTCAGAGGTACAAGGCTCCGGTACCACCGGGTGGAAATTTTCGCCCGTCATTCCAGCAGCGGTCCGTAGCGCGGCAAGGCCAGCAAGCGGGTTCTCAAGCCGGAAATTCCAGACAGTCGGCTTCAACTTCTCACCCGCCGCAGTCGTACAGCAACACGGGGCCGAGGCCGTGTTACAACTGCGGTCGTCCTGGGCATTTCGCCAAGGATTGCCGGCAACCTCCCCGTCAGCAAGGCCATGTCCAGCAGAGCGACCCCCGCAGCGACAACAATTCCCGCTCTCAACCTGCTGGAAATGGACAGAAGCAGGGCCGTGTTAACCACACCACGGTCGAGGAAATTCAAGAAGGAGAACAAGTCCTCGCGGGTATGTTCTCAATTCAGAAAAATTCTGTGTTCATCCTCTTCGATTCGGGTGCAACCCACAACTTCATTAGTAGGGCTTGTGTCCAAAGGTGCAACCTCCGCACCATCATCACTAAAACACCCTATCTTATCACATCACCCGTCGGAAAAATAACAACTACACTAAAAGTCCAGCATGTACCATTAAAATTGGGAGGAAAAATCTTTAAGTCCCAATTCATCATTCTTGACCACCATGGCATAGATATAATACTAGGAATGGGTTGGATGGTATACCATAGAGCCGTGCTGCATATCTTGCCACGAAAAATCCAACTAGACTCTCCGGTGCACGGTTTCATATCTTTCCAAGTCACACCACCCACCCCAATTTCCAGGAGCCTTCATCATGTCTCCGGAAAGAAGCTTGAAGATATTCCGGTCGTGTGTGAATTTCCCGATGTATTTCCGGATGATTTACCGGGACTACCACCCGATCGTGACGTTGAGTTCAAGATTGAACTTCAACCCGGTACAGCTCCTATCTCCCGAAGGCCGTATAGGATGGCTCCAAATGAGTTGGCAGAATTGAAAATCCAGTTAAAGGAGCTACTGGACAAGGGATTTATTCGGCCTAGTTCATCTCCATGGGGCTGTCCCGCCATATTTGTGAAGAAGAAGGATGAGACCCTGAGACTCTGTGTTGATTATCGACCGTTGAATGCGGTCACCATCAAGAACAAATATCCTTTGCCCCGCATAGACATCCTGTTCGATCAGCTTGTGGGCGCCAAGGTCTTCTCTAAAGTAGATCTTCGCTCGGGGTATCATCAAATAAAGATCCGTCCTGAGGACATTCCAAAAACTGCCTTTTCTACAAGGTACGGTCTCTACGAATACCTTGTCATGTCCTTCGGTTTGACCAATGCTCCAGCCCACTTCATGTATCTAATGAATTCTGTTTTCATGCCCGAGTTGGACAAATTTGTCGTGGTCTTCATCGACGACATCCTTATTTATTCCAAGTCGGAGGAAGAGCATGCGAAACATCTTCGTATTGTTCTCCAGAGGCTGAGGGAACATAAGCTGTACGCCAAATTCAGCAAATGTGACTTTTGGTTGAAAGAAGTACAGTTCCTTGGTCATGTGATTTCCGCCGAAGGTATCTCGGTTGACCCAAGCAAGGTGAAAGATGTGCTTGACTGGAAGCCCCCAAAGTGCGTCAAAGATGTTCGTAGTTTCCTTGGGCTTGCTGGATACTATCGACGCTTCGTCCCAAATTTCTCGAAGATCTCCAAGCCCATGACGGAACTGCTTCACAAAGGGGTCGTTTTCTATTGGAGTGATTCTTGTGATGAGGCTTTTCGAACTCTCAAGAAACACTTGACCACCGCTCCAGTTTTGGCTCAACCGGACATCACCAAACCGTTTGATGTTTACTGTGATGCTTCTGGCACGGGCCTGGGGTGTGTATTGATGCAAGACGGTCGCGTCATTGCCTATGGATCAAGACAGCTGCGACGTCATGAGTTGAATTACCCCACTCATGATTTGGAACTCGCCGCAGTTGTGTTTGCCTTAAAAATCTGGAGGCATTATCTTCTTGGGAATCTCGTACATTTGTACACGGATCACAAAAGCTTGAAATATATTTTTACTCAAGATGATCTGAATATGAGGCAAAGAAGGTGGATGGAATTGATCAAAGACTATGAATTAGAAATCCATTACCATTCGGGCAAGGCGAATGTTGTGGCTGATGCCCTAAGTCGCAAAGCTTGCTGCAATCTCATCATTCCTCAAGCAAATTCCATTGCCCCATGTTGCAACCCAGATGAACCAAGCCTTCGTGTCATTCCCCACGGAGCTTTATACAACTTGGCTCTTATTCCTACCCTCCGCGAGGAAATTATGACTGCACAAAAGGTTGATAAGGGCATGGAAAATATCCGCGCTCAAATAGGCAGTAACAAAATGAAGTGTTTCCGCCTTGACGAGGAAGGTGTTCTATGGTTCAACAACCGCCTGGTCGTACCCAAGGATTTTGAGCTGCGGAAGAAAATCATGGATGAGGCACATCTCTCCAAATATTCTATACATCCGGGCAGCAATAAAATGTACCAAGATTTACGAAGAAAATTTTGGTGGACTCGGATGAAGCGTGAAGTCGCTCGGTATGTCGCCGAGTGTAATACATGTCGGCAAGTCAAAGCTGATCATTTAAGAAGTGCCGGTCCATTGCAACCTCTCAGTATACCCGCATGGAAATGGGAAGACATTAGTATGGATTTTATCGTCGGTCTCCCGTTCACTGCTCAGAAACATGATTCTATTTGGGTGATAGTCGATCGACTAACCAAATCTGCTCACTTCATTCCGGTGCATACCCGATATAATGCGAGGAAATACGCGGAGCTTTATATCTCTCGTATCATGTGCCTCCATGGTGTTCCAAAGACCATCATTTCTGATCGGGGTACCCAGTTTGTGAGCCGTTTTTGGGAGCAATTTCACGAAGCACTTGGTACCAAGTTAATTCATGGTTCAGCTTATCACCCGCAAACCGATGGTCAAACAGAGCGTGTAAATCAAGTTCTGGAAGACATGCTTCGCGCATCTGTGCTGACCCATGGGAAGAATTGGGAAGAGTGCTTACCATTGGCTGAATTTTCGTACAACAATAGCTATCAAGAGAGCATCAAGATGTCTCCGTTCGAGGCGTTGTATGGTCAGCCATGTCGCACGCCTTTAAATTGGTCTGAGGCAGGAGAAAGAGTAATTTTTGGACCAGATTTAGTAACTCAAGCTGAAGAGAAAGTGAGGGCTATTCAAGAAAATTTACAAGCTGCAAGGTCCCGGCAGAAAAGTTATGCCGACAAAAGGCGTCGACCGTTAACTTTTGAAGTGGGTGATCACGTCTATCTTCGTGTGTCACCAAACAAAAGGTGTTCAACGCTTTGGCATTAAGGGCAAGTTAGCTCCAAGATTCATTGGACCCTTCAAAATCATCGAGCGATGTGGTCCAGTAGCATATCGATTGGAGCTGCCCTCTCATATGTCGGGAGTTCACAACATCTTCCATGTCTCTCAACTCCGGAAGTGTTTGAAGTTGCCTGAACAAGTGGTCATCCCGGATGTTGAAGTATTCCAAGAAGACCTCACATATCCGGAGATGCCGATGAAGATACTTGATCGGAAGGATCGCGTAACTCGTCGGCGAACCAAAACTTTCTTCAAGGTGCAGTGGACAAATCATTCGGAAGATGAGGCTACCTGGGAAAGTGAAGAATTTCTTCATTCACAGTTCCCGGAATTCATGGCATCGGTCGTGAAGTAGTCATCGGTTTCCCCCCTTGTAACGTTTCCTCGAAATCTCGGGACGAGATTTTTCTTAAGGGGGAAGGGCTGTAACATCCCGAACTAAATTCTCGGCTAAATCCTTTGTCAATAAAGACTTAATTGTGTTCTATTAAAAATCTCAAAACCCAAAGTTAATGACATCAAAGGATCTAATCAACAGAACTTAAATTCAAAATTTAATTTGAAATCCAATCTTTACTGTCTTTCCGCTTCTCATTGCTTTCGCCCGTGTACCGCCGGCCTTGCTCCGCTCCGAGCAGGAACGAGCCGCCGTCCGGTCTCCTCTGTTCTCCCAATTTCAAGCCGCCGCCCGAGTCCCTGCTCCTCCGGGTGCCGCTCCTCTGTTCTTTTCCATGTCTTCCCGACCCCGTCGTTTGGGAATCCGATTCGCCCGACCTCCGACCCAGAGGTCGGATGACTTTTACGTTTCGCCCGACCTCCGACCCAGAGGTCGGATGACTTTTACGTTTCGCCCGACCTCCGACCCAGAGGTCGGATGACCTTTTGCGTTTCGCCCGACCTCCGACCCAGAGGTCGGATGATTTTCACGATTCGCCCGACTCCGACCCCCAGCGGTCGGACATTATTTTCCGTCTCGCCCGACCCGTCATCACTCTCCGTTTCGCTCGACCCGAGGTCGGACAAGCAGTTTTCGCTCCGTTTCGCTCGACCCCCGAGGTCGGACAAGCCGCATTTCGTTCCGCCTCGCTCGACCCCGAGGCCGGACAGACTCGTCGGACCCGAGCTCGAAGCGGCCGCGCCATTAATGCTGCCGGTCATCTTCCCAACCGTAAAAGTGCCTGGCCGTACACAGCAGTGCTGCCACCGTGCCGAAAGTCTTCGTGATGAGACGCGCACGCTCGGCGCCCATGCGCTGCCGTACACTGCCGCCGCGCCAACTTGCGTCGTCCTGGAGAGACAAAAGGAACGGAGGCTGATATTTTTCCCTGAGACGAAACACTTCACTCGGCGAGCTCTTTTGCTCCTCTGCGCGCTCGTCACTCTGCTCTCGTCTCCACTCCCTTCCGCCATTACAGCCGAAGAGCCCCGCAGGGCCGAAGCAGAGCCAGCTTCTCTCGTGCTCAGGTGCGCTCCGGTAAGCCTTGCCCTGCCGTCGCTTCCCTCATCAGCCGTTATCGCCTCTAACCGGCCGCCCTAATCTTCCGCATTATTGCAGAAGTAGCGGCGCGTCGACATCACTTTTCCGACGACCAGTCTCTGTTGCTGTTCTTTTTCCACCGACAGCCCTCTGGTAATCTTTGCCGTTCCGACCAGTCTAGCTAGTCCCGTCTACCGAAGCAACACTAAAGTTTGTTAGAGAGAAATTCATGCAACTCACTCATCTGTTTAATACAAGATTTACCTTGCATCTTCATATAGGAACCGAGCTGCAGACGGCCACACTGAAGCTGAGGAGGACTTCCCCGCTGCCGACCCCGCCTTCGACTGTGCTAACTTCTCCCCGAACCGAGGCAAGCCCCGGTGCACACCTAAGATTTAAAGTTTTACTTTGTCACTATGTTTGCCGGTCTTGTTGGTGCATTACGTTGAGGAGTTGTTTGACACCTAGTTGCATAGCCTTAACAGGAGTTCCTATGGGCTAATCCAGTAGCATCAGCTAAGCGTTAGCATGCCTTGCTAATATTAGGAATCGGTAGCATATGAGTAGTATGGAGACTACTCATTCGATGGCTAAAGTCTTGCGGGAGGTGGGTGACCGTCACCTGTGTAGTCTTTAAGGAATGGGCACAAAATATGACATGAACTGTTAGCCAATATTGCTGAATGGATTAAGTTAACAATGGTACTGAATGTCGGCACCCATGGGCAAGTATTGAGTTGTGTACCGAATGCATACTGGCATATGGGAACCAGGAAGCCGACGTAGCTCATTGCGCAGTGATTGGACGACCAGCCATCTCTTTTTCCGGGTGAACGGACCAGTAGGGTGGATGATTTCGCATTTCTGTTTTTCTTGGGCATGTGCTAGTGGGAAAGGCTTGGGGCCGTACAGGGACGCAGGGCGTTGCCTGGAGGACCATGTCCTTGGAGAGATGGCAGTCGGACCGACACTGTCGCGATGCAGTGAAAGGTGGCCACGTGCGACTCGTGGAGTGCGCACGTGTCGTGTTATTCGGGTTTCTCCTGCAGGATGTACAATCGATTATAATCGCCGCCCCTCACGGTTAAGAGTACCCGCTTGTCCACTGTGTCACATCTTGCCGAGAATGTGGATTGTATGGTGGGCAAATCGATGTATTGGGATCTCAATGATTTGTATTGCAACCATGTTTGTTTAGTATTTAAGAGCACATTTTACTACTGCTAGTGAACTCTTAAAATTTTGGCTAAAACCTGAAAATAGGA